>VUYV01000227.1:865660-1049403 GCA_008711295.1 Anarhynchus alexandrinus | reverse complement strand
AAATATGATGGCTAGTGGCTTAGCGACTTCATCTGCCAGTTCCCTCAGGACCCGCGGATGTATCTCATCAGGTCCCATGGACTTGTGCACCTTCAGGTTCCTCAGGTGGTCCCGCACTTGATCTTCTTCTACAGTGGGCGGTTCTCCATTTTCCCAATCCTGGCTTTTGAATTCTACATCACGGGCAGTGTGGCTGCAGTCCTTGCCAGTGAAGACTGAGGCAAAAAAGTCATTGAGTACCTCAACCTCTTTTTTTCTGGCCTCGTCTTGTTCCTCCCTCTGATGTCACAACTCTTCGGTCTGCATAAACTCTTGCTCTTTATTTCCACCAACAATTTATAACTCTCACAACATCTGAAAACAAATTCTACCATCCTGAAAAATGGTGTAACAATGAAGACAACCTCAGCTTGCCTGACAATAGAGCTCAAGAATGCAGTCAATATACCACTGTTAATCCAATTAGTAGGCACCTCCTGATCCCCAGTAACTCTTATTAACTGCATTACACTTTGGCTCAGATAACTATGGTGAGCAACAAGCACTATGCCCCTATTAAGAGCAGCTTTCCAAAGGGGCAAAGGCTTATTTTGAAGATGAAACAGGGTGTATTGAAAATATGAATGCTTTCATCTGCCGAAGTATTTCATGGTGGCACTACCCAGGAACGGCAGTCAGGGATCAGAGATCTTATGTTCTCAGCTTTGTATAAAACCTGTAATGAAGAGCTATTATCTGTGTCAGAGCCAACAGAAAAAGGCAACAAGAAGCCGCAGAGACAGAGAGAAAAGGCTGACTAGAGAACAAGGAAACAGTGGGATGATACTCATTAGCATACCTGCATTTTATAGTCATCCCAGAAAAGGTCACAGCTCAATACCTCAGTATAAAAATCTAGAAACATCCTCCAAAAATTAGCCTTTCCATTTCATTTTGTGACCTGAGCACAGTAACTGCTGTTACCTCATTAAAAGCAAAAACACCTGTCTACAAGCAATCAAATAAACACCGAGTTATGACTTCTGTGATGACATTTTTTCATAGGACAGCACTTAACCAGAGTTCTGGATAACACACTCATTCCATACTAATCAGCACTGAGATAATATTTAGTTCCTACTGGTATGAACAGGCTTTATATGATTTTGTATTTCTACACTGTGTAGGCAAAAGGATGTATTCATAATGTAAATAAACCAAAGGGGTGGGAAAGCATCTTCTAGCCTTATTGTTCCGATATAACTTAAAGAATGAGGATCTGACTAAATTTCAAAATGCTGTTGTCACCATTCCTTCCAAATTTTTCCTGCCTGTGCAAAACACTCACTAAACACAATTAAATCTCAAGTATGTGGCAAAGTGTCTGGTTTATCGAAGTGAATGCAGAAACGTAAATCTTGGTTTAACCTATAGAACCTGGATACATTGATACCTCGGCCAAATGTGTTAATATCAATGAAATGACAGCATAATTGCAAGAACTTCAATTATGATAATTAGACAGCATTCATGCTTCACTGATGCCACAATTACGCTGCTGTAACTATCCCAGCATCATAGCTTGGATACCACATCATCAATAAGTTGAATCTAAGGTTAGGCTGAATTCACAATTATTAATTTTACATAAATATTTTAATGGAATTATGTTCCTAATATATGCTCTTGAAGTTTTTATTTATTGATACTTTTCCAAACTTAACAAAAGTTTTGGAAGTAAATACAGAAAATATTGGAGCTCCAGGTGAAAAAATGGCCTCTCAAAGTCAAATGTTTTGGCACGGTTCCAACGGGAAATCTTCACCCTAAAGGTAGTGGGTAGAGCAGGAAATTTGATAGGAATAATCTCCTTTGAATAATATAAATGCTTTCAGTTTAATTTTATTTATTACTGCAGATTCAATGTAAATAAGCTCTACCAACACCCTGACATCACCAGGAATTTCTCTGTCATACATGGGAGGAGATCTAGGCTTGGAACTAAAAGCATTTATGATTGTGTTGGTATAGTTGCACCTGAACTCATTATCTCTGCTGAGAGCTAGGGATTATTACATTAATTAGTTCTGTACCACACTGTCTTGGTATTTTTTTTCTTGGGGTCTGAGCTAGAACTATGGACTCATAAACATTTTAGCATGCTCAGAGTTATCTCGGAGATCTTTACCGAAGTGCTTTGTTGCCCTATGCAGGTATACCTAACAATGGCTCAGTATATTATGACTAGTATAGTGGACTCTGATATCTCTTATGCTGCAGTAAGTTGGAGTTTCAGATAGGTATCTGTTTATTTGTGTTGCATTACTACAGAGTAGTAACGGCAATTTCTCCTTTATTCGCATCGTTCAACATAGGACTAACCTCAACAGCTCAATGGAGGAAAGCTGATACATGCGGGAAGAGAAGCAGAGCCTAAGAGAGAGAAATTATTATTGTTATTAGGTGGAAATAAAGCTATTTAGAAATTCCTAAAGGTGTTGACACACAGTCATGCATTTAAATGGAAGGCTGTCAAGCAAAAGAACAACCACAAGTTTGGTCTCTATGTAAACAGCAATTACTTGAATAAAGGATTTTTGTAAAGCAATAACCCTCTGTCTTTTTCATAGTTCTTTTCCCCAGAAAGAAAATATAAATACCTTTTAGAGAAATATTTTTCTTATCAAGATTTAAGGCAAGCAACTACATCTTTTAACGTGATGCAATCAACAAAGATATTTTCAACCTGACAAGATCTGTCCAAATAGTCTTTTCCTTCTCACTACCAAAATGTACTTCTTGGCAGCTACTTCAGAGTGTCCTCCGTGTACCTACATATAATATTTGAAAATGGAGATAGATGGAAGATAATGCTTCCAATTCTGGGATCATTTGCAATGGTGAAATCCAAATCAAAGCTGGTACTTGAGGTACAAACAGGCAACCTTGGAAATAGAGCTGAAATCCATAGATTTCAATGAATTTTAATATTTCCTGTAATTTTGTGTCATTTCACATAGAACTTTCCTGTAGAATAAGAGCAACATCTGTTTCCTTACTCTTATTTGAGATAGACAGAAAGTAGACACTAATGCTAGTCATAGGGCAATCCAAGAATTTGTGGAATCTGCAGAATTCCTCCAAAAAGAAACCCCCAAATCATTTTTTTTTTTAAACTTATATATATATAATTATATGTATGCATATGTGTATATGCATATACATACAGGCAAGTATTTATGTAGCATTTAGACTACATATGTATTCATGTATGCATTCATAGGTGTGCACAAAGTTTATATTTTCTATCCCAAAGTCTAAAGAACTGGTTTGCTTGTAGAGCTGCAAAATAAAATGCAAACTGAACTGCACTTTACTTTTTGTACTGCTTCATTTTGTGCAGTTCTGAGACATTACTGGTCACACAACAAATGCAGCAGACCACTGTCAGACACTTTAGTGTTAAGAGATTCCTGACCTGCATGCTATGTGAGCCGTCTAACAGTATTTGTGGGTAGGATTTTTTTGTTGTCCTTGCTGAACTAATTTAGAGGGAGGAAAAAATTTGAGGGTTATTATAAAGTTTCCTCTGGATGCTGAGGTAAGAAGCCCGATGTTTAAATAGATTATTTAGGGGTTGGGCATCTAGTATGACTTAGTTTTCTAGACTCTTTTGAGATAAAGAACTTCTCTCTTCTCTCTGAATCTATGCCCGTTATCTGGATGAGGTAATTCCTGACTGCCAAAGAGCCTGGTATTTATAGAGTGAGCTCACAGACTGGCAACGTGCCGATGACCCTCCCCTGCGGATCTAAACCCTCCACCCCAAAACATGCATGTGCCTGAAAGACAAGGAGGGCTATTTCCTATTCTTCCAGAGTGATGTTTTTGCAGCCTGGTGCTCAGGCGTGTGTTACATGCCTTGGAGTGCATCCTGACTTGGCATGGATGTGCGTGGGCTACTGGACCAGTGTTGAGGAATCTGTTGAGCACACAGGGCAAACCTGGCTTAGCTACCTCTGGGGTGCAAGACTTACAGAAAACTCTCTGTAGAACTGTATCCAGGCTTCTTCTTAGGTAGAATTAGTTACTTTATTCAATAAATTATTCTGGGAATACAGTATTAAACACAGTGTATAATCAGGGAGCACACTAGGGATCTGCTTTGTTTGCCATCATGACTGTACCTGTAGCTGTATGCTACTGCAAGATGGGACAAACCATGCTCCAGGTGTCCTTGACCAGCTCTTTTCACCACAGAGAAAACCCATACAATACTTTTAAAGAAAGTTTATTTGCAATGGCTAAAGTTCAGTGAGCTGGATCCCACCCGGTGTATTCACATGCATAGCAGCTGTTATGAAAATCTCTCTCCGGTTAAATCTACCTGTTTGTGTATCTCAGCCGTAATCAGTTCAGCTAGCAGCTGAGGAAGCAGTTCAGACTCCAGATCATTAACCTCCCAGCAGTACAGCCAGGAGCGGAGATGCTGCAGAAAGTGCTTACTGCGAAGCATGCCTTTCTGCTCCACGTAGCTCCACGACTACTTCTCACATCTGTAACTCACACAAACCAACTGTGGCTCATTTCAATAGTGATTAGTGATAAAAAAAAGATATGTGAAATTTTATCCTTATCCCCTGTGGTCTGTTAGTTTTGCTCATTTTTTCTGAGGCTCCGACCCATGGAATCAGCGGTTTGGGTACCGGTCCATTTCGTGATCCACAACACAACATGTCCCATTAGGGGAGCAACAGGCTGGAGAAAAGAAGCTATTGGAGCATCTCACTTTCTCCCATTTGACATGCTGTTTGCTCTGCCCATTGTTAATCAGCAGAAAACCTTGCTGTCTCGAAGCAAAACCCATGGTGATAAAGTAAATCCTCAAACTCTCAGCACCAATGGCAAAATGAAGAAAGAACCCAAACATTTCTGGTCATCTTTTGGGGGTTTATTTATTTATGCATTTATTACTTAATGGCAGAGTGTCTGCGATAGTTTAAAATTTTAGACTGAGGCAGTAATCACATTTTAATTGAATTATTTAAAGTGTGTAATTTGTCACATCTAGTAGTAATTTTAATTACTTAATAAATTACTTTGGTGTCATGTTTGAATCTCATTTTGAGTACTATATTTCTTAAAAATGACTGAATTGATTAATATTAAAATGTAAGTATTCAAATCAAGCAATTATTTAAGCAGTTAATTACTTAATGTGAACTTAGAAATAAGAGAAATGAATGTCAACTAAACAGCATTAGAGCTTGACCTGGAATTCTTCGCACAGTCACTATTTTAGCTGCATTCAGTGAAATAATTCCTGGAAATTTATACGAGTTTGAGTGTTCGAGGGATGAAAGTTGTTTACTCTAACTGCTTACTTATTTCTATGTCCTCCCACAAAGAATTTGAGAGAACATACAAAGAGGTAGAAATATTTGGGGTCAATGGAGGAATTTCAGCTTTCCAGGTAGAAGTGCTGAAAAAGACATGAGGAATCTGAATTTGTTTTGCATGTGTAATAGTTCAAATGGAAGGAATTATGTTTGCAGAGATTTGGTAATAGTTTCTGAGTTGTTGCAAGGGAAGATATTCCAAATATTCATAGCTTGTAAAGATAAAAATTGCCGTCACTTAATCTGATTTTCTGTATATCAAAAGCCAGATGATACAACCCACATACTTTTGTTTTACCCCCAATAACTGATATTTCATACTGTAAAGAAATAAACATATGCAGACACAAAACACCAACATGCTCATCTGAAAGAGTTAAATTCAGAGAGAATAAGGAAAGAACCAGAATTGTAATTTCCAAATCTAACATCCCCAACATCTAACTCACGTTAACATGCTAAAGTTCTCTTCAAAGAAGTTGAGCAAATTGGATGTACAATGAAAGTGGCCTTAAGTAACTACCTAGGGGAAGAAATTGATTGCCTAATTTTAACTAAAAGTCAAACAAATTAGTGTTGAAATCCTTAGGGACACTCAATGATCACACAGGGGTTGGGGTTACTTATTGGTAGCAAAGAAGATTTAGTGCATTTTTGAGCTTTCACTGGTTTTTCATTTTATGCATAACATTTGTTTTATCTCTATTAAGCTTCAGATTTCATGGCATTAATCAGCTTCTGCTTAACTAGTAATTAAGAGACAGAGCAGTATAACACAATCTAAAAAGTCAGAGGGCTCTCCAGTTCTCACCCCACTTCATTTTTTATAGCTGAAAACATCCCTGGCTCGCTCCGAGGCAAGATGAGCACAGCACAGGTGTGAACCAGGCTGTGCAGTTGGCAAGAACTGATAGCTCCCCTCCACCAGGTTTTTCAGCTGTGGTCATCGATGAGTTTATCAGTATTCAAAAGGAAATGTTCTTAGCAAAAAAAGATAAAAAATAAGGCTGTTAAGATAAACTGGAGGTTCTTGGAGTGACATTTAGACCAACTCGGCTCCTTAAGGCAGCCTTCTTTCATGCTGTTCTTAGTCAGGGATGTTCCTCCTCTGTCAATTCGATTGCCAACAAGTCTGCAGATGAGACCGATCTGGGAGGGAAGTGAGCAGATAGACAGAATCAAGCTGCGGAGTGACCTGGTGGCAACTGGGGCTGCGGGCAATGTCTGCGAGATTCAATACCAATAAACATCTGTGTAAATACTCATGAGGAATTTGGTGATATATGAACATCTGAGCATCTGTGGTACTATGGGGAAAGTTGGTAAAATGTACAAAATGAGGGGACTAATTGGTTACTATTGCTGCCTTAAAGGAATTTAGAGTTAATGGCATCACTGCTTCCAAACTCTGCTGCTACACTTCACCTCGGGTGAAAAAAAGCAGCAACAACAAAAAACCCTGATGCCTTGAAATTGCCTTTCCAGGTTTGATGATTCTGTTATCTTGGGAAACGTGTTGCCGGTCTAATCTTATGTTTGTCAGATCTTTTCATTCCAACTTAGCTCTTCCCACCTTCTGATAATATGCTGTTGTTATTTTGACTTTCCTACAACCCTGTCTTTCTGTGTAAAAGGAGTTTCTAGACAAATTCATGTCTTCCTGCATCTTAAATTCTCTGCCAGAATCTGATATTTACTGTCATCTGACAAAGATTTGGCTCATTCTCCGTGAGGCATGCCGTGAATGTGGAGCTCCTTGTTCCCACCTGAAAAAGAAAGCGAGCTTTTTCACTTCTGTGTTGAACCAGGTCACAGAAAATAACCTTATTTTCTTCCTGCTTCCAGAACATTTTTATGAGGTTTGGTAAATCTTGTAAATATATTAAGTTTTCACTTTCTTTGTAGAAAGAGTATTCACACACATATACATCTTTTTATGTGCATACATTTAGATTGGGTATATATAATTGGATAAATATATATCTTATTGTCTTTCTTTTTGAAAGTTATCTCAAATAAAAGCTTTAATACTACATGAGTTAGTGTGTGTGAGGTGATCAGACAGTGTTTATAACCTGTGTGAATACTTAAGATGCCCTTATCCTTGCGTGATGAGGCTGTGGAAAAGCAATATGACTGTAGATGGGGTCATGAGCTTAGACAAAGGAAATGTGGGACACAGAAAAACCCAGACTCTCCTTAACTCACACCTGGTCCAAGGCAGCAAGTTTGCTACTCTGTCTACCACACTAAGGAGAAAAAGCTAAACAGTGGGCTTAATGCACTCCACTAAAGTGACATCTCTGTTTTTTTCCCCTTTCTTAATTGCAAAAGTTTGGGGATGAAGGGAAAAATAGCATTAAGAACACTTATATGAGCCTTATGTGGCTCCATTTTGTGCAATTCCCTACTTTCATGTACTCTCTTGTATGACCTCAGGGAGGTGAGTCACAAGACTCACATTATTGGAGATATTTTAGGCATTTATCTGGGACTTCAAATCCCCTGAGTTTGGGGAAGTTTGTGTTTAGAGGTATGTAAGTAATTAATTCTAGTTCGGCTTATTACCTTTCTCTTTTTGAGCACAATTAGTTGGGGCCACATAAATATTTAAGATTACCTATATAGAGAGATAGATACTTTATATCTTATCTAGAGTGATCCTACCACCTAAAAGGAGACTGGAGTGAACTTCAGACCCACGAATCAAAAGAATATGTCAGCAAATCTCCTCTAAATTTCTGTTCAAGCAGAGGAGGCCACATTATGAAACAGTTAAGCCATTCAGCTGTGAGCAGGAGTCCAGTGTTCTAATCCATCTGCTTAGGACAATTGATGGGTTTTGCTTGGAAGTCATTTCACAGAAGTAATCATTAGATCAGAGACTGGAAACGCTTCCTGCCCATTGCAGGGTAGATGAACAGCCTCCAGGCCAGCCAGCAAGGCTAGCTCTGTTCAGCACATACCCTCAGAAGAGGACTTGGCTCTCTGGACTAAAAGCAGGTAGAGATAGGCCATGCACAGCCCTCAATCAGACCCCTGTGCTTCAGGCAGTATTTCCTACTAACTGGCTGCGCAGCCCGGCGTAATACCAATACACATATGTCTAAATAGTCACATGTAATGTGGCCATACAGAAACATCTGAGCATCTGTGGTACTGCAGGAGAATTCTGTAAAGTGTACAGAAGGAGGTGACTAATGACTTGCTATTGCTGCAACTCTACGTTATGGAAGCACGGAGTTATTGGCATCACTGCTTCCAATACCTTAGCTGTTATACTTCACCTGGGATAAAAAAAAAAACAGAAAATAATAACAGAAAAAAAAAAGGATGCCTTGAAATTGCCTTTCCAAGTTTAATGTGCCCATCGCATGTATAGGAAGCCTGGCTACCCAGGTGGCACCTAGAATAATCGCTCTGTGAGGGGCACATGTACCCTTTTGGTACTAAAACACCTATGCTGAGCATCAAAAGTGGGAATCCTGACTTTACCCCATTGCTTCTCTCTACTTTACAAATCATAAGAAGTAGAGAAGACAAAGCTATGTTTTCTTAAACAGCTGAATTGGATCTACTGTATTTCAAAAAAGTTCCTTTTCAGTTGTTTTTTGTGTGTTTTGTTTTGTTACTTTTGCTGTGTTGTTTTTTTTTTTTTTCCCTTAAGTAAAATTACTACTAATACCACACTGGTAACAAAAATGACATGCAATCAAGCACAAGATCGTTTAAAAAATAGATTTATGCTAAAATCACATCTTTTAAAATAAGCAATTCATTGCTCTAATCAGTTTTTCTTTCAGCTTTTCCACCCCTTACCATTAAAATAAGCAGGATTATTAAAGTGCATAAGCTTAGTCATTAGCAGATTGCTGAGATCCTGCAGTGATTGACATCTGTCTTTTTCTATATTAGCAGCTTAATCTGCTGGTATGGCCAATCAAAACAAAAAGTAGGTTGATTATTTGGTGAGTGTTTAGCTCTAACAGATAATTTAACTCACTGCATAATCAGAATACTGATATTCTTTTAGAGTTTACCCGACAGAGGCAAAAAATTCTGAAAGCTTTCAAATTACTGTGCCATCAGACTTGAAGCAAGTACGGGAGGCGAAACTCTTGGTAAAAAGCCTTGTCACTGTGTTTTTCCGAACTGATAACTGTAATTCTTTGTGCATGTATCTACATAAACCACCTTGAAAGTGGATGTGAAGTTTAGTTTCGTTCAGCAAGTTTTCCAATTGCTCTCATGGCAGGGGGAAAAAAAAAAAAAAGAAAAAAAAAAGAAGAAAAAAAAGGTATTTAATTGAAGTTTAGTTTGCCTTCAGAGTGATTCCTTGGAGCTGCCTTATTGTGCTTGTATTTTCAATTCCAACCAAAGTGACCTTACATTTTGTAAACAAGGCCTTTGAAGGAGGAAAGCAGTGTTTTCATGCTATTTCACTGCCAGCTGCGTTGCCTTTCATCTTTTTTTCTATTATAGAGCTTTTTCAAAGGAAACAACAATGGGATTTTTGTAATTAACAGTACACCTTGACCTGCATTTCATGGTTAAAATATTTAAATTAGCAGTGTTTCAGCTGGAAGCGAACAATGCTGCACTAAATCAGATTCTTTTCAAAAAGACTGCAAAACCTTTTCACGAAAATTGCATGATAAAAATGCTCGAGCACTGAGTGCTCCTTAAATCAGAATATACATAACACTCTTAAAACGCCTTTAAAAAAGCAAATGAAACTTAATTTAGTAGTAGCAGTAAAAGCTCTTTCCATTAATGTTCCGTGTTTCATCTAACATCTGCAAATGCCTAGGAAGCATTGGTTGATTAAACTTTAGAAAACTGTCAGTATACTGCTGCACTGATATAAATTGAGGAGATGAGCACAGGACTACATGCAGGCTGAATAGGGAGGTGTGCACAGTAACCATTTTTTAATTAAGTCATTGAAATTGACTTATATGCTGACGTATAATCTAAGCCCCCACAAAACAGATTGGCTTAAACCTCAAAAAAAGATGTTTTCAGTTAAGGGGGTTTCCTTCACGTTTGGAGGAACTGAGACTACACACGTGGAAAATAGCCATGACTGTGCTGGTTTATGGATATCTGAACTACATATTAAAATATTCTAATCAAGAAAATTAAAAATAAAAAAAAATATTTGATTTCTGAAGAACTAAAGTCATCAAGGTTCCAAGAATGCCACTTTTCCATCCAAAGTGGCACCACAAGCAGATTACTAAGAAAATCAGGGATTGTCATAAATCCTCATATATAAAGTGGACTGAGAAATAATACTTACGTATATGGCAGTAATTTGAGATCTTTTTTTTTTTTAATCTAATTGTATTTTTTCATACCAAGTTAGTACCAAAGTGGTAAATACAATCAATGACCCCTATATTCTGATCAAGCATCAGAGTAAGTCCATTTGGATAAAAAAAAATGAAAGGAAATGAAGTGAAGCCAACAAACATTTATGTGTATTTCTAATATGACAGTAAAACTAATAGTAACCTAAAATTAAATTAATTAATGCTTGGACCATACATGCTTGAACCCCAGGATGCCTGGATTCAGGGATTTTTAAATAGTTCTACTGAATAAACTGCCACAGTGTGAAATATAAGATGGTGTGTCTTTCCCAACTAAATTCACGGAGGTAACTAAGCATTTCATGGCTAAAGATGTAATTTGTCATATTAATGAAATATTCCTTTTAAGAAATCTATATACAGCCTGTTCTGCTGGTGAATAATTTATATGGACAATAGTGTTCTCTGAAAAAGAGTTCTCATTACCATTGCAAAGGAAAGGTGGTATATGATCTTTCTGACCACATATCCTATTGTGATGCTAAGAGCACTTTACTGTATGATTGAAAGACTTTTCCCCCCTAACTACAGTTATGTGGTAGTAATAAAGTATTGCCTATTAAGGAAAAAAAAAAACACATTCTCCTTTTTCCTGTAGGATTGGGTTGCTGGGCTGTATGTTCCACTCATGGTCTCAGGTTCAGCCTGCCTGTCCTTAGATTCTTACAGAAGTGCCAAAGAAAGAAAAATAGAATCACAATTTAAACTGGAAAGGGCCTCTGGAAGTCATCTGATAAAACCCAATCCAAAACCAATCAGATCAGGTCCTCTTCCGAAGTTGGATCTCAGTTTGGAATTAGATTGCGTTGATCAGAGCCTTGTCCAGGCAAGTCCTGAGTGTCTCCAAGAATGGAGATTGTGGAAACTGTTTAATCAAGAAACTTCCAGAGGTGATTCATCTTCCTGAAAATCTGAATCCCTCTTTAGAAGTGTCCTTCCAGCCATTAAAAAAAAAAAGAAGAAAAAAAGACAAGAAATGACTGTCATCCTTATCAATGAAGCGTCTAATTTGAGGAAAGAGCGTTCAAATCCTAAAATCATCTTTCTACCTATGCTGTAGCAGAAAATAATATCAGACCTGTGGTCAACAACATTATGTTCTCTGTTTTAAAATCAAATGCTTTATGATGAATCAGACTTCATGAAAAAAAACCAAAACAAACCAAACAGCTGAAGGATTTGTCTGTGGACATCAAAATAAGCTTTCTTTTGATTGTTTAGTAGGTTGTGTCATCCAATTTTACTTTTTTTTTTTTCGCTTTTGTGCTCCACTGTTGTTGATCCCCAGGGCTACTGGAGAAGGTACCACTGATTTAGTACCTCATTCTGGTGGTATCTTACATTTGTGGTTTACCTTAGAACAGGATAGTGCTGAACGATAGAGACCTTAGAGACTGGTGTACATCCTTTAAAGAAAAGAAAATGTATCTCATTTTATTGAGGTCAACATTATGAAGGCTATTATCAAGCAGTGTCTACATGGATTTTTTTTAGCACAGGGCCTTGTGAAGCAGTAGCACAGGTCTTGACAAAAGAAAATGCTGTTGCTGGGCTAGTGAAATCCCCTGATACAGCATTTTGCTGATCTGGGAAGGGAAAGTTTGTATAACCACAGTCTTTTCTCCAAAGCCTTTATATTTAGTCCAGCATTAGTCTGTGCTATTTTTTTAAGCCAAACTATCTGGATTAGATCTCAAACGTAAATAAGAAAAGGGTTGTGCAGTACAGAAAGGAAATATGTGAACAAGACAAAGCTGCCTTCTTTGGTCAGCCATTGCAGCTCTGAGGATATCTTCACGGTCACTCCTGTTCAAAGTGTGTTTTTCTTTCAAATCACCAGTTTCATTGACTGAGATAATACTAACTATGCCTCAGCTGTCATTCAAATCATCTATTTATTGCTCCTCACAGACCATATAAGCTACTGCTTTTAAAAAATAAAAAAAGAAAAAAAAAAAGAAAATGCACATTAGCTTGTTAATTTCCAAGACAATGTTTAGATTTAAATGAATTGTTCTGAGTTTTCTTGATCTTCAGCTTTATTATTACATTTCAATTGCTAACATTACAGTTTCATTTGGTTATGTGGGTCAGACCATGACTGGATGTAAATCACTGTACTTCTGATGTTCTGGTGCTGTACAATGACCTGCACAGTAGGGGACCTACAATATGGAGTTCTTGTTATTTTCCATTCATAAATAGTTTTGGCTTGTGATGTCACTCTGGTGATCTATATTCCTGAAGAAGCCACAGTTTTGAAGTAGTTGGAGACACTTTTAGATTAGTTTTAACATTGCCTTTAGAATAAGCACTTCATATGTGTTTAAGATATTATTACGCCATCCTGACTACAACAGCCGTTTCATCCCTTGTTTCCAAAAACCAGGTTTCCAGAAAACATATGAACCTATCAGATTTTATCAACCAAGTACATTTAGATCTTGTCAGTACTTTAAAAAAAAGACTTAAAAAGAAAACCTGATGATGACGTAGCAATGATGATTGTCTAACAGGTTTCTAGGCTTATGGTAATGTCATAAGCCTTCACTGGAAGCATAAACCATGTATTCAATTTATTCTTTATCAACTTAATTTTGTAAGATTTGAAGAAAACCAAATGTCATTTGGCACTTTATATCCTACTAGTAAATAACATTCTCCCAATAGTGAATAAAATATTACAAAAGAATATTTTTTGTGCTGATTTAGAATATGGTATCACGGTGGTAGCTTCCATCTAAGAGACTGTGAATGACACTTAATATCTGACTTAATGACTCTTAATAGCTGACTTGTACTACAGCAAAATATTAATATAATTCAACAGGTCAGGAAACAAAACCTGGTTGTTTCAGAAAAAAATATGACTCCACTCTGGTTTTGGAGCTCTCTAGACTTTCTGATTATTTTCTACTTGGAATCAAGACACACCAACATTACCATGCAGAACTGGTCTTTCCCAAGGATGTGTGGAACTTCCTGGAAGTTGCAGAAATGTAGGCTCTGCTCAGTCAGAAAGAGCAGGGACTCTGCTATGCTGCAGATACTGTTATTTGGGGGGCAACTGTACTAACACTCAGATGTTATGAATTCATTTGGAGTCACATTTTATGTCAGAATGGGTAATTATTTATGGTCTCTTGATTCAGGAACCATTCTTCTAGATGGTCATGGATTGACTGCTTCCTTCTGTATTTTCTCCAGCCTGTGTAGATATGACAATGTGCTAACCACCTTCCTCCCAGAGATCCCACAGAAAGTCTTCTTTAGACCTCCAAGATCCAGAAAGGCAAAAGAAAACTATAGGAAATAGAATGCAGAAGTGTTCAGCACTTCTTATCTTCCCACATGCTACACAGCCCTAAAGTTCCAATTTTATAACTGAACAGTCCGTTAAGTGTTCTCATGTCTACCACAAGTCAGACAATGTGCTTCTCTGACACTAAACTAGAAGATGGACTAGAAGTCCTCACAATGGTGAGGACTTGGTGTGGGAATCTGCCTTCCAAAGTTTCAACAACAAACCAAGGTTTCAACAACAGCAGGGGTCAGAGCTCAGGAAACTCCTCTCAGTTGAGTACTCTGTTTACCGCTCTAAGATCATTCTCTAATGTTGGATGAGAAACAGATTGTTTTTCATGTGTTTTAACATTATGAATGAAAAACGAAATTCAAATGTAGTTCAGTATTGTCTGCTTGGAATGCTGAATTCAAGGAAAAGTTCTAATCTTAGGAAAAGTAACTTCTGTTAGTGTTCAAATTGTATAAGATAAGATTGCAAATATAATATGCAGAATATCTCCAGTGATCATGTCTCAAATCAAAATTCACCTATAATCTGAAATGAAGCATATTAGACTCATCTTGAATTAATAAATACATATTTCCCTACTCTTCTGTGAAAGGCTCAGGGGAAATCTCAAGGAATTTTCTTTTTCTTTCCCTTGAGATTTTTCTCATGATAAAATGCCATTGAGTTGTCTGTTACCATAACAGGGTCTTGACAAAGAGTTGAGAGGTTTTCCTTCAGTTCAGCAGAGGGCTCCAGAATACACACAGGCTGGGGAGTTTCTGTCTTTATCACCACCACAGTGCAATGGAGTGGTTAAATTCCCTGCTGCAAGCTAATTACACTTCTCTATTGCACAGAAGCTTTGTCCTCCCATAATTAATTGTGAGCAAGAAAAGAAAATGTCCTTTTGTTGTTTTTAATGAATTAATCCTTCATGAAAATCATTTCTGTGACATAATAACAAAAGAACATTTGTTCACTGTCCTCATCACCACACATACCATAGTACATAAATGGCCTCATGTGGGGAGTCTCTTTGTCTCTTCTGTCCAAGAACATACTTTATTGCAGACATGTCACAGGAGTATTAATACCCTCAATTGCTGTACAGGTAGATAAGACTGTCTAGATCATTATAACAAAAAAATACAGAGGAAAGAGTCCAGTGTTTTGATAGTAATTCTCACTCTAAAATCAAAGGAACAGTTCTATTAAATGGATTTTTCTTCAGACATAAAAAACCCCACGTTGCCCTACTTAATCTAGTCATTTGAAACATGGCTTAGATAAATCTATTTGACTAAATGGAGAAAGTCAATCTCCGTTTGATTGCTCATCCAAGGTGTAGGAAAGGAATCCATTATGTCACAAGATTGAGTAACTCAAGGCTGTGCTTTGTAAGATTAATGGGTACCATGTCAAATGTATATTTAACTGGGTTGCACAGAAGAGCCTGAATACAGCAAGAATATTTGGCATTTTGCTAAAGTTGGCATAAGGTGAAATTCTCTAACATTGAACAGAGTAGGTGCATTTCTTTAACTCTTTATGAAGGTTTAATGGATGGTCAAAGCTTAGCAGACAAATGTTTACATTAACAATGACCTTCCGCCAGTTTTAGTATGCTTGCAAACAGGTAAATCATAGAATCAATCATAGAATCATGGAATGGCTTGGGTTAGAAGGGACCTTAAAGATCCTCTAGTCCAACCCCCCCTGCCATGGGCAGGGAAACCTCCCACCAGACCAGGTTCTTCAAAGCTCCGTCCAACCTGGCCTTGAACACCTCCAGGCATGGGACATCCACAACTTCTCTAGGTAACCTTTTCCAGTGTCTCACCACCCTCACAGTGTACCTTCAGGTTCCTTAGATGGAACCTGAATATATGTTTGTATTCATAAAACTGATTTTTATAACATGTTGGTTCACACAACAATTCTCTTGCCCCATGACATTTTCTGTAGCATTCTTATTCATGTTCTTTTGAGATGTTTATAAAATGTATCACATTTATTTCTTTAAGCTTCCTTTTTTAAGAAAAAGTGGCATGAATTAATTTAAATTGTTGAAAATTGAAAAGTATTTTGGTTAAAAATACAGAACTCATGCCTCCAGGGGTATTATTGTATTTAAAACTCTGTATAACAAGAAGTTCACACATTTTCTCTACATCACTTTCATAATTCTCAGCGGCTGTCCTTTACCCTTTCTGATGATCAATTAAATATTTTTCATACACACTGAGACAATTACATTCCCCTTTCACTATTCCTAAATGAAATATATTGAAGTTTTGACATTGGTAAACTCTTCTGTGACAGGAGCCTTCCCATATACCTTTCAACATCTACTGGAAAGCAGCTGCCCAGACTCACTCATTACTCAATGGGAAGAAATAACACAACTTATTCCATCAGCCAAAGATTTACTGTAAGATTAGATGAGAGAATCATAGAATGGTTTAGGTTGGAAAGGACCTTGAAGATCATCGAGTTCCAACCCCCCTACCATAGGCAGGGACACCTCCCACTAGACCAGGTTGCCCAAGGCCACGTCCAGCCTGGCCTTGAACACCTCCAGGGATGGGCCCTCAACAACTTCTCTGGGCAAGATGAAGCAGCTTCTCCAGGTGTTTCTATACACACTCTACAGGAAGCCAAGATTATAACTTATTTTAGGTCGCCTCAGCAAATACTAAAAAAAGCAATACTGTCCATTCCACAAATGACAACGACAAATGTTACCCTCTTTCTGCAGAAACCTTGCAAACACCCTGCAGGACACACAGGCTTCCTGTGCAGAGTGCTGGTTAGGTCCTTACACTTTGGTTTTGTTACAAGCTTTTGTAAATAATTCCAAGAGCTAATCCAGAGCACATGTCTCTATTTGCATTTTTAACATCATTACACTTTACTTACTCAAAGTGCAAAGCTTCCTCTTTGAGCCAACATGGAACTATAGGTTGGCAAGATATGATTATAGCTGTCTTTCAATCCCCTCTGTTACAGATCAGTTTTAAGTGCTTAATTCAACAGCAAACTCATGTACTTTTTTTTGCTGTTGATTCTGTCTACACAAAATTCCACAGACAGGTCTCCAAACTACTCTTAAAAGCAAATATTGAGAAATAGAATTAAATAGTTGGAAAAAAATATTTCCCAGTAATATAAAATGCTCAATGTACTGTACAGGAGAGAAACAAAAGACAAAACTGAGGTGAACCACATACCCTTTCCAGTATTTAACTTGCAATATTTATATTATGGTAATATTTATACAGCTCAGGGAGTCTGATACATAAAAAGTATCTTAGTGGATCTAGGCCTGAATGAACAACGCAAAGATACACATATGCACAAAGAATACTGCAGCAAACCCGGCACTGACTCCTTCAGTCCCAGCTCAACACCCTGCCCTCAGGACCACCTTTTTGATACACACAGTGCCTGTGTGTAAAGTACAGATCAAACACCTCAAGAGTCTGGTGAAATGTATATCAGTCAGTAACATTTCACATATCTCTATCGACTTTCCCCTACTAAATACATCACTATTGACAGCTGCATTGCCTTTTACACAATGCTGCACTTCATCTGCATTGATCAAACAAATCTAGAGTGAATGAATGTAAAGTGCTATAGATAATTCATTCAATATCTCCATGTGTCAAGACTCCATCTGAGTAGACATACTTTTAGAAGAACTCAGGAATTTCCCTCAAGTGCCTCTTAAATTCATGTTCCAAGCTGGGGACTTAATGTTTTGGATTTTTTATGTGATTTAGGGAGGGAAAGGAATATCCTGGTACAGGTGACAGCATTTCATAGCCAAAAATCTGTGTACATTTGAGGTATATGAACAGATGCATCTACCGGATGAAGCTGCTGGATGCATCTACTGGATGTAGAAACATGTCCAGTAGACATGTTTCTGTTCTTGTGGAGCAGGATAAAAGAACTGTAATGAAAGTTTTCAGTAGTGGTGCTGAGACTAGATAAAAGGAAGAAATGTTTTGCAATGAGGGTAGTGAAACTCCGGCCCAAATTTCCCAGAGATGTAGTAGATGACCCATCCCTGGAAACATTCAAGGTCAGGTTGGAAGGGGATCTCAGCAACCTGATCTAGTTGAGGATGCCCCTGCTCATTGCAGGAGGGTTGGACAAGATGATCTTTAAAGTCTCCTTCCAACCCAAAACATTCTATGATTCTATGATTTCATATTCAGAAGGACAGTATATTTCCAGTTAGTTTCTTTGCCATTTTTGCTTTGCATCCAGTCATTTTAATTGCTTTATTTTTTTCAGCACCAAACCTTTTTCAACATTATTTGCTCCTAATTATCCTGTTTTATATGTTCATTCTACTAACTCACCAGAAATCAATTATTGTGATCTGTAATCATCATTGTCATATATAAAAGTCCATCATCAATAGCTTATTTTATTTTACTGTATGTGATGGAAAGGTTATGTATATTAGCACAGGGTAGAAAGTTTATTCCTTCAGAGATGTGCTGATCTGCCACAAACTACTGAAGAGTTGAACAAACAGTAAACATAAGTTTGACTTCTGTTTGGCTGTGTGAAGTGGAGGTTAAGCACAAACAAGAGCATTATTTATGAAGATACTTCAAAGATAGGAAAATAGCATCATTCTCTTAATGCATTGCAGGTTTGGGTCAACACACAGTTTATTTACCGTGTCTGGTAAGTAACATTGTCTTTTGTGATGCTAATTGCCAAGCCAAAAGTTCATACAAACTGCTGAAAAATCATGTGTCATTAACTTCAGGTCTTGCTCTGGCCTAGAAATATACTGCCTGTGCTTCTCAAACAAGGGCTTCCATGCCTTTGTGGCTGCCTACAAGTGCTGTAAATTAACAAATTAATGTTAATTATTGTTTTTAGCATTTTGAGTTTTGGCAATAATACTTAAAAAAAAAGAACAAACCTAAATAAAAACAACATGAAAATGACTGCCTCATTTAAACCGCCAGAAGTATCTGACCTAACTCCAATGGCTGCAGCACTTTGGGCTCCAGGAAGCCCTTCTTCTGCAGGCTGTGACCTCTCAGCATCCCCCTAGCGCAGGAAATGCAAGAGAGGATTTTAAAAAAAGAAGAAGGGAGCGGAGTCATAAACAAATTATAATGCAACATTATGATGGA
The DNA here is from genome assembly GCA_008711295.1 of Anarhynchus alexandrinus. Taxonomy (NCBI): domain Eukaryota; kingdom Metazoa; phylum Chordata; class Aves; order Charadriiformes; family Charadriidae; genus Anarhynchus; species Anarhynchus alexandrinus. Next base: position 1,030,187 of record VUYV01000227.1, on the reverse strand, counting down.
GGGCTCTGCTGTTGACCTCCGGTACAACAGAAATTTAAAACCACGGGAATCTCTTGTGTGCATTTGTCCAGCAATACTGACGATGCATATTGGGAAGTATCCTTAAAACCTAAGAAAAAGATGAACCTACCTGTGCTTGTGTAGAAATATTAATACTGTTTGGAAGAACCCAAGGAAGTCTTAGGAAAGTCAGATATGAAAGCAAATCAAAGGAGAAATTTAAGGATGGAATGAGACATAGAACTAAAGTGCAGCTGATATTTAGGCTAGCACAGATATCACTGCTCCTCACACCTGCTTATCGTGTGCAAGCTCTATGTGTTATTGTCATCACGCAAATTGCCAGTCATGTCAAACAGTCCAACAAGTAGGATGTCTGACTTGGTAAAAGATGGGTGGAATCTATTTTCTAGTAAGTCTTCGAAGGAGGTTAAAGCCGAAAGGGGAATAGAGCAAAGGTTGGGGTAAAAGCTAGGTTCTTTGGATCTGAGGTTAAAAAAAAAGACTAAATGCACTGGAAAGAGATTAAAGGAATAAGAATAGAAGCAGAAGAGGTCAGCAGCTGAGTCTGGATGGAAACAAGTATCATATAAGAAAGAGCTGAAGTTGAAAAGAATTTAAATATTTCAACCAAGATTGGGATGCAGGAATGAAATGTGGATAAGTATCAGGGAGAAGTTCATACGAATATTATTTTCTCGCTCAGCAAACATCTGGGAAACATGGGAAATGGTGTAACAAAGACTTCAAGGGTTGTTCATATTCTTCAGAACTATAATGCCTTTCCATAAATGCTGTAATGGTTAAAATATGATTTTCTTCTCCTCCTATAACATTGCCTTAGACAATCACAGTGGTTTAACTACTGCCCCACAGCAATGGAAAATGCCGCTACATTTTGAATTAATCTTGCTGTCATATATTTTGGTAGGAAGTGTGGGCATAACAGTTCTCTCTTTGAAGTCAAAAGGATTTTTCTTTCACCATCTACTTGAGTGGGAACAAGATCAGGCACAATTATCAATATTTTCAAATGCAGTCTCTAATTTAAGCCAAACATGGGCAGCCCAGTTTGGCTGCACAGCTTGAGATGCCTTGGGCTTAATTTTCATAATCAAAGCATATTCACAGCATTCCTGAACAAAGCAAAGACAGCCTCTCTCTAGCTGGGTGGTCAGTTTTTTTTAAATATTGAATTTGGAAGTTCTTCTGAACGTATTTCTGGCTGGCTAAAACTTAGAAAAAGCATCTATTCATAGCTTATAGCTAAAAGGAATTTACTGTTAGCTTGCAAGGGAAAACCCCACGTTCTTGGATTCTTAGGATCAGAGGTCTTGTCTTTCCATTTCTGTATTCCCAAGGAAAATAATGCATGTGTTCATTGTTTTGTCAGTATAAGATTTATAATGCCTTTAACTATTCATTTCCTTGCCATAAAGTGCATAGGTTTTGTAAATGATGTGAGAGTGACAACACTGTAGTTTCCTTGGCAACCTTAACTGGTTTTCAAAACAATGCTTTTCATGTTTGGAATAGGCATTGATTTGTACAATCTGGCAGTGGAAAAAAAAAAAAAAGAAAAGAAAGAAGGAAAGAAAGAAAGAGAAGAAAAACCCTCTTGAGGGAAACAATTGGCAGCTGCAAAGATCGCAAATCAACCTTCCACCACTTAGTCATCTATGTGATGTGAACTTTAAAGAGCTCAAACTTAAAGAAAAATGCATCTGAAACTGTTAAGTTTTTTCTTTGTTTGCTTGAAGTCCAGCAAAAGCAGCCTTTTAGCTTAGATTCAATGTTAAACTTGATTTGGACCTTTCCTTTCTAAACTTGGCTCACCCTGAATTTTAAAATCTGGCACATGTTTAGATGCTAATGAGATGCATATAACCCTTTTTCCATACAACCTTTTTTGAGGCTTTGATTATTATTTTTTTTTCCATTTTAAAAACTGAACACATTTAATACCTCAGCAGTGCAAAAGGGGAAGGTTAGGTAAGGTAAGTGCTGGATCAGGCCCCAAAATAAATATCTTCATTTTAAAAACATTTTCTATGAGCTGACTGAAAAGAGAGCAGTTACATTAGGCTATGTGGATCCTCAGTCTTGAGAGCAAGAAGATGTGATGTTTCTGTTGATGGAACAGGGTGTCTGTGAAAGTTTGTTTCTTTAACCAACTTTTTGACACGCCCCTGAATCAAAATTTCAATAATTTGAACAAGAATATGTATTCTGTGCTTGACATTTTCATTCAGCTCTACGGTGTTTCCTCCCTCCTTATATTTTTATAGATTCCTCAGCTATCAATTATGTAATGTAGAAAAAGAGCGTCATGGAAATAATATCATTCCAGTGGCATGGAGGGGTCATGCATGTTGAAGTCATTTCATTATCTCTCTTTTTCTGTTCACCGTTAGCCATAACCCTATAAAAATGCTCAGTGTTAGAAAGTGCTTTCATTAATCTGAAACCTGATTCTCATTCAAAGTAGTTATTCAGAGCTATAAGTAACAAGCAATGAGAACGGAGAAAGCTGTAATGCTATTATATTTGGGAAAGCTGCAGATGTCATGATTTACCCGCTCAGGCCTTGGATTGTGTGGTGACGAGCAGAAAATAGAATCATAGCTGGATGGAGGACTGTGACTTCTAGTGAGCTTGGATATATGAGCTGATTGTATATGGGGCAACTCTTTCATAGGAGCTGTGAGATTGTAATCCCCGTAAAGACATTATAAAGGCATAGCAAAAGGAAAGAACCAAACACGGAATTTGTACCCTGTGTGGTACCCTATCACGTCAAGGTCATTATATGAACTGGGCATCAAAATTTTGGTAATGAAGATGGTATCACTTCTTACTGATATCAAAGGTTGAATTATTCTGCCATATTAGACACTTGTGATTTACACGTCTATATGTGAGCTAGACACCCTTGAGATGAAAGGGACAGAAGAGTTTGGATCTACAGCAAGGCTCCTTTAGTGGTGATGGGCTGTGCTTTCTGGAGCTTAGAGAGTTTTACTGAAGTAAAATTCTTAAGAGTCCCTTGCTTTTGCAGTAATATCCTGTGTTTCACCTATGTAAAGGAAATGTAGATCCATGTCCTTGTAAAGGTTGTTTTGGACCTCATTTATTTCTGCTATCTTAGGGTTTTGACAGTGCTTGATGCATAGCTTTGTGCACGCTGTTGCACTGCTAGTTTCTGGAAGGACCTTCTCCAACATTTGACCTATGACGTTAGGAACCAAACCACTGCTGTCAGCCAGAGGGCAAATACTAATGACCAAAGAAAACAAAGACTCCATTTGGCGTGTTGGTACCTGTGCTAGAAAGTAAGGAATGGCATCAGAAAATTGTGTGTGTGTACATGAACTCTCCACGCTCAGAAAAAAAATGTTGAAAATTTGCCTTATTTAAGACCAACGCTGTTATGTACCTTATTATTTTTCTTAAGTGTCTGAGAGAGTACATCTTTCTACAAGTGAGCAACCACTTGTTTTTGTCCTGTCACATGAATCTCTCCTTCCTTTCCTGCATTTAACTGTCTAAATGATACATCATTATATGGGTCCTGCTCCTACCCACTACTCCTGTTGGGGGTATCCTTCCATCAGATGTATCTATATATCCCCACAGAATTCCACTGAAAATATTCATCTACTGTCTTCACATTCACACACATAAACGTGGGTACACATGCAGAGATCTCAGAGACTGAACATCATGGATACTGAGCATCCTTTACACTATTATGAAAATGTAAGTAGGTCATAAAGTCATCAGGATTACTTCTCCATCCACCCTTAGGCCCACACTGTCGTACCAAAGTATATAAACCTGGCTCTTATATTAAAAGTCATCTGGAGCTCTTGCAGCTCCATACCCCTGTGAAGTTTTAAACATACTTCTAGGTCACCAAAAATAAAGAAGAGAAATATTCTTAGGAACCCAGCAAGCCTGCCTAGCTGGTTACATTCTCTTGTGTATTTGTTTCTCATTATGTTTGCTCTGTACAGAATGGAATATAGGAATGTATGTGTGCTTTTGTACACTTATTCTCACAAGCGTGGCGCTTTCCTGCTAGCTTTCTGCCAGAAAAGAGAATTGAAAGCTTAAGCATAAAGACGGCATTTCTGATTTCTGTAGGAGATTCATGTTCGTTTGATGGAGAAAAAGAAACAACAACAAAAAAGGTCTAAGATAATTAAGAAAATTATAGAGCTTACCGCCTGTGTGCACAGAAACAGAGAAGTAATATATTTGTGCTTTTCGAGGCTTTCCAGCACTTTCAAGTCAGTGTTGCATTCTCTAATTACATGTAATAAACAGGTAGTGGAATGGCCCAGCATGGGGCTTGAGAGCCTGAGTCCTCGTACAGCGCAGCAATGCTCATAAAGAGACTTTTTAGTAACAGAGGAGACAATTAAGAATGGCATCAGTGATGTTGCAGTTTTACCATATGTTCAACACTGCTTGCTTAGAAGGGAGGAGTCGAATCACTAGAGAGCTACAGTGGCTCTGATATGATTAAACACAAATTATTCTGCTCTATTCTTCTAATTATCTTGTAGGTAAAGGAAAAGATCGTGTAAGCTCATAACATCTGAATCTGCAGCTCTTTCCACCGCAGATACTGATATAAAATGTTACCCCTGTATGAATGGAGAGGTCTGATTTTACAGCTGTTTGCTATCCCTAAGCTCATGCATACATGGTTAACCAAGATGCCAGGCAGCAAAAAGTCAGGCAAAATGTGTGACAGTTCCATTAAAGTACCGGGTCTAATGCTGGGGACATTCCTCTGTTATACTGGTTATGTCTATGAGCTACTTAACTAATATCAGTGGTATCACTTCATAATGTTGTCCATGAGGAAATGATTAACGCTGACCTGTTGGCCCTCAGTGCCTCCACTTTGTAGCACATGGCGCACGAAACCGTCAGGGACTGAGTTGTTAAGGCATGTTTTATGGAGCTAACACAACACCTCGGGAACGGCTCTCAGCTGTGCTCCTGCCGTTTGACAGCAGAATTGCTGAGTAATGTGGTAGGGAATCGGGGTCTTGGAATGTATAAAACTTCGTCTGCAATTGTAAAAGGCCTCGTTTTGCACTAAATTACGGTTTGCTTGGGTTTCTGGGGAATTATGGAGCTTATGGTGGGTCTGATTCTCTCACTCTTACCTTAAATTAGGTATTTAACTTGGGTCTAATGAGTGAAAATAAGAGATAAGCAGGGCTGGTTTTGTTTATTGAAAGCTTGAAAAAGAACTCTAGCATAGCAGATAAGAGGAGTCTAGTTTAAAGACACCGTTGTACACCCCTCCAAGGTGTGGGGAACAAACAAGAGGAGTTAGACGTGTGCACGCCTGCAAGGCTATGATATAATTGGCATCATGGTGGGATGGCTCCTATGACTGGAGTGTTGGAACGGAAGGATACAGACTCTTCAGGAAGGGCAGGCAGGGGAGACAAGGAGGGGGTGTTCACCCTTTATGTCAACGACCAGCTGGAGCACATGGAGCAACGCCTGGGGATGGATGAGGAGCCAATTGAGAGCTTATGGGTCAAGATTAAAGGGAGGGCACGGACAGGCGATGTTACAGTGGGGGTCTGCTACAGGCCACCTGACCAGGAAGACTGAGCAGATGAGGCCCTCTATAGACAGATAGGAGCAGCCTCACGTTCAAAAGCTCTGTTCCTGATGGGGGATTTCAACCAGCCTGAGATCTGTTGGAAGGGAGTAAGCAATCCAGAAGTTTCCTGGAATGCATCGACAATAACTTCCTTCTCCAAATGATAGAGGAGCCAACAAAGAAAAGTGCTATGCTGGACCTTGTTCTCACTGACAAGGAGAGGCTGGTGGGGAATGTCAAGCTCAAGGTCAGCCTTGGCTGCATTGACCGTGAAATGGTGGAGTTCGAGATCCTTAGGGCAGCGAGAAGGGCTCACAGCAAGCTTGCTACGCTGGACTTCAGGACAGCAGACTTTGGCCTCTTCAGGGATCTGCTTGGTGGAGTACCATGGGATACAGCCCTGGAGGGAAGAGGGGCCCAAGAAAGCTGGCTGATATTCAAGGACAAACTCCTCCAAGCTCAGGGGTGATGCATACCGACAAAGAGGAAGTCAGGCAAAAATGCCAGGAGGCCTGCATGGATGAAAAAGGAGCTCCTGGACAATCTCAAACAGAAAAAGGAAGGCTACAGAGGGTGGAAACAAGGACAGGTAGCCTGGGAGGTATACAGAGAAATTGTCTGAGCAGCCAGGGATCAGGTGTAGGAAGACTAAAGCCCAAATAGAGTTAAATCTGGCCAGGGACTCAAGGGCAACAAGAAAAGCTTCTGTAGGTATGTTAGTGACAAAAGGAAGCCTAGGGAAAATGTGGGCCCACTCAGGAAGAAAATGGGAGACCTGGTCACCCGGGACATGGACAAGCCTGAGTCTTTTTTGCCTGAGTCTTCACCATTAAGGGTTCTAATGACACTGCCCAAGTTGCAGAAGGCAAAGGTAGGGACTAGGAGAATAAGGAACTGTAGGAGAAGACGAGGTTCTACACCATCTAAGGAACCTGAAAGTGCACAAGTCCATGGGACCTGATCAAACCCAACTGCTGGTCCTGAGGGAACTGGCAGATGAAGTTGCTAAGCTACTATCCATCATATCTGAGAATTCGTGGCAGTCCAGTGAAGTTCCCACTGACTAGAAAAGGACAAACATAGCACCCTTTCTTAAAAAAGGAAAAAAAGGAAGACCTGGGAAACTACAGGCTTGTTAGTCTCACCTCTGTGCCCAGCAAAATCATGGAGCAGATCCTCCTGGAAACTCTGCTAAGGCACATGGAAAATAAGGAGATGACTGGTGACAGTCAGCATGGCTTCATTAAGGGCAAATCATGCCTGACAAATTTGGTGGCTGTCTATGACAGTGTTACACCATTGATGGATAAGGGAAGAGCAACTGACATCATCTACCCGGATCTGTGCAAAGCATTTGATNGGTGGCCGTCTATGACAGTGTTACACCATTGATGGATAAGGGAAGAGCAACTGACATCATCTACCTGGATCTGTGCAAAGCATTTGACGCTGTCCTGCAGAATATCCTGGTCTATAAATTGGAGAGACATAGATTTGATGGATGGACCATTCGTTGGATAAGGAACCGGCTGGATGGTCGCACTCAAAAGAGTTTCAGTGCATGGCTTGATGTCCAAGTGGTGAGCAGCGTTCCTCAGGAGTTGGGACTGGGACCAGTACAGTTTAGCTTCTTTGTTAGCAACATGGATGGTGGAATTGAGTGCATCCTCAGAAAGTTTGCTGATGACGCCAAGCTGTGTGGAACAGTTGACATGCTGGAGGGGAGGGATGCCATCCAGAGGGACCTGAACAGGCTTGAGAGGTGGGCCTGTGCAAACCTCAGGAAGTTGAACCAGGCCACAAACAAGGTCCTGCAAAAATACAGGCTGAGTGAAGACTGGATTAAGAACAGCCCCGAGGAGAAGGACTTGGGGGTGTTGATGGATGAGAAGCTCAACAAGAGCTGGCAATGTGTGCTCACACCCCAGAAAGCCAACCACATCCTGGGCTGCATCAAAAGAAATGTGGCCAGCAGTTTGAAGGAGGTGACTCTGCCTCTCTACTCAGCTCTTTTGAGACCCCACCTGGAGTACTGAGTCCAGCTCTGGAGCACTCAGCACTGGAAAGGCATGGAGCGGGTCCAGAGAAGGATCATGAAGATGATAAGAGGGGTGGAAAACTTCTGCTATGAAGACAGGGTGAGAGAGTTGGGGTTTTTCAGCCTGGAGAAGAGAAGGCTCCAGGGGGACCTTATAGCAGCCTTCCAGTATCTGAAGGAGGTCTTCAGGAAAGCTTTTTATAAGGGCGTGTAGTGATAGGATGAGGGGGAATGGCTTCAAACTGGAAGAGGGGAGATTAAGATTAGATATCAGGAAGAAATTTTTTTTAACAGGGTGGTGAGGCACTGGAAGAGGTTATACAGAGAAGTTGTGGATGCCCCATCCCTGGAGGTGTTCAGGGCTGGGTTGGACAGGGCTTTGAGCAACCTGGCCTAGTGGAAGGTGTTCCTTTCCATGGCAGGGGGGGGTTGGAACTAGATGGTCTTTAAGGTCCCTTCCAACCCAAACCATTCTGTTTCTATGATTCTGCGTTCTGCCGGTTAGAATAACCTCCAGGTACCTGCAAATTGCACTTGCTTGCACAGGCTGCAACAAGTGACTGAAGCATACTGCTTACACAGTGATCTCACATTGCACCTCCTTTGCTCCTTCAGGCAGCAGAACCCTGTGGTCCCCTGCTTGATGTATGCTTTAAGAGAAGGGAGTGGAGGATCTGTGCTTACGCCTTTATAGGAAAAAATGGCTTTCTGATCTGGTGGTTTATTTAGGAGAGTTGGAAAGCTCATTATTTCATTCCAGCAATGTTCATCTTGAGAAAAGGTTCTTACATAGTTTGTACTCCTTGGCTGGTGCATGATGATTCCTTTGAATCAAAGAATGCCATAGGATAAATGAGTCTGTATTCTTCCTAAAGTCTTCTACTTTTTTTTTTTTTTTTTAATATTATTTGGGCCAGAGAATAAAAATAAGATCGAGTGCAGCTTTGCAGATTAACAGGTAAGATGCTCATCAAAAAGGAGGGCCCCCAGTCTTTGTTCTCTCCCTTTCTCTCTTTCCTGTTGCTACCTTTGTGTATCCTACCACAGGTGTGGCTACAAGTTCCTGAGTGCCTGACTACCTTCATCATGCTGTACCAACCTTCGGCAGACAGATTTTTGGATGCTGTTCTCTGTCCGTTAGTTCCTTATCCCTGAAAAAGAGTTATCTTATTTCCATACATCATGAGAATGTTGATAGGATGAGGAATTTACAAACTTCCAGGGCACCTATGCAGATTAGACTGATGCTCTATAGAACTATTCATGTTTGGTTTTGTTAGAAGCCTCTCTCTTAATTAATAAAGAATCAAAACCAACTGAAAATATGAACAAAAACCAAGGAAAGCTTCTGAAGAATGTTTGAAGCATGCCGTTCAGCTAATAAATATAAATCCAGGCAACCTTAGGAGCTACAATCTTATTTCAGGGTCAGAACTTGAATTTTTGTGAGAGAAGGAATACCATGAAGAAGATTCAGTCACTTTATTCATGGAGGGTAGTTGCCAACCAATGGGTATACTACATATTTTACTCTTCTTAAGTCATGAGAGTAAAGCCATTTATAATTCCTTTTTATTCCTGAGGTACAGCTTGCTGAGCAAACACTATTATCAGTTTCCAAGTAAGGAAGTAATTGCATATCTGAATGTGATCAAGTATCGTCTTCAAATGAGATGCTTAAACAATACCATATTTTGTGGTTAAAATCTCTCATTATAGATTGTAGGTCTCTCTTTTTCTGTATTTGCTTGTCTTCTGAGTTCAGGGATAGGTTCATAATTATACTCGGCAAAACAAGTAATTTTCATTAAGGTAATTCTAAAGCTTACTTTGTGTCTGTGTTGGTTAGGGTTTTAAGAACACCTGAAAAATAATTCTGTTCAAATACCATTTTTCACCATTTCTTTTCCTTCTGTCTGTATTACTAGGAACAATAATGTAAAAATAGATTTGACATTTCTTATCAATTCTTCTGTTCATTTTTTATGCATTCATGAAGTTCCCATTTATATTTATTTTTTATTTTTGAAATGGTTTTGCAGTAATAAATACCATTTTTCCTACTCCACTCCTCCTACTACTTCTTGATGTCTTTCTGAATCTGGAGTTGATCCACTGAAGTTGGTGGCAGCACTATCATTGCTTCAATGGGACCAAATTTTATTCAGAGTAGCGGGAGCAAAAATTTTCCTAGCTTTAGGATGCAGCATGAAAATCATTAAAAAACCACAAACAAACCAACAACAAGAACCCACCAACCAGTGTGATCCAGTTCTCCATGATAATGGCAGAAAAGATGGATTTGGTGGCTCAGGAAGTCCATTCCTGACCAATGCTGCTAGACTTGATCAATGTAAAGTAGCGTAGTGATGCACTTTTGTGTAACAGAGTGAATATACTGTCTCGGAGATTTACTGTCTCCTGTTCTGCCGTGTTGATGTGGCCAAATGCAATTCCTCTCACTGGTCAATACAGTATATACCGAGTTTGTAGCAAAAAGTTAAGGATACTAGGGTTGGATGAGCACTTGTAGAAATGCCTGTAGAAGGACTTGGCTTAATTATGTGTGTCAAATCTTTAGCTTTGTCTATTAGAATTGAAGAGAAAAGTTCAGCAGTTTAATTTTATTTGTTACTGCACATATAGAGCCATAGTACATAAAATAAATGGGTCTCTACTTTGAGAAGCCGGTATTGAAAAGGTACAGGCAGTTCATATATATAGTTAAACATAAGATTTTGCAAGATTGTGGGGGCTAAGGATGGGAAGACTATAAACCTGACCATCTCAGGGCTGGCTGGGGTGTTTTATACTTTGCCATTTTGGATGTGTATGAACACTTCCTAGAAACCAGAATTCCTGCCAGATTGACCATGAGGTTTGTGGTGGGTTGACCTTGCCTGGCTGCCAGGTGCCCACCAAGCTGCTCTCTCACTCCTCATCCTCAGCGGGATGCGGGGAGAAAATAACATGAAAATGCTTGTGGGTCAAGAGAAGGGCCGAGAGATTGCTCACCAATCAAACACCTTCTCCCCATACCCCTCTCTTCCTAGGCTCAACCTCACTTCTATCTATCTCCTCCCTTCCAAATGGCACAGGGGGATGGGGAATGGGGGCTGCAGTCAGTTCATCACATATTGTCTCTGCCCCTCATTTGTCCTCATGCTCTTCTCCTGCTCCAGCATGTGGTCACTCCCAGGAGACACAGTCCTCCATGAACTTCTCCAACATGTGTCCTTCCCATGGGCTGCAGTTCTTCAAGAACCATTCCAGCGTGAGTCCTTTCCACAGGATACAGTTCTTCAGGAACAGGCTGCTCCAGTGTGAGTTCCCCACAGGCCAGAGTTCCTGCCAGAAAACCTGCTCCTGCATGGGTTCCACTCCACAGGATGCAGCTTCATACATGGCACATACACCTGCTCCCATGCAGGATCCTCCATGGACTGCAGGGTGGATATTTGTTCTGCTGTGGTCCTCCATGGGCTGCATGGGCTTCCCCATGGTCTTCTCTGTTGGTTGCAGGGGAATCTCTGCTCCAGTGACTGAAGCACCTCCTCTTCCTCCTTCTTCATTGACCTTGGTGTCTGCAGTTGTTTCTCTCACATTATTTTTCTACTCCCGTCTCTCACAGATGCCGCACAGCATATACATTATCACCTTGGTGGGTCCATCTTGGAGCTGGCTGGAACTGGCTCTGTCTGACATGGAGGCAGCTCCCACTCTCTTCTCTCAGAAACCACTCCTGCAGCACACCTCATTACCAAAACTTTGACATGTAAACCCAATACAAGGGCATACAGTGAAATTTAGTATTTTTGAGCTGCTCTTCCAGTCTGAAAAGAAAGGCAGATATACCGGCTGTTCTGTTCTGTTTTAATAATGGTTAGCATGTGCTGAACAAGAAGTTTCTGTTAGAACGTGTCTGGAGATGGTCTCTGGCTCCAAAGCTATAATGGTAACTGTTATGGTATGATGTAGGATGGAGTTAGAAGAGACTTTTTCTAAAACATGGAAGATGTATTGAAAGCTTTGCTTTTATATACGCTAGAAAAAAAACCTATAAGTTTTTACAGCTCCAAAATAACTTTTCCTCAGCTAAAAGCAGTTGACCTGACGAAACTTGGCTTCTCTAGAATATTGTACCAAATCCTGTATGATTTCTTATTGCAGCTTTTCTCCTAGGTCATTCAGAAAGGCATTCCATAAAGGAGATTTTCTGGTATCTAATAAGAAATTAAATTACAAAGCAGTTTTTCTGTTAATGAGGTCCTAGCTTCTACACAAGTTCCTATTTCATAAAACTTATGGGAACTTAGTAACGCTGAAACCTTTATGTGTATGTCAAATTTATTTCAGAACGACCGATGGGTTAAAACTATTTTTCTTATGACGAAATGCCTGAAACATACCCCCTCCACAAACACACAATCACAGAGTGATTACAGAAGCTTTTTTTTTTTCCGTAGAAATCCAGGCTAAAAACATAATGGTAAGAAAAAAAGTGAAAGTAGCAATTATATGTAATGAATAGAAAAGCAAAGAACTTGATAGTAATAAGTACAAATCAACAGTTAGGAAATGCAGGTAATTGAAATTATAATCAAGAGTCAAGAATTCCTTCAGAATTTGAATTAAAACCTGAATTGTGGATTTATATTCTAAAGCAAATTAAATGGACTTGATGTTATAAAACACCATGCCCACCGCTAGTGCACCTTAGGCAGACCATGAGACTAGAGATTCAAGATTTTAATGACTCTACAGTGTATTTGTACTGTTTTCTGCTCTCATTATTATCCTTGTCATGAGAACAAATTCATATTGTTCATTTCCTCTTGGCATTGCAATCTTCACTAGAATTAGGCACCGCAATTTAAATCCCTTCTATTTCCTGCAGAAGGTAATGGGCAGGAGTGCAAAGCTGACCTTTCCAGGGCTCTCTAAGTTGATTTGTGCACCCTCCTTAGCTCTTCAGCCTCTCTGACTTGAAAGAGAGGTGTAAATGAAGAAGGAAAAAAAAAATAGATTGGCACACAGAGTAACAGAGTTGTGTTATATAGCCTCTGCTGGGCATTTGAATGCCATATTTGGTTTGTGAATGAAGATCGTCATGCCGTTTCCTGATCCCATTACAAAATTCCATGCTTTGACAGGAGAGAATGCATTGGACTGGATATGTCTTGGGGTTTAATGCAAGATACAAAGCCGTGCAGCTTAGTTTCACGGTTCAAATCCAACTGAGGATTGAGGAGTGAAGTTTGGTGAAAATCCTATGATTCTTCGGAGGTTAAATGAATTTGGCATACGCAAAGCAGGTTTTAGAGGACGAATATTCAAACTGTAAGACATTTACATCATTTTCACTGATGCATACCTTTACTTTTGGTTTTAACAAACAGGCTTCGCTATCAACATACATTCTGATCCCCGGTGGAAATGGGAATGAGTTTTGAACCGAGGAAAAAAGTAGGATACAGCTCAAAATGATTCTTTAGGGTAAACATCTCTGATATTATTGAAATATCTTGAGTATAAAAATTGGCTGAGATGCTCATGAAAGCTGGCTGAAATCTCAAAGTGATTTGGATATTCCATACCTGACCTTTCTCATTTTTGCCCAGAATGAAAAATGGAAAGGTGTGCAAATTTTCCCTCTGATGCCTTCAGATGTATAAATTGGCAGCTTGTCTCATGTGGTCTACCTGCATAGTCATTTAAAATTTAATCTCACTTTTCTTCAGAGGCTAAGCCTGATTGCATATCCAAATTTATAAATTTCAAGTAAGTCCCTGATATAATCACCCATAAAACGAGTGCTATTCCCTGGCATATCCACACATTCCAGTGCTGTACTAGGTGAGACTGAGCCATTGGACTTGAGGATAAGGTCTCAGATTAAACCAGTAAGAAATGTTATGTGACCAATTCTTATGGTTCTTATCCCAAGTTTTGTGATAAAATACAGCTTACTGAAAAAAACTGATGTAATGACCACAATAGACCAAAATTGTGTGCAACACTACAAGTCAGCGTCAGGGTGCCATTAGGGCCAGTGGCTTCCTGGGAGCTGTAATGGGGGACAGCACATGACCTCACAGCCAGGTCCTGTCCCACCACACTCCAGTCAGGGCGAGGGGAACCAGGAGGCAAGTTGTGTGCAACCTCAGCTGTGGGCATCAGGCACATCCTTGGGGATGGGGACAGGACAAGGACAGGGCAGGACATCAACCTGCAGGTAGTTTATCTGCTGCTTTCAAGTAGTGTCTTCCCTGTTTATTCCAAAGTTCATCGCTTTTCTACCTGCATTCTTAAATGTCATCCCACATCTAGTGTTTTCAACAGGCTTCACCAAATTTCTTTGAATCACGATTCAGTCCTCCCTAATGTTGGCAGTGCCTTCCAATTTTGCAGGCCAAAAGCTTTGATGAACACCTACCTACTTCTTATGTTTAGGTCATCGGTAAATTAAGTAGAACTAGTCTCAGACTGATGAATGAAGGATACAAGTAGCAGTCCTTCTCCAGTCCTATTCACCCCTTTTAATATAAGCTATTATAGTGTCTTTTTTAACCAGCTGTTTATTGGCTTACTATTATATGAATGTTCATCATCTCCTCCTTGAGCAGTAATTTCCTGTGGGAAACCATATCAAGTGTTTGGGGTTAGGTTGTTTGTTTTTTTTTTCCCTTTTTAAAGATATATTTACTAAATCCACTGCATTACCTTATCTGAGATATCAGTGCTTAAAAAAATACAGGTATTAGATTAGGCTGACATCTTTGGTAAAACCGTGTGTGTAATTTACTCACTTCCTTTGTCTCTGTGTCCTTAATTATTCTTTCTTTCAAGAACTGTTATAATACTTTACAAAGCATTTAAGTCAAGCTTAGAGTCCTGTAATTGCAGGGATCACCTTTATTTTCTCTTTTTGTGTAGCCCATTATGTTTGCCGTTCTTCAGGCAGACTATTACAGAATGAATTTACAGATTCATTAAAAATCCCTCCTACTGAATTTCCATTAGTTATGCATAACTATTACGAGCCCATCCTCTAGTGACTCACATTAGTTTACGCTTCCGCATTGTTCATGGTTTGTCTTTTTAGAAAATATTCTTTGAATTGAAGGCCCAGCGTTGCAGTTAGAGCAGAGGAAAGCTAAGGAGGGCAACATCTCTGCCAACAGTCTTGCCATGCTGGTGAGGGTGGGTTAAAGTAGGAGCAACAAGGGAGGGAGATGAGGAAGAGTCAAGTGAGGAAGTGATGGTTTGGGTTGGAAAGCAAGGGATGAACAGTGATGTGGATGAGGGAAACTTTGTAGTCAGCAAAATGGGGCTGAAGGGGGCCCATTTCAAGCACATGCACATAAAAAAGCGCAGAGAGGACAGCATGATGGAGAAGCTTCAAATGTCTGTGAAATCAGCATGATTCGGTGCCTCTCTGAAGCACCTGCAGTTGTGCAGAAGAGGACCTGAGGGTCCAGGTGGGCACCAAGCTTTCCACGTCGCACTCATGGTAAAGAAAGCCAGCAGCCTCCTGGGCTGCGTTAGGCAGAGTGTTGCTGGAACTTCAAGGGACGTGACGCTTCCCCTCTGCTCAGCCCTGGTGAGATACATCTTCAGTGAGGCAAGCCAAGGACCCTGAAGAAGATTAAGGTTTTGGAGCATCTGACATCCAAGGAGACATTGATAGAACTGGAACTGTTCAGCCTGGAGAAGAAACAGTTCAGGAGGATCTTACCAATGTATATAAACACCTAATGCAAGGAGTAGCAAACACAGAGCCAGACTCTTCTTGGTGGTATCCAGTGCCAGAACAAGAATCAATGTGCACAAACTGAAACACAGGAAACTTCCATTAAACATAAGAAAAAATCTTTTTTACTGTGAGGGTGGTAAAACACTGGAAGAAGTTTTCCAAATAAATTCTGGAGCCTCCATTCCTGGAGATATTCAAAACCCAACTGCATGCAGCCCTGAGCAACCTGCTCTAGCTGACCCTGCTTTGTGCACTGGGTTGGACTAGATGATCTTCAGAGGTCTCTCCAACCTCAGCTATTCTAAAAAAAATCTGTGATCTTTTATTAAACTGACTGGTATGTTTGGGAAAAATCTGACAAGCTTTCAGACACAAAAGCCCTCTTAAACAATCAAGGCTATAGCAAAATGTCACAGAAACCACAGGGCTATTTTATAAGTTAGTCACCGTACAAATAGCCATAAATTTGCAAATGTCAACTGCAATTGTCAATTTGCAAAGCAAGTACAATTAAAACAAAATTTTAATTCACTCAGAAAGCACTGTAAATAGCCGATGATATTATAAATGGTATTTGAAAAGCCATCCACAATTGTAAACAAAAAATATTAAACTCTAAACCAACTGGTGTTTTTCTTCTAGCTTTTTCCTCTTTTTTTTTCATTTTATTTTGTCTCTGTTCATGTTTAAACATAAGGCTCCAGTGGGAAAGTGACATTTCTATAATTTGAGACACGTAGGAACATGGCTTCTTCTGATCTTTTTGAGATGAATCTGAGCTTGCATGAGATGGCTGTTACCCGTAGCGTGTGTCGCATGGGTGGTGCAAAGCTCAGCCCTCCCCAGCTGCTTCAGACCCCTTTCAGTAAACAGTCAGGGCTCTGGCTGTTTGAATTAACTTTGAATTAACAGCTGACTGGTCTTCAGTTGTTGAAGCAGAAATCTCTAGACCGTAGTCAAGGCAATTCAGGTATTTGTACTGGCTTTGAAAATATCCACTCTCCGAACCTCTATAAGGCCATATCAAGCACTGTCTTTTCTCTGTAAGATCAGCTAAATCAGAGAAGTATTTATTTGTCTTCACCTCCACAACCTCTGTTTCCAGTCCCTCTTTGAGGGGAAAATCCAGCTTCGAGCAGTTGTGTTGGATCAACAAAAAAGACTTTTGAGTGTGAGTCTTGCCTAACTTTCATTTGAAGAGAGTAAGTCCCAAAACTCCAAAGAATGGCAGCTGAGCTGCCCTTAAACCCGGAGTCCTGCAAAGCTCACAGACACTTCTGTTTCCTATATTCTGCTTCACGCTGCCAAACATCTCATACCTCGGTCACATTAGGATCAAAAAGAACATGTGTTTCAGCTGAAGGATTGTGGTGTGGTGTCCATGCTCAGAGCGTGAGGAATAGAGAGTGCACAGGGGACTATTGCAAGAGGAGCTCTGCCTTTGCACGATGACCCTGTCTCATGGGTATTTGTGCCTGTGAGCAGACTCATAGATTTTAGGATCCTCTGAACTTGTTGGTACTCAAAGTCCTGCCTTCCAACAAATCATCCTGCCCATTGAGCTATACAGAAGCCCAAGGGAAACCCTTAATCTTTCCTCCCCAAACTGTTCCATTTGGATAAACGAATGAAAGAATCACTGACAGTAATGTGAATGTGCACAGATGTGATTTTCTTGCTTCTTCCCCTTGGAAGGGAAGGGAAACCTTTTCAATGATATTTTAAAGTAACCAACCTTATCCAGGCTAGTATTTTTCTTTACAATTAGAAGCAAAGGGACAGTAATTATAACCCTGTTGGAATGATTTTACATATACTTGCTATGAACTGAGCACTTCATAAGAAAGGGTAAAGCTATGAGCTATGATATCCTTGTCAAATCCTACTAGGAGTAATTAAATATTGCCTGCTCTTCCTGCCTACTTTATCAATAATGGCTACTGAATAAATGATACGGGGATTGTATAAAACTTAAGGGATTTTATACAGGTAAAATCTGTTTATGTAAGATCATACTAATGTTACAAGCTTGTATTCTGCTCCTTGATGTGCATGTGTAATTTCTATTAGTGAGGGGAATCATGTCCTTACATTTAGGAGAGAAAAGATCTTTGTTACTTTCATCATAATATAAATAACCTGACATGTTCAGCTCTCTTTCTGGAGAGCTCTGGCTTACAGCACTTTCAGCAGATAAAAACATAGAGTCATACCAAGGGAATATCAGTGAAAGTACATCTTATCACCCTGAAACACAAGTAACTCATGTATAGTTGAAGAAATAATGAATTCCTACAAGTATCTTATTAATACCACTTTCAGAAAATCCTTTTTGTTAAAAAGAATCTTGCCCGTAGTTTTAAAGCACTAGAGATTTTTAAGAGCTGGGGTTAGCACCAAAAAGAAAGGTGCAGAGCCTTTAGGTATTGTAAAGGTGAAACAGAATTCATTAAAATTAAAGGCACCTAAAGTGCTTTCTAGGTAAGTGCTTAACACTTTTGAAAGAAACATTTTTGTAACTAGGAAGACAATTTTTCAGATGGGAAAACAACACAAAGATTTTAAATAACCTCTTCAGGATCATATAGTTCTTGACTCCCAGTCTTGTGCTAATTCACACTGACTGTTTAGGGAATACCCTATCCAGGCATCTGTATCTTGCTCAAAGAGCCGTAACAACACAACTCTAGCATCTGTGCGGCTCCTAGATATATTGTGGGAAAGCTTCTGGACTTTAACGAAATTTCAATCTCTTTAGGCATATGTGTGATGTGAAAGAACCAGTTGAAATAGCTTAACTGCAGTGTGTAACTCTGCCTATAGACCTCAATGCGTGTGTACGTTCAGGATGTGGCCCGCAGTAAAATATAGAAGAGTTATACTATGGGACTGTTTGGGGTTTTTTTTGAGTTATATTATGGGACTGTTTGGGTTTGGTTTTTTTCCTGGTGGCTATGGCAAGGTCCTTACACTTTTCCTCAGTAGCAGGCTTCTTCACGTATGCATCGCTGAACAAGTATAGTTTTAGAACAACCTGGGAATACAGAGCTAGACTAGTTTAATATTTACTGGATTGGCAGAAAAGAGAGTGAGATTTATGCCCTGATGCATGACATGCCTGCAAGAGTAAGGTTTTTGGATTCCACCTGCTGTTGCCCTGCATATTGAGATCTCATTTTGACAAGCTAGAGCAGCCTCAGCACAGAAGAATGGCAGAGAAAAACACCACAGAGGTGGTAGTTAGGATCCTCTCCTGGAAGGTGGAAATGCCTGTTCCACCTCACGCGATGAGAGAGGGTCTGACTTTGTTTCCAGCCTCTGGATGAATAGAGTCTCAACTAGGAGGATGTGGAGTGTAACTTAGAGTCTTCTGTACATGTTTCCCACCTTGTATTGCAAATATGATTTCCAAGAATATTTAATGCTTGAACATACCAAATAAACTGTTTAAAATATTATGGGAGGGAATTTTTATATATATATATATATATGGAGGTAGCTTTCCAAGATCTCTTTGTCATCAAGTTAGACTCATAAGGAGACTGAAAAAAAATCAATGAGATAGGCAGTGGTATCCTTCCTTTTTCTCTTAAATCCTATAGCGCCATATTAGAGTACTTGTCCAGTTTGTACATTTAAATAATTTTCTTACTTTCTCCCAGGAGACTGCTCTTTCCTATGGGATTCATAGGAAAAGGCATAACGACCATCAGCTCCTTTCCAATGAAGGGTGCCTATATCTTACTGCAAACCAAACGTCTTACGAAGTAAACATTTTTTATTTTTTTTTCTGGGAAATGCAAAAAAAACCCGTTTCATCATTTCTTATTCTTCCTTCCCTTCAACTTTTATTTAAATTAAGGTGTTTAGGGCTTTCAGGTCAAACCTATGGCTAGCTTAGCTTGACTCAAACCTGTGAAACCAGTATAAAACATCTTTCTCTCCCGCAGCAACAGGAAAAGCCCTGACTGCATCCCAACACTGTTAGAGGAAACTCAGAGGGGTTGTTTAGTGCAGGCTGCTGGACTGGGACAGATTGTGGGGATGTCCCTAGTGCTATCCAGTGCCATACGCCCAGAGGCTATGTTCTCCCCAGGTTTGCTCACAAGGCAGCGCTACTGCCCTATGGTGATTCTGTCCAAAAACAGCCACCGCTTTTCTTCAGGAGTCCCTTTCCAAGTGTTGGTGAAGGTTATATTGTTCCCATCAGTTGTGTTTCATGTTTGATTTGCAATGACTGAAGTCCTAATGCAGGGTATCGACCAGCAAGTATGCAAGTGCCTCTAAGTGTCAATCTTTTATCCTACCAGGATTGGTAGGAACTTTACATTTCCTGCAGGTGACATAAGGAAAACTTTATTCTGGGGTAACTCCAAAATATAATACTCCAAGGAGATTAGGAGCCAGCTGAAATCCCTGTCGAGTATTTTGATATCTTGTTCTGACTCCTTTAACTTAAATCCTGTTTAACTAGCAGCATCTGCCACTGACATTTCCACACGGATGGTACAGATGGAGCAGTGACTCAGATCGCTGGCTCTACGGAGTTATGAATAGCTAAAAACTGTTGCTGATGAAAATTATCAACAGGGCTGCAAGAGAGGTCCATGTGTGTGGTTGAGGCCTGCAATATGTGGAATTTAGACCTTCCACTTGTATTACTTTCATGAGATAAATTGTATCTATCTGCCTATACATACAACTCCAAACACGAACAAATTCTTAGTCTTCAGATGCTTTTGTAATTGAAACCTTCTCTGCTCTGTATTGGTTAACAATTAGTTAATTCCAAAAGCAAAAATTACTTGAAACAAAAAAATATTGCATTTAATGTCAGCATTTTAATCTAGGTCACAAATTATTTCATTTCTTGGTGGTGTTCTTTCAGCACAAAACTGGGTGGGGTGGGGAGAAGGAAAACAGGGTAAATCCGTTAGCTGAACCTCCTTGTCATTTGGGTCACATCACTGTTTATCATCCTTCATTTTCCCTGGGGAAACACAGGGTAAACAAGAAGATAGTTGCACTGAGCTTTTTTTGATAAGGGTTTCAGTTGGGAAATATAATCTATTTTGTGATTCCTTGGTCACAGGGCAGTTTGAGACTGCCTTTTTGTTCATTCGTTTACAAGAGAGAGGTGTGGTTTTTTTCCTGTTTCCTTTAACATTTTATCTGCATAGATTTCCTGGGAAAGGTACTAAGTTAGTAGATTTAATCAATTACAGTTTCAACTCATTAGAAGAACTGATACTGGGCCCAATTCTTTATAGACTGGGATGATCTATACACCAGAAAATACGGTTACTTCCAAATGGACTCTGCTGTTCTCTGGGACAGAACATAGTTTATTAAACATTATTTATATGTTCAGCAGTATTGTTTTATACCTTACAGACACCAAGTAAATAACCATTTCACAAACTTCATTCAGAAAACACTCCTTTCTACACAGAGCTTACACTCGTACTCTACAGGATATATCTCAGCTCGGAAACAAACACTGTACAGGAGTGGTTCAGATTCCTGCCTGTCCTTCAGTTTTGACAGTGCTGATGAAGGTGCAATTAATTGCTAGTTATGCTGGTTTTTATTTCCAAACGAGAGACAGATCTTATATTTTATACTTGCATAGCACACGTTACATTAAATAGCCACCATTGGAGCAAGCTGAAATTAATTAGTTAATAAGAGTTGGAGGCTTCTGTGATGCCGGCAGAAGTTACTGAATGGGACGCATCTCTCACATTTGGAAGGAAGGAAGGTGGTTAGTTTTGCTCGGGCTATGGCTCCCAGGTATGGGATTTCATGGACTGCAGCCTTTACTTAGTCCTCTACATATGGAATTAGGTTTTAGTATGAAGTAGCTTCCTGGGAAACAATGGTGGGAACGTGAGATTTCTGGAAGCACTGAAAATTTGCAAGCACTTTATGACTGGGTTCGTTCCAGCTCCAGTGTCAGTATGTAACTTAAACTGCCCTTAGCATATTCCCAGGTACCATTTTGCTGCTTCTCCCGTGAGAAGAAAACCATCAGTCCCAGAATCCTGAGTTGGCTTTAAATTTACTTATGAGGAAGATGAAAAAAGAAATACAGTTTACAACATCTAATCTGTGACCAAGATTTGGGCTTCAGCCCTCAGGAAACCACAGAAGTATTCCAGCAAGGTTGTTCTACAAACATGACATTATAAATACTGCTAAGCGTAGTAGCAGCAGAAAAACGTGGCACTGGGTGTGTTGGTCAGTACTGTTCCAATTCATTACACATTGATCACAAGCACTTGTAATTTGATAACATGGAAAATGAGAAACATAACCACCATTCTCAGGGTTCTGCTCCAAAAATATGTGTCCGTCTTGCCAAATGACTTTTAAAGGAACACAACATAAACGTCAGAAAGAGTAGATGCCAGAATGCATTCAATCAACATAGTTTTCAGCGTGGACATGTAAGTTTATCTGGAAACTGGTGAATTTTACAAGTCCAGAGAAAACAAATTGTCAGCCATCTTTATTTGATTTCTTCTTACTCGTTTTTGGCCACAAGGTGTCAGTACAAGTGCACAGACACCCCAGAGATCCGTGAGAGGTCTCCTGAAGAGCTGTCTGAGCAATAATGATACTGTTTCATGGCAGTTCTCATGCTCTGGAAAATGTTTTCCTTTTTCCCTTCCACTGTGGGGGAAAAAAAAAAAAAGATCATACTGCTTAACCATCTCAATAACCCTTTGAGCTCTGTAGTCTACACTAGTTTTGTGCACTATAGGTATTCTAAAATCAATTGTTCTAGGTGCCCCAGCATTGCCACTCATCCTCTTCTCTGCCCTGTTGGTCACAGGGCTTGAGTATCTCCCTTCAACCTCTAACCTGAAGATGTGAAGACTATGAGGAACATGGCAGGAAGGTGGGATAATTGCCAAATGAATATGAGGAGAACACAGCTCAAAGACTTCAGATCACTGATAATGATCCTGCTTTTTAAGTCAGAGTCCATGTCCCCTGTCTAACTGTTGATAATACTTAGCAGTTATCTCCCCAAATCTCCTTTATGAGAAGTCAGTCTTGGGTCCTTGGTACAAACAGCACCCTCACCATTGCCCTGCTAAAGACAGTATCATGAGTCGGACTGCAGTTGGTCTTTATTAATATAAGAACAAAATTTCTTCTGGTTTCCCTTCGAACGTGAGGGCTGAAGACATTTTTGATCAGACCTCTCAACATTATTGCAACTCCAGTGCCCTGACTAGAAGGAAGTATCTTGGTTTTAGCATATTTCTTGCATTGCATATTTTTCTGCTCCAGTGTTTGCACAGAGGTCACTGTAGCCTTGACATCATTGTGATAGGGATGAACTTCAATTTAAGACATGTAGTCCTGTTTAATGTACAAATATGTTTGGGATAGGTGCTTTCAATAGGAGGAGAGACTTGAATGAGTATCAAGACAAATTTCCATTACTATCACAGAACCTTCTTCCTTTTGGTGAAAAGCAAGCTCTCCTCAATGAGGGGAGCCATTCTTGCAACCTGGGAGATACAGAGTGGTATGATCTGAATATAAAGTGTTTCAATGCTGAACCAATAGATCTTGTGTGGGAGAGGAATGGGAGAAGGGGAGGAGAGGAATTAATCACTGTTTGCTCCAAAGAGCTCTGCAAATATCTTAACAATAAAACGTGATCAGGCTCCTCAACTACTCATAGCTCTTAAAATTTGCCAACAATTAGAGGGTCTGAACGGAGAATCTACAGTAAATTTCTGCCATGTCCAAGCAGGTGTTCATTGAAAAATCTGGATTCAGACTGCTTTGAAAATAAAAGAGTGGTCAATTCCTACTGGAGTCTGAAGTAAAGAGTTCAGTGTCAGGATATCTTCAGTCTTGAAAAGGACATTGGAAACAGAATCATCTTTTTGCAATTTGAAAGCCACGGTGACCGAGATCATCCATGACACTCAGAGCTGATGAAAGGTGGTTAATAGCTTGCTGCCTTATCAACTTCACAGAATAACATAGAAGATACAATTTTATATTTGATCATCTTGTTTACTGACACTATGATAGAGTTGCCTGAAGATCCTGGCCTCAGCAGTAAAGTAGGAAAGTCAAAAAGGCTTTCTCCATGGATGAAACAACACCATTTTGATATAGTGGGGTAAGGACTGGTTTGGATGAGTTTTCTTCTTCTCACAATCTAAGCTCTTGAATTCATCTGAAAAGGCACTCCATCTCTTTTTGGATAAATTCTTCACCAAGTAACTCCTAATTTATTTTATAAGCTAAATGCACGAGAAGAACCAGACTCTGTAAAGGAACTCCAGGAAAGTCCTACATTCATTCAAGACAGTGATAGGCAATCACAAAAGAGTACTGAAAGGCATCACAGCTTTTGATGAGTGTATCTTGATGGAAGACTATATAGGAAAATGAGAAGGATAAGAAGGATGAGGTCTCCATGACCAGTGTCACGCATTTATTGCATTGGTATTCTTGGTTGTGGCCAGGCAAGGAAAGATAAGTCCCAACAACACCTAAACCACTAGGGGCAGGAGCGGTGCTGGTGTAAAAATCTAGGATAATGGAGGAGAAAATTGATTGAGTCTAAATATGGAGTAAAGGAGGTGAGAAAAGGATCTTCAAGAGGATGAGAATCATGAGGCTAAAGTGTTCATTCCTCAGTGAGAGGAACAGACTCTGTTGGTTGGTCCCATTTACATCTTTAAGAGTGTTTGTCCTTTTCAAACAAGTTATAGTGTAACTTCAGTATTAGGTTGTGCTGCTAAGGTAAAAGTGTCTCCAAATCAGAGTTTCTGCATAACACTAATGACTACATTAGACATGTGACCGTCTCATCTCATGAAGACAGAATAGCAATCTGTGAACTTTCTACTTATCAATTATTGCTACCAATATATATTTTGGTCACGGAAATGCAGATACATAGAATTGATGAATTTCAGTCCTTCCCTTTTGCACACACAGATCTAACAAGAAGTTATTGAAATTAGAGTAGCTCTAGAACATGGCAATTTAATCAAATCTAGGAACTCTCCACTCTTTCAAAGTGTTATTTCACTCATAATTTCATGATAGTAGTGCCAGAATGATAGTGTTATCACTAAGAAGATTCCAGCTCATGCTTACCAGTAACATGTCTAAACTTAGATCTAAAAAAGTAACTGGAAACAGAGCAAAATTACTTGAGTTATCAGCTCAGGTTGGTGTCCAGTGATGCTCCTAGCAAGTGTCATTGTTGTTATGATGCTTTACCTGTTTGTCTCCCTGGTACATTGTATTTATCATTGTTTATAATCTCTTCGTTGTAGCGCTCTGTAGACTGCACTGGAGCTGGAAAGGTTTACATGAACTGCAGGACATCTTTTATTTTTTGTGCTTTGAGCGGTACTCAGAGACAATAGTAGAATTTTAAGGCTAAAAGATCCAGATTTCTGGAAATGATCGGCTTTTTTTGTTGGGGTTCTTTGAAACCAACGAGAATTGCCACTTTCACATGTTATATGTCTCCTTTCTCAAATCAACACGACTCAAACTGTCCATCTAAAAACTGTAGTATTTTTACCATTTAAAGTCCTAAAGTATTCAGATCATGGTTCCATTCCATTTATACAATCCCTGTTCTATATAAACTTCCCAGAAAATTTAATTTCTTCCCTTCTTTTTTTCATTCTTTGTTTGTTTGTTTCTTTCTTTCTATCCAGTATTTTTTCAATTTTATGTGAACACAGAATATTTGTCACATACTCCAGAGAGGTTGGGGCTTGTTTGCCACTTGAGCTTTGAGCACGAAGGCATGTCACCATGTTTAACTCCTTGTGAAACCCTTACACAGACCTGTCACAAGAATGGCACATTAGGCACCTACCATGTGAATGACTTGTCTTGCACAAGGGCATTTGGCATCTTTTGGTATTAGTATTGAGAAACGTTTTTGTATGTCACCTATTTGTAAGTCACCTGTTAATCAGTATTTCAGCTGGTGAAGCTATTTGCTGCAGGGTTGCTCTGTTAACAAGATACAGAGATAGGACTCATTTCTCTCACAACTTGCTACCCCAGCAAATTGTAGGGTTTACTCAGCCAAACTACTCATAGATGGATTTTAGGGAATATTATTTGAGTACATTTGATTTCTTGTTCCTAGGCAGACCTTAAGTCTCTCGGACCATGTCACGGTCCACTCTCTCATGTCTCGGTACCACTGATCTTCTGATTGACTCTTACAGACCATAGATTTATTTATTTTTTTTAATGGTCAGCATATGATGGTTGCGGTCAGCATCTCTCAGTGTTTGACCCCCTTCAACACAATACCTGGTTTCTCTCCTTTAAAAGGAAAAGGCATATTTATAAAGGTGAATCTCAAAAAAAAAAAAAAAAACCAAACCCAAAACCCAAACCCAATATTTTAATGGTACCTTACTGCTATCAGTAGGGAACTCCCTTTCCAGTCTGCTAGGGACAGAGTTAATTTAGCATTGAATATGTGAGCAGTTTGCAGCCATCTTCCTTTGCAATGCAGTAGTGAGATTTGTCTGTTATTTAAAGGATTCTATTTGCAGATATGGCCCAAGTGGTCACTGTAGTTTACTGACTGAAGAACGCATCTTTTTCTGAAGTATTTACTGAAGTGGTTGTTGGTGGATTGAGCTGATTAATGCACAGTACCATATTCAACCCAGAAAGCAGTTGAAAAAATAAAAGGATATTCCCTATATCACTTACTGACTTCCCATGGTTGGGTAAGAGCAATATTACTGTCATATTTATAGTGTCAGAGCTGGAAGCATTTCTTGGGTCTGGAAGTACAGCCTGGGTAAATAACGTATATCAGACAGAGACCTGTTGTATCATCTCCATCCAGAGTAGTTTCCATTGGAAGGGAACTTGGCCACGCAGGCAGAGAGGGAAGTAGAATGAGCAGTCAGGACTGCACGAGTAGTCTCACTGAACATTTCTCTACTGTTTCAATGCTTCCATGTAACGTATCTTTATTGCACAGTTTGGATCAGAGATGGTTTTGTGCGGTAACTAGTAATTATAAATTGCAGTCTTTCCTTTCCTCCTAAATGGGCTTTGTTTGGTAAGGGTCTCATCAACTCTACCGGAAAACACGAGTGAAAAACACAAAACCTTTGCTTTCAAGAATCTTCAGCAAATCTAATTTGTTTCTGTACTATTCCACTGAACATTTCAATGTTCACTCAACCAAGCTCACTCTGCCAGCTGCTGAATTTGGCATGTGGAGATATGCCCTGCTGACCCCAGTAGATGCACCTCTTCAAGAGACTGCCAGAGCTGGCTTTACACCACAACCTATTGATTCTAGCATTTGGCTGGCAATGGCTCAGCCACTCATTTAAAATAGGATTTGATCCAGCGCCCACAGATGTCAATTTAAAGAACTCCCACTGATTTCAGTGGTTAGTGGATCCATCTTTTATATTTTGGACATACCTCTGCCTTGAGAACAGCACAAGCCCTGAACAAAGGGGTGCCAAGTAGGACATCAGAGTCACCCTAGCTTTTCCCACACAAAGGAAAAATGTCTTGTTATCAGGAAGAACCAGAGCAACACAAGAATCAAAAAGCACGTTTCTTTCCTGCCTTTCAATTTTAAGCAACTGCAGCACTGCAAGTTCCTATTATTGTGCTATATTGTGTGATCTCAATTTCCAATTGAATAAAGGGTTTCTGTGAATGCAAGTTACTCTCTTTTGAAGGGTGACATCTAGAATATTTACATATTTTAATCCTGACTCACAAATAAAATTGTATACAAATGATTCACGTATAATAATTCATATTTACTTAAAGAACTATTGCCATTCTCAGGCAAACTGAGAGAAAATAATATTTTGCTAAAACCCCTATTAAACTATCTTGCATCCCCTTCCTGTTCCCACTAATTACTCGAGTATGCATGCAAACAGAAGCTTTCTCCCTTTTTCTCTAATTGAAATTCTATTATTGGCAAACAGAAAGTGGGAAATTAAAAGTAATATATATGCATGTACAGAAGCACTGGAGATTAGCGTCTTGCTCTAAAGAAGCAGCTCTTTCTTCCATGAATCATTCTGTAACATTGCAACTCAAGTTTAGGAATTCTCCATTGTGGCAGCAGTTATGAAACACCATCTCTTTCCTAAATAAAGCAGGGGATTGGGGTCACAAACGGAGAAAGGAGATTCTGGTTAACCTCAGCTGCACCTTCCTGCCATTCTTTGCTCGTGCTTCCAACTACAAAAGAAGTCCTCTGTTCAATTTTAGCTGTATCACTTATGTGCGAGTTTCCCTTTCACCCTAAATCCTTTTGAGGCTTCCAGAACTCACAGCATCCCCAAAGCTGCTTGAAATTGTGTGAAGATCAAGCTGCCTCACCCCAAGAGCGGTGGTCCCCAGTCGTGGCTAACAGATAGTGCACTATCCAGAAGTTTTTAATTTCCTATGGCTGTGTGTAGCACTGAGCACTGAGAAACAGTTAAGCTTGGGGCTTTCCGTAGTGCGTTAGTTGCTTAATACAGCTGTCCACAGGACAGCGATGATTAGGGTTCTATAGGGATTAAAGAACAACAAAGAGCTATATTTTTTTAGCTCACCTTTAAGATCCTGCATAATGCAGAGCTTAGCAAGGCTCATTTCTTATTTCCCAATGATTACAAACTGACTTTTTTACTACTCCCCAAACACATGAAATAAGTGAGGCTTTAATGGGACAATACCATGTAAAGACTGCGTGTCTGAAGAATTTAATGTCTAACCATTTAAATATTGTCAAGACCATCCTCTGGTACTGTAACCAATACATATAGAATGACCTTTATCTGTACTGTCAAATGCTTTCACACTCCAAACAAGATATTAACACATCAGCTGACTTTTGGAATTGGTCCTTACCCATGCTTAGGGAGGTCATTCTCCCCCTCTACTCTGCACTGGTGAGGCCACAACTGGAATACTGCGTCCGGTTCTGGGCTCCCCACTTCAAGAGGGACAGGGAACTGCTGGAAAGAGTCCAGCATAGGGCAACAAAGAGGATTGAGGGATTGGAGCATCTCCCTTATGAGGAAAGGCTGAGAGCACTGGGACTGTTTAGCCTGGAGAAGAGAAGGCTGAGGGGAGACCTTATTATGGTGTACAAGTATCTAAAGGGTGGGTTGAAGGAGGATGGAGCCAGACTCTTTTCAGTAGTTCCCAGTGACAGGACGAGGGGCAATGGGCACAAGTTGGAACATAGGAAGTTCCATTCAAATACACGGAAAAGCTTTTTTACAGTTCGGGTGACAGAGCACTGGAACAGGCTGCCCAGGGAGGTGGTGGAGTCCCCTTCTCTGGAGATTTTCAAGACCCGCCTGGATGCAGTCCTGAGTGATGTGCTCTGGGCAATCCCGCTTTGGCAGGGGAGTTGGACTAGATGATCTCTAGAGGTCCCTTCCAACTCTGAACATTCCGTGATTCCATGATGCTAACTCCCCAGCCATTTTTGGTAACTGCTTGGGAGCTTATGAGTTGCCTTTGGCCAAAAACATATAATTGGTCAGTTCCACCCTGGTGTGGAACCAAACATAAGGTCACATTGAAATGGACCTCCTAGTTCTTACTCTTTAGCCTGATAGCAGCACAGCAGCAATCTTGAGGGAGTCTGTTCCCATGAGATTTTTCATCTCAGCATTTTGATACAAGAGCTCCACTAATCCCAATATTTTCCTGGTAAACTAAGCCTCTTGAAGATTATCAAGTATTTTGCCATGTAAAGTTAAATATTATCAGTGGTTTCATTGGTTTCTTTCTAACATACCAGGAAATTAGTGCTTGCATAGGGCTTGAGCAGTGAAATGATTTTTGACAATAGAATCTTCTCTGAAAAACCTTTTCTTTTATATCATTTAGTGCTGAGTTATGACCAATTCAGAAGGGCTAATTCAGAACCTCTGTGATTGGCAGGGAGTCACTACATATAGCGCCAGCCACTCAGAAATTAATTTTGTAGTAAATGCTGTGTTTCTGCTGAATAGTGAGCAAATACCACGTGCAAAAATAACAAAGGCAGTTCGGGCATGCATGGACCTGAGTGCACAAAATTCGTGCAGCTAGTCTACATGGTAAGCCTAAGTGTTGGACAGAGCCAGAGAAAAGGCATTTTTTTTTTGTTTTTAATTGGAAAAACAACTCCCAGGACATGTAGCTTGTTTTCACAGCCGTGAGAATAAGCACCACAATGACAGAAATACTACGCCTGCCGATATTTTATGGAGGTTACAACAACAAATCGCCACCTTCTGTATGTGCTTGCCTCCTAGCAGTGGATTCCTGTTTTAATTTTAGTTTGCTTTATTGCTTGCTGGTTAGAGCAGCAGGCAATACTAAAATTGTTATTAAATGCAATCTGTCTCTTTAATAACAGTTTCAAAATTAAAATCATAAAGTTGATTCATAAACCACGGAAATACTTACAGTAGTTGGAGTAGCCTTCTTTCTGGGGCATTGCTGAAATGTACCAATTCAATGGACTTTATAGAAATAGGTTGCAATTACTGTTGTTGATGGGAGCAGGGAGCTTGTAATAACCAAGGCGCGTGTATAACATGTACAATATAAATTTGAAAAAGGCTGCTAGCACCAGCGGACACTGCATCTTGTTCAGTGGGTTGAAAGGTGGTAGCTTGCTTTTATCAGCCACTAGCCATTAAGGTAGCATCAGAAACAGTCAGGAGAGTTCTGGGATCTGTACGGAGTGAGCAGCAGCCCCTCTTCCACCACCAGATGGGCAATGGGTGAGCTAAAGAGTATGTAAAAGGGAATTTGCATGAAGCGTATATATTTTAATAAATGACAACATAAGGGAATCTAGAAATATCGAGAAGTATTCAGACAGCTGCCTTTGTGTTGTGTTGTATGTGTCAGGGATGCCCAGAAGCACATCTGTGTTTGCTCGTTTTTCTGGGTTTGCCTGTGGCATACGCAAGGAGAAAGTGGCAGATAGGTGTGGAACAAACCTTCAGAAAACACACTTCTTGGTGTTTCTTTTCTCTAGATTCTGTCCAGACTGTTTATCTTTAGCCCTGCTGGTTGAGAACCTCTCATGTGAGACAAGTTTATTTTATAAACAACCCATCCTTTTAAATCTTGTTAAGGAAACTGATACCCAGACCTCAGAAGAAGCCAGCAGCAGGCAACATGTGAATAGTTTTCTATTATTCATAGCAAAGTTTGGAATTCCTCAGTGACTTCCAAAATGTCCACAGGCTCCCCCAGCTATTGATTCAGCAGCTCTGTTAGTGGAAGTAGCTGATAGAGAGAGAAATGTTGGCGCCACGGTTGTTGATGTTAGCAGACTAACAAACATGAAATAGGAGGCAAACTTCAGCAATGCTTAGCTCTTCCCTGCATTCAAATGTGGGTTTTCAAGCAGTTAATTTGAAAACCCATATGTTTAACTGATGCAAATCACCCTTACTTTCCCATTTCCACCCTCATAGTTATGTGTCAGCCAGCTGTTTAGGGATGCATCTATATATTTTGCAAAGTTGGAAGAATACTATTATTCCATTTTACAGAAAGGAAAATGGAAGAAACAAGGGGTTTGGTCAAGGTCAAATAAATTACATCCATACTAACACACTAAATCATATGTGCCTTTGTATTCCAAAACTACATTCAGGCTATCTCTTGGGAATGGTCCCTGGCGTATTCTAGTTCCTGCACTGTCTGGAAACTCTTTGGAACAGAGCTGGCACAGTCCAAAATCATGTCAGGGAAGAGTCTGACAATCGAACAGTTGAACGACAGTTGAACTGTTTAGTTTTTCATAGCCATTTTCAAAATCGCCTGAAGTAACTCAGAAACACAAACAATGTTTATTTTAAAGAATTTTGCAGCTAATGAAGATATCTGCAGCATACACTGAACTGATGCCGACCCATGACAGTAAATCCATAGGAACTTTTAAGTAAATTTGACAGTATGTGTCCAGAAGAACGTCTTCTGGCACACAGCTGGTGTTCAGACTAGAGCTGCTTTTTCAGGGTCAGGCTGCACTAGATCCTCCAGAGCTTTTGTCGCTTTTGCAGACCTAATGTTGTCTTAGGTGGAGCAAGCATATGATGGCCTGTGTCCGCGTTACAAGTCCAGAAACTTTATGGGCTTTCTGCCCAAATCACTTGTAAAAAGTGGTTGGGTCCACTGCCACTCAAGTGATTTTGCAGATTTTAAGTGTCTTCTTCACCAAACACCAAATTTTTCATTACAGTTCTATTATTTCCATTTCCACGTACTTCCCTGTTCAGGATGTTTTCAAGAGTACATTGAAAACAAAAAGATGTCACATTGTATAAGTGAACAGAGAAGATATGTAGAGGAATTCCCGTTTCAAATGGGCTGTTCAGATATAATCACTGGTTTAAAAAAAAAACCAACCAACCAGCCAAACAAAAACCCCAAAACCAAACCAACACCACTAACAAAAGGATTCCTTGACACCTAAAAGCTTTAAATAGAATGAGGGTGAAGATGCCAACAGGAGACTTGTCTCTTACAGAAAAATCAAGTCTTTTTTTTCTTTTATTTTTTCCCTCTACCACAATATTTCTCGTCTCTGGACAGATGTATATATCACTGAACATATTATCTTCACAGTGCCCTCTGTTCTGCAAGCAACCAATAAAACTTCTAAATTTAAATATTATTCTATTGATAGAGACAGGCAAATACAGGTGGTGGTGGTTGTTTTAAGGATCATAAAGATTTGCAGCCATTGTATTTCTTCTGCCAGAGTGTTTCCTTTTTTTTTCTTCTGTCTTCGCCCCCCACCACCATCTATAGAATGCAGCTGTATTTCCTGAGGCTCTCTTATCTAATTAAAAGAAAAAAAAATATCTCATTTTGTTCTTATTTCTCTTTGCTATTTCTTTTCTGGCTGGGTGGCTTGTATTCTCCTCACATGGGATCATCTCTAAGTACACAAGGGGCCATTTTCAGGTTGTTTGCACCAATCCTGTTATTTAGCCATTTGTGCCTGTATCTTTTGTATATAGTGTTCTGTGTTCACAGGCTCTCTCATTACAGTCATTTCTTGCAATTATGTTCTTTGCTTCAGTATCGGAAGATTGCAGACTTCTCACTGCACTTGGAGTCTACATGAGATTTGTGTGTTTGTGTGTTGCCATTTACTCTATTTGTTTCTATAACAGTCTTTGAAAGGAGAACAAGGCATCCCAGATGTTGACACCAAACAGAACCTGCAAAACAAAACAGTCTTCTAAGATTTCTTTTGAATTGTACAGGGTTATAAGCACCTGATCATCCCTATCTTGCTTTAGCAATTTATCCTGGCCAAGAGAGAGAGTACTGACATAAACAGGTGATCTTGTGGGTAGTTTGGGCAGGTGAAGATGAGGTAAAGTACTGCTCTATTGTATTTTATTTTTTTTAAATCTCTAAACAAACTTTCTATTAAGCTATCTACCTACCAACCTACCTACCTTCCTTTATCAGAATATTACTCTACTTCTCTTATAAGACTCCAGCACACAAGTACAGTTCTCCTCTGGACTAGCAGAGGATGAGATCACTACTCCCTTCTTATTAGTAAGATAATCTTAGATTCAGTAGGACATATGATGGCAAAAAGATGAAGAAGAGAAAGAAAAGACAGTCTTGTTTGTTTCACATAAGCATACTTGGTCAAAAACTTATTTTGTCTCCAGCAGGAAGTTATTTGCTGAGGGATGTGTTAGTGTTTTGGGACACTGATATCACTGAAGGATGCCATGATGTCTTAGGAAAAACAAGTCTGATACTTGTCCAGTTTTGGCACGTTTTTCATTATTTTTGACCATTTTTTCATCAAGACAGTCACAGAAATTTAAGTGAGCTGGACATGAGACCCATCTGTTCTAATTGAACACTGCAGAACAGGTAGGTCAGGCATTAACCTCATCTGAGCTTTTCCAATGGCCCAAGTGATGTATACAGCTTTCATTATGTTAAAATTCATTATGGACCAGATCATCTTGAGCACCGTTCCATGGCACATAATGGACAACCAGGCAATCAGGCACAGTTAGCATGGGTTTATGAAAAACAGGTCCTGCATGACTAATCTGATCTCCTTCTATGACAAGGTGACCTCCTTAGGGGATGAGGGAAAAGCTGTGGATGTTGTCTACCTGGACTTTAATAAAGTTTTGACACCAGAAAAGCTTTTTTTTTTTCCTGCAGAAACTGGCTGCTCATGGTTTGGATAGGCATATGCTTCACTGGGTAAAAAAATGGCTGGCTGGCTGGGCCCAAAGAGCATAGTTTAGTATGGAGAAAAAGAGGCTGACAGGAGACCTTATTGGTCTCTACAAGTACCTGAAAGGAGATTGTAGTGGGATGGGTGTCAGTCTCTTCTCCTGAGTAACAAGTGATAGGTCCCGCTAACCCGATAANAAGTAACAAGTGATAGGACAAGAGGAAATAACCTCAAGTTGCACCAGGGAAGTTATAGATTGGATAGTAGGAAAACAATTTCTTCACTGAAAAGGTTATCAAGAATTGGAACAGGCTGCCCAGGGAAGTGGTTAAGTCAGAATCCCTGCAGGTGTTTAAAAGACATGCAGATGTAGTGCTTAAGAACATGGTTTAGTGGTGGACTTGGCAGTACTAAGTTAACAGTAGGACTCGATGATCATAGAATCATAGAATGGCTAGAGTTGGAAGCGACCTCAAAGAACGTCTAGTTCAGACCCTCTGCCATGGGCAGGGACACTTTCCACTAGACCAGGTTGCTCAAAGCCCTGTCCAGCCTGGCCTTGAACACCTCCAGGGATGGAGCAGCTACAGCTTCTCTGAGCAACCTGTTCCAGTGCCTCACCATCCTCAGAGTAAAGACTTTCTTCCTAATATCTGATCTTAATTTTCGTTCTTTCAGTTTAAAACCATTACCCCTTGTCCTATCACTACACTCCCTGATATAGTCCCTTCCCAGTTCTCTCCCTCCCAGCCCCCTTTAAGTACTGGACCACCACAATAAGGTTTCCCCCGAGCCTTCTCTTCTCCAGGCTGAACACCCCCAACTCTCTCAACCTGTCCCCATAGCAGAGATGCTCCATCATGTCCGTGGCTTCCTCTGGTCCCGCTCCAACAGGTCTATGTCTTTCTTATGTTGGGCACCCCAGAGCTGGACACAGTACTCCAGGTAGAGTCTCACCAGAATGGTGNTCACTTCCCTTGACCTGCTCGCGATGCTTCTTTTGATGCAGCTCAGGATGCAGTTGGCGTTCTGGGCTGTGAGCGCACATTGCCGGCTCATGTTGAGTTTCTCATCCACCAACACCCCAAGTCCTTCTCCTCAGGGCTGCTTTCAATCCATTCTCCACCCAGCCTGTATTTGTGCTTGGGATGTTGATCTTAAAGGTCTTTTCCAACATAAATGCTTCTATGACTCTATGAAAAAAAAAAATGTCAATAAATAGAAAGCATTACAGCTCTGATGATTTCAAAGGAAAACGAATATAGCCACTGCAGTGCTGTCATTCTGGGTCTACCAGCAGCCAAGAGCCATGGCCCCAGTATCTTTGCTTCTCCTTGACCCTGTATTCTCCGTGTGTTAATTCTGTTTGGCACTTGCACTCAGATGTCATCATTTATTACTGAACTGCTGATCATTTTTATTTGCTGTAGTGTCTGACTGAAGGAATGAAATAAGTAGATAAAATGAGGAAAAGTCATGGGGATAACAGAAGAGAGGAAAGAGAGAATCAGAGAAGATATGAAAATATTGATGAATAACAGTAGACAACAAAGTGATATCACTAGTCTCAGCTTAATCCATGAATTTTTATGACCTGTGTTCTTCAGGCAACCAGACTGGAGAATCATGAAGGTCTTTTCTAGTCTTGAGATTAGTTAATCACGTTTTTTTCCAAGTAATACTTAAGAGGTCAATAAAGTAGCAGGAAAGTTGGGAATCAGTGATAATAGCTGAACAACAGCATAAATGCTATATTTTATCCTCTTTTTTTTTTTTCCTTAGGTTTCTATTGACATCAGAAGAGAAAGGGTAATTTGTAATCTTAGCCATACAGCCAGGCCTATATTTATGAATTAAAAATGTGATCCAGTCTTTTCCACAAGAAGACCTGCAGTTGCCCAGTTAAAAATCAGGCTGGACTTCTTATCTGATCATCTTTTAATATCTGTGATTAAATTAAAGTTGCCTTTTCTCATTCACAGTTTTCTTCAAAACATTTCACAATGGTTTTCAGTTTTATTTCATCTTTTTTTTTCTTTTTTTTCTTCTTTTTTCTTCAGACACATTTCAAAACTTTCATCCCCAACTGCTATTAAAAGCAGGCAAGACTACTGCTGATCTAAGTGACAAAGGAAGCTAGTAGGAAGCAGTATTGAAATAAGAAGGAATGTTTGGAATATAAATGTCAGGTGAAATTTAAATTACAAGAAATTTTAGTGGAGACTTAGAATCATAGAGTCATAGAATAGTTTGGGTTGGAACGGATCTTTAAAGGTCATCTAGTCCAACCTCCCGTGCAAGGAGCAGGGACATCTCAACTAGATCAGGTTGCTCAGAGCCCTGTCCAACCTGACCTTGAGCATCTCCAGGGATGGGGCACCTCCCGCCTCCCTGGGTAACCTGTCCCAGTGTTTCACCACCCTCATTGTAAATAATTCTTCCTTATATCTAGTCAAAATCTACCCTCTTTTAGTTTAAACCCATTAGCCCTTGTCCTGTTGCAACAGACCCTGCTAAAAAGTCTGTCCCCATCTTTCCTTTAGGCCCCCTTTAAGTATTGAATGCCTGCAATAAGGTCTCCTCAGAGCCTTCTCTTCTCCAGGCTTAACAACCCCAACTGTCTCAGCCTGTCTTCATAGGAGAGACGCTCCAGCCCTCTGATCATCGTGGCCTTCCTCTGGACCCACTCCAACAGGTCCATGTCCTTCTTATGTTGAGGGCCCCAGAGCTGGACACAGCACTGCAGGGGGGTCTCATGAGAGTAGAGGGGCAGAATCCCCTCCCCCAACCTGCTGGCCACACTGCTTTTGATACAGTGCAGGATACAGTTGGCTTTCTGGGCTGCAAACATACATAGACAGCTTATGTCCAGCTTTTCATCCACCAACACCCCCAAGTCCTTCTCCTCAGGGTTGCTCTCCATCCCTTCATCCCCCAGCCTGTATTGATACTGGGGGGTTGCCCTGACCCATGTGCAGGACCCTGTACTTGGCCTTGTTGAACCTCATGAGATTCAACGAGTCCACTTGTCCAGCCTGTCTAAGTCCCTCTGGATGGCATCCCATCCCTCAGGTGCATCATCCACACTGCTCAGCTTCATGTCAGTGACTTAAATGTCTCTGTTATAATCTCTTAGTGTGAATGGTGAGATGTGCTGGAAAAAATATTGTCTGGCCTCTATCTATTTAGTCTGTCCAAGAGTTCTGTATTATTACTAATTACAGAGTTTCTAAATCCCTTTTTTTTTTTTTGGTCCAATAGTCAGT
Source organism: Anarhynchus alexandrinus (assembly GCA_008711295.1). Taxonomy (NCBI): domain Eukaryota; kingdom Metazoa; phylum Chordata; class Aves; order Charadriiformes; family Charadriidae; genus Anarhynchus; species Anarhynchus alexandrinus. The sequence goes on along the minus strand of VUYV01000227.1, from coordinate 993,242 downwards.
ATTATACTTTGTGATCTTTTTTTCTGGTGCATAAGCTGCCAGCAGTTACCTATCTCCATTGCTCTTATTAGCGTCATCACACAGCAGTCTATCAAATAACCATCGAGAATTGTTTCTACTAAGACAATAGATTCTGAAACAAATGTCATCTTACAGCAATTGGGAGAGAAAATGTTTTCCAAATAAGATAAATAGAACTGTGAGTTAAATGGCCCCAAGAAAAATACCTGATGCAACAGTCCAGAAATTCTCTGAGGAAATAAAAGATCAATCAGTAGGATGACATAATAATGGCAGATATGCAGAATCAATGTCAACAGTCTTTACTACTCTTGGGAAATTATGGCATGAGCTAAAATTGTCAGTTTGGTGGAAGACAGGACTTCTTCAGTATTGCAACAGGTTTTTATTCCATAAGTTCATTTACAACTATAGTATGCAACTTAATCAGCAGAACAGATTATTGGTCATTCTTTGGATGCACATTCAAAACACCATTTTATGTTCCAAACCTGATTATTGAGTTGAGGATAACTCATGTTTCCAAATGCCCAGCTGAAAATGTCTAACTCTCGAAGGAAATAGCCTTTAAGGGTTCCTCATTTAGAGACAGAGCAAAGTAAAGGTTTGATTGCCATTATCTGAAAGAATATTGGAGTATTTGATGGTATTCAGTAAGCCTTGGTTACAGTGGGGTTAAATTGTGTGAAAAGAACATATTTTCAGTACAGAAGATGGTATAGTTAGTGATAATAGAATAACCTTGAAGCCAAAACATAATGCCGAGTGAGCTACATGCCAGAAAAAGAGCTATGACAGGTGCTTCATGAGAGAAACTTATGAGCAGATGACTTCATGCAGAAAAAAATAAGGTGGTATTATGTCTTGATTGGCCACTGGAAGATACACTCTTCCATCCTTAGTCATGACTTTATCTTATTCTTTAAGTATTCTTTTATAAATAAGCAGGGTTACTCTCTGAGTAATCAGCTGTGAGCGGAAACATCAGAATCTAAGCTGATATATACTGCATTTTCTTTGCCTCTTTCATTCACCTCTGTTTCCTTTTAAATTAAAGGCAGAAGGAGAGACAAGAAAGAGATATGTTAATGTCACTTATGCAATACATAGGCTTTGTACCTGTTGAATTTTCACCATTTGTTTTAAAATGCCTACTTATGTTAGAAGGAAACCAGACAAGTTAAAAATTAATTCATGCCATTAGAGAGCAATGGCCAAATGAGAGTGTTAATTTCTTACTTCTCTTAATTTCTTACACTGCTCCTCGTTTTGTCTTTCTGAACAGAAATAGCTTTTTTTCTTTCTTTCTTTTACAAGGATATTGTGTTATGTTTTAATATATTTTCTGAATTGTAATTTAAATTTAAAAGTAACATGCTGTTTTAGTGTCATGCATCGTAATATACATGACAAACTTGTCAATAAGAAGAAAAAATCACCAAAAAGTGACATTTTTTCAAGTAAGTTTGAACAAATATAAGGAAGGAACCAGCCTTTAGCACTGCTTCTGGCAATATATTTTGCGATTAATTGAAAACATTTTGGTTTCAAGAAAAAAAAATAAATTTAAGGGATCAAACCCCTGAAAATAAATACGCGAGTACAATTTCTTAAAGTGAATATTTTATGATTTACTTACTATTCCTTGTCAAAAAGCTGTGAAAATGCCATCAGTTTATTTACTTTATTTATGGGAGCAATCTTGTAGACATGACTAGTTTTCTCAATAAAAGTATGCAATTCCAGCCTATTGTGGCTTCTGGACTGTGAAAATACCTGGTGACTGCAATCGCTTTTGTAGCTTCCAGGCAAAGACAAACATAGTCTATTTTGTGTATGTCACATGACAGGTTCTCCGTTATTTCTGGCTTTGAATCATGTTGAGAAAACAGCTTGATTATAATCAGTGTGGGAACTTCCTCGGGTCATTTGTTTCTGTTTCAAAACAAAGTTTCAGAAGTGATTAAGAATATCTCAATGAGATATACTGAGTCATGTCCAAAGGGATGTTCCAAATTTTTGAGCTGCCTACTCAGCCTTTTGAAAATGTATAGGTGACTGGTATTGTGGAACCGATTAGGATTCAACATTCAAAATCACTGTTCTGTTTTGAAACCACTCTTCAGATACACTTGCTTTCTTATCATGCTCAGGAACCTCTCCTGATTGCCAATCCTACAAAGACAGTCCAGAGTGCCCTTGCAATGACATTGGTCACATCCCTCAGCACTCATGGGTACATCCCATCAGGTCCTATGAACTTGAGTACATCCAGGTTGCTTAAATGTTCCATAATCTGAGGATAAGTCTTCTTTGCTCCAGACTTTTCTACTTGCCTGAAGGACCTGGGATTCCCGAGGCAAGCCTTAGCAAAGGGAAGGCATTGAGTACACTGGATTTTTCTATGTCCTTTGCCACCAGGTCCCCTGCCCTATTCATCAGTGGGCACATATTTCTCTTCCTTTTCTCTTTGTTGCAGAAATACCTATAGAAGGCCTACTTGTGTCCCTTCAAATCCCTCACCAGATTGAACTCCAGGTCAGCTTCAGTTTTCCTAATCACATCCATGCACACTTGAATAGCATATTTGTCCCAAGTGACCTGTCCCTGCTCCTGCCTATTGAGTCCTTATTATGTCTAAGTTTAATCAGGAGCTCCTTGTTCATCCATGAAGCCCTTCTATCACTTTGCTTGACTTCCTACTCATTGGGATGGACCGTCGGTTGTTCGTTGAAAATTAACCAGCTATTCTGGACCCATCTTCCCTCTGGGATCGTATCCCATAGGATTCTCCAGGCAGACACCTGAACAAGTCTGCTGTCCTGAAGTCTATGTAGTTGAGAGACCTCCTGGCTTGGAAAAAAATTGCTTAGGTTTAATTTATATCATCAGATAGGATTAGATGGGCATCCTCAATCAAGGACTTTTTGTCTCTCAAGCAATTGTGCTATGCAGTGACTTATAATAAAGGTATTGAAATATATCTAAGAACTACGTAGGTATTTACCTAATTATCATTGTTTGAATGCTTTTTCAAAGTCTTTGGAAAAAAGCGACGTTCCCAAGTGTCATGGTTTCAGCACAAATCCAAAACATAGCCCTATACAAGCTATTAGCAAGAAAATTAACTCTATCCCAGCCAAAACCAGTACACTAAGTGGCCAACAACAACAATAACAACAAAAAATAGTAAAGTTTTGTTGGAATAGAGTTGATCATAGAAAAATGGTTGAACCCACTGTGTTTATTTAGAAAAATATAAGAAGATGTTAGACCTTGAGATTAATCAGTCTTCCTTTGACCCTGTTTTGGAGGAAGATAGTCATCTTCTCTGCTGCCGTGACTGTAACTGCCTATGCTTTTGTCCCTTGAAGCAGAAACCTGTCTTCTTTAAGTCATTAGCCAGTAATATCATGCAATCATTCAGTCAACAAATAATTTAAAATCTAATTTAAAAAAAGAGTGATCATATACATTTGTTGTACCAACAATGAATAATTACTTTCCACAAATATTATATTTACTTTAAAGCACTAATGACAGAAATTGATTTGAGAGTTCCTTTCAGACAACGAAGCCCATTAGAAAGGAAATAAAGTAATGTTAGTAGTCCTAGGATTGTGGTCTCAGTGTTTTTAAGACAGACAAAAAGAAATCCAGAGTCCCGCTTTTAAAAATTGCTGATGTGGGATATATCCAGTGATATTTTACGCCTCTGCAGTGTGGTCACCTTTGGATCTGCGTACAGTCAAGGGAAAGAAAGAGGCATTTCCACCGTGTAATTCTTTTGACTGTTTTTAAGCACCCTGAACATCTCTACATCTCTTCCCTGGCTATATGGGATGTGTCTATCAGACACAGTTCTCCACCTTGTAGGTCTCCACACTGAGTAAGAAGAATCCTTAGTACTTAGGCATCGAACTAGCAATAAATATGTCTACACCCCCCTACAAGAACTCCTTTCCACATGCTTCAGGCTTGCCAGGGAAAGCTAATGTTCCCGGTAACTGCACTAGCCCAACATAGTGCCCCTGCTGACAGAGCTGGCCCTCGCGTAGAGATTCTCCACTGCGACACCACACAACACCGATACAGAGCTGTGGCTCTGTGTGTAGTGTGCCTCTGACTTGAATCCAGGCAAGTGGAAGAGTTGGCAGAGAAAGCCCAACTCTACACTCAATGTTGTAGATATCACTTGTCAAAAGGGGTCTTGGCCTCCTGAGCCAAATGGGCAACTTGGGGAAAACTAACTGCTAATAGTAGTTTTGCTGTCTGTGTTCAAGCCAGAAGGGGTCTTGAGCCTTCTGACAGCTATCGGGGGGCCTTTGACTGTCCTTTCCTCAGAAGTCCTTCACACAGCGGTTCACTTATAACACCCTGACAGCAACGGTGGTGTCTGCCAGAGACTCCGACAGAGGCTTAGACTCTCCTGCAGCTGAGGTTAGCCAAGACTAATCTGGGTCAAGGTTAATCCAGCCACTGAGCCTCTTTGGCTACTGTACGATATAGCAATATCTATAGGCAGATGATTTCTCTAGAGTCACAGCAATGTACACATCTGCTTCCTTACGCAACAGTATAAGTTCCTCTCTTTCTTTTACCAAAGTGTGTTTTGACTTGCCAGAAGACTCTTTGCTTTATAACCACCTTCCTGTTGCTGCCTGGGAATAAACTGGATATGGATGGATAAACTCTTCAGGTAACCAGCAGTTCTCATTGGGCTTGCTAGAGAGTGAGGAAGGAAAGGGAGAGGAAAATAGCATTGGTCCATCCTACATCCAGGATAGTTGAAAGTGTTACTGGTTATGGTCAATATCTGACGCTACTGTATACCTGCATGTGCACACAGTCATGGACCAACTGGTGGCTGCCTGCTTTGTGCACATGTTGAACCAAAGGAATCCAACCGAGTTACATCAGGCCACAAAAGCGGATTGTATAAGCTCAGTGGCATGCTAATGACGCTGCATAGCTGCTGGCTTGTCTTGGGCTGGAGTTTGCATATGACCATCTGGATGAGGCATGTAACAGTCTGGATCTACCGTGGGAGACCTTTCATAAGGACTACCCAGACACTCCCAGAGAAAAACTGCCTCAAAGAAGTATGTAGTCCTTGCTCTTGCCTGTTAGCAATCGACCACACCAAAACAATTGACCTAAATCCTGAAGACTGAAGGTTAGTGTGCCTATCAAAATGCTTTTTTGTTTGCACTTACTGCTGCAACTCAGGATGACTATTTTGGCCAAACTTTTTCTATATTTCTCTTCTATAAGGGAAATGAACTGTTGATACCACAGGTTAACGCTGAGTTATGTGAATACATTTTCTCCATCAGTTTCCATTTGCCACAATGGAGTTGTGCTGAGTGTTTGTTATTAACATGGGGGAAAAGAAGGAAGAAATTGAAAAAAAGCCTTATGCAATTTCTTAATTTGACTAATTATTTTGTATACTTTTGTTGTTTCCCCTGTCATGCCTTTTCTGAAGCAAACTGCACACTCACTCTTTCATATTTCCTTCATGTGGCATTAGAGTCCCTGCAATTGTAGCTAGGAAGTATATTTTTTTCTTTTTTCTTTCATAGTACTGGGACCTGTTGACCACTCACAACTTACCCAGGTATTGCATGTATATGTTCTTATTTTGAGTGTCTGCTTTTGCTTTGGGAAGTAATTGATACCTACTTTTCCTTCACAAGCCAAACTATTTTTTTATTTAGAGGTTTGAGGAGTTTTATCCAATGAATCTATAAATCTCATTGCTCTTAAGGAATCTTAAAAAAATTGTTGGAAAGGGAAGAAAAAATTGCCCAAATACCTGTAAACCAAAACTGTAAATCATTGTATTTTACACTGTAGATGCCAGTGTTACTATTCATTATATTTACGGGAGATGATTACATCTGCAGCAATCCCCTTAGGTTGTATTAATCATCTCTGGAGAAAAATGGGCACATTAGGGTAATTTCTCTGACCTATTGTAAACATGCATACAATGATTAGATGAATCACACCCTTAAAAGTTTCTGCTTCGGTCCATCAACTCATTACATCAGATAATTCCAACTTATTTCTGTGGATTTGTTACCTCTGTCTTACTTGATGCTCTTGTCCAGGTTAGTTTATATCTTGGCATGTCAGTACAATGTTTATTTACCTCTGTATGAAGCTTCCTTCATTTCTTTCCATTTTCTTTAATCCAACTCAAAAACAAGTACCAGTCTTCCATGTGGGGCCTGAACATCACTCCACTTCTCTGCAACAAAATTCCCACGCCGGGTGCTAGAACTAAATGCGATTTTACCCTTACTCCTTTTAGTGCAATGGTGCTCAGTGCTAATGACACAGAACTCAGGCTGTCCGGCAGCACGAGAGCCGTCTGTATTTAAAGCCCCCCCTTTCTTATTGTAGATTATCATATAATATCAAAGTTCGCTATAGGAAATTCAGAAACACTACTGTTCCTATCAGACTTGCCAAAAAAGCTTAAACATAAAACAGATGGTCACCGGGATAAGGTCATATTCTATCAGGACCAGTTCCTGTTTTAATGGAATATCTTTTATGCCTTTTCCGCTGTTTTTCTCTATCGGCCCTGACAGTTGGAATTGAAATTTTACCTGCCTGCCTTAGATGCAGATCCTGTGTCTGATGCTGAAGTGCCTTGGCAGTCCACTTAGGAAGCGAAGGAGCAGAGCAGCCAATGCAGCTGAGTGTGACTCCACTGCTGCTCGTCTTCAGGTCTCACCCCGCACGTGCAAGCTAACCTGGCAGGTGTATTTCTCAAGAGAAAACTATTGTTAACAGAGAATGATTTAGGTTTCAATTTAAGCCAGCTTGAGCTTTCCAGACATTTGCTGTGGGGAATTCTTTTTGCAATTCCTCCGAGTGGATTTATAATCAAATGAGTGTTCGGTTTCACATTACTGCATGCTGAGAAGGAAGCCTACCATGGGAACAAATATCCGCACTAAATTTTCATGTCCTTCAACTTAAAAAGGTGGGAGGAGTAAACTTGAACTTCTGTGTTCTCAAAGAAAGATGGAAATAAAAAAAATGCTTCCTGAACTGGCATAACTTAAAAAACTGTAACACATACTATGGTGAAGGAGAGAGAATTGTATTTTTTTTTTCTGTAATGTAGGCACAGCGAAAGGCTGAATAATTATACGTGGTACTAGACACAAAAAACACTGTTTAAGTTCTTGACATTAAGTACTAAAGCGAACTGACAGGCTGCAGATGAGCTCCGTATCTTGTGTTGTGCTTCTCTATGGGAGAACTACAGCAGAGCCTCCAAAACAAGAACGGCAGTCAGCATCTGATCCCTTTACAAGTAAGACATGAAAAAGTCTCCAGTGCAGACATTTCTGCAGGCAGAAAGGCAGACAACAGAGGACACGGGCCATGCTCATGGCCATGTGACAGCCTGTAGGATTTCAGACCGGCAGCCGTAGAAAATCTCCTGCGTTGTTTTCAGGTCCTTTGTTCGAAGTCCAGTAAAGATGGGGTTCTGTATTGCCACTGGTTCTGGCTGTCCAGCAAGCTGGTTTCAGTGTTCCCACCTGAAGCTGGAAAGTGAGATACTTTTCAAAAAGGAATAACCAGGCACACCAAAATGATGCATATTATATAAACATTTCCTGGAAAAATGGTAAATACACAAAGGTAAAGAACTCCTGAGACTGATTAAAAGCCTTGTTTCATCAAACTTCTAAAGCTTTGTATATTTTAGGATTTTTTTGACAGAAAGTATATAAACTATCTTTTAAAAACTACACATAGGTGAAAAATTCCCTGTCATAACTTTAGTTTGGAATTCTTTCTTTCTTTCAGCATATTAAAGATTTTCCTTCCTTCCCTGGTTTCAGCAGAAAAAGGATTAACCATAGGAAAGAACTGAATGCTTTAGTGTACTCTGGTTACAAAGACGAATCAGGGTTGCTCTCTGGAAGTCACCTTGTGGTGGGTTGACCCTGGTTGGACACCAGGTGCCCACCAAAGCCGCTCTGTCACTCTCCTCCTCAGCTGGACAGGGGACAGAATATATAACGAAAGGGTGGTCGGTCGAGATAAGGACAGAGAGATCACTCAGCAATTACTGTCATGGGCAAAACAGACTCAACTGGGGGAAATTAGTTTAATTTACTACCAATCATATCAGAGTAGGATAATGAGAAATAAAACCATATCTTAAAAACACTTCGCCCTACCCCTCCTTTCTTCTCGGGTTCAGCTTCATTCTCAATTTCTTCACCTCCTCCCCCCAAGAGGCACAGGGGGACAGGGAATGGCGGTTTTTGTCAGTTCATCACACATTGTCTCTGCCACTCCTTCCTCCTCAGGGGGAGGACTCCTCACACTCTGCCCCTGCTCCAGCGTGGGGTCCCTCCCACGGGAGACAGTTCTCTGTGAACTTCTCCAACATGGGTCCTTCCCATGGGCTGCAGTTCTCCATGAACCACTCCAGCGTGGGTCCCTTCCACAGGGTGCAGTCCTTCAGGAACCAACTGCTCCAGCATGCATCCCCCACAGGGTCACAAGTCCTGCCAGCAAACCTGCTCCAGTGTGGGCTCCTCTCTCCACGGGGCCACAGGTCCTACCAGGAACCTGCTCCAGCACAGGCTTCCCACAGAGTCAAAGCCTCCTTTGGGCATCCATCCACTCCAGTGTGGGGTCCTCCATGGGCTTCAGGTGGATACCTGCTCTACCATGGACCTCACTGGGCTGTTGGGGGGCAGCCTGCCTCACCATGGTCTTCACCACGGGCTACAGGGGAATCTCTGCTCCGGTGCTTGGAGGACCTCCTCCCCTCCTTCACTGACCCTGGTGTCTGCAGAGCTGTTGCTTTCACATATTCTCACTCCTCTCCCTGGCTGTGATTGCCTTTGCCTATTTTTCCCCCCCCTTCTTAACTATGTTATCCCAGAGGTGCTACCACTGTTGCTGATGATCTCAGCCTTGGCCAGCAGCAGGTCCGTCTTGGAGCTGGCTGGCATTGGCTCTGTCGGACATGGACGAAGCTTCTAGCAGCTCCTCACAGAAGCCACCCCTGTAACACCCCCCCACTACCAAAACCTTGACATGCAAACCAAATACACACCTTTTTCTCCAGACCAGAATAATCATAGTCTCCACCAGATATAATAATTTTATAAACATTAAATTGAACTTTGACTCATCATGCAAAAACTTAAACTCAGCTGTGAAGTAGAAAGTTGTAGTCAGTCCTACCTACTTAGGCTGTGTAAAAGCCATTTTTGCAAATATTCCTCACACTCTTAAAGGATCAGTTCCTTTTATTCCGGAATTTGTAATTTTCTGTATTTAGGAATATATGGCTCTGTTCACAGGTTCTCTTCTGCCAGCAAACCTTGTGTATGCCATAACATTATGCAGTTTCTTCCATGGACCCCTTAGATCAAAGGCAAAGAAAATCTATCACTTTCTTTCTGTGTTGCTTAACTTTTCTGAACAATAAGGACACAATGGCTGTTGCAGTGATGTGGGAATCAAGAAGGATATGATTGATTATGAAAAGAAGGACCAATTTTTTATGCAGTGCCTTAAGAGCTCTTGCTGTTACGCTGGAATATTTGTGTCCTTGCATAATAAACCTGGGAGTTATATAGCTTAGGAAACGGTTATCACCTCATAAACAGGAAGCACCCTCAAGGTATCATCTAAGTAATATAGACAATGTGAACACAAAAATCTGTGTTCCAGCTTCTCAGCAGTCCTACATCAGTTCTTTTATGGCATCATTATGTTAAATGTTTTTAATGCGGGAATATTTCAGAATAATAGCAAACTATTTTCTGTCTTGCTGCAGTTTTATTCAGGTCCATTAATGTGTGAACGTGAAATAGAAAGAGAGAGATTAAATGACTCATCTAAGGTCACAGTGATCTACTGGGTTAGATGTGGGAACAGGGACAGAAAACACCTGACATCTGATACTGATCTAGGACTTTATATATATCACTTGAAGGAGGTGACTTATGGGAGTCATTAGAGCAAATGTGGACAACTATGTCTGAGCTGCTTACTCTATCTATTATGTATACTCAATGATGAAAATATGTATGAAAGGAAAAACATGGTTGTCCATGTCCTCCTAATGCAATAACCATCAATACTGTTGCCAGGTTATCGATAATCTAAACCTAATGTTTATATATTATATAATGTTTATACCATAACTTCATGCTTAGCTTTATTATTGTCACTGTGTGTAAAAATACTGATCTCCATCTTGAATATATAATATAACAGATTTGGCAACCTAGCACAGCTTCGGTACTGGGCCAAACTATGAAGTCAATGCTACTCTGACACATCTGTTCTGCTTCAAGAACTGGAATGACCAGAGCTGGCTGGAGCATCTCTGTACCACCTTCAACCAGCCAGTGTAACTACATCTCTGTAGTGAACAGGGATGTGAAACAGGCTCAGGTGTGCTCAGAGCTACCGAAGGATGCTGACGGCAGGACCCAGTATAGATTTCACTGGCTGTACAACATATAGCAGCTCTCTGGTCTCTGCACTACTTAGTGACAGCGCATCTGCTAATATACAACAGGCTTGCTATAATAAGAGTTGCAACTCTCATCATTTTTCTCTGTATAAATCATGAGAGGCTTGTTTCCCCCTGTGAGCAGTAAGATAGCAGGAAGGGAATTTATTGTCCCCAAGCCATCATTTCTTTCTGACGCTTTTTCCCATGTTCTCCTTTTTTAAGGAACTAAAGCCCAGGCCGACTCTTTCCAGTGGTTTTTTCTTATATATCCTGCAGATTATATAGCTAAACAATAGGACCTTTACTGCAGTGCTCATGGCTGCAGAGTTCAAAAAAGAGTTCAAAAAGAAGTTGGGTTGGTGGCCTGGCGCTGGGGTGGAAAGGCAGAAAGAGCTCACTCAGTGGTAGACATGGTGGCTGCTCAGCTTTGCCGACCAGCACGCTTGCATTCTTAAAAATATCAATTTCTGTATTCAGACGTCTGCAAATGTGAGTGCCACATGCAGATCTCTTGCTCTTCAGACTTCAAAAACTGATTTGATAGGCCTTTTCTAGCTATTTGAGATCATCCATACTGAGAATAAGAAGCCTGACAGCTGTTAGCAGCAAAGAATACAAATGATAATCAGAGCTGATAATCAGCTGTCATAAAAAAAGAAGAATGAAAACCAAAAAACCCCCCAAAATTTCCTCAGAAATACCAGGAACATGACTAGTTTGACTGACATAGCGGGTGAGGCTATTGTTTGCTCTTTGCTGGATTTATTCAGCTTTATGATTTATTTTCAGAGGTGTATGCAAGGAATGAAGAAGACAAGGGAAAGGGAAAGCTTGGAAAAAGGAAGGAAAACAAAACCATATATGGATTTCTCTCTTATCAGCAGTTAATTGTATGCAAAAAAAAGCTTAGTATTAAACCACATTTCAATTTTGAATGCGTATGATCGTCCATAGGTCTCACTGACATTTCCCTTTGTTTGCATGTGTGATGTGACATGATGATAATCTAAAAAATTTGAGCCAGGTTTTGTGCTTTGGCACATGAGTCACCTTTTTCCTAGTTGCAGCATTGTCACCACTTTATGTGATTCTTTACTCCTTCATTGAAGACAAAAAGATTCAACTCTCCCTTTACAGAAGACAACGCTAACACTCTTCTCTCTGGCTTTTCATTTTATTTAAATGTCTACTTTTAGGAAGAATGAAGACAAGAATTCGTAAAGCCCTTTTTAAAATGGTTATTTATATGTCATTAAATCTATTGATATAGAACTTCTGAACTACATGCTTTATATCTATAATTACATTGGCTTAGTTTCTTACCTATTTTGTCTCCGTTTCTATTTCTGAATCATCTGGTTGCATCTCTTCTTTCTTTATCATACTTCCACCATCTATACACATTCACATAAACTGAGAGGATGTCCAGCAATCTCTAAATACTATTTTTGGCTTAATTATCTTTAAATGCCTAATTCAGGATAGTCATGCTGATATTTCTGCACAATTTTCTCCCAAGCTTGGCTATTAATATTACATTGTAGATCAACACATGATTTTTCCTTTTGAATCGTTCCACTTCCATTTCACTGAGGACTGTACAAATGTATAAATTGATACTGCTGAGCTTTTTAGATTTAGCCAGCTGCTGGAAAAAGGTTAATAGGTTTGGTTGCCTGGGGATACTATTCCAGTTCAAGTCTGTCAGATGTCTAATCATGTGTCTCAGCAGAAGATATTGCCCATGGCAGCTTTTTCCCATCTTCTACATTTCCCTGAAGTTCGAAAAGAGGGGACTGTCCCATCACCAAATACATGATTTAGACCTGTGATTTTAAAAATCAGGTTAAATCAAATATATATATACATATATTTGTTTGTTTGTCTGTTTTAAGCACAAGCTTGCTCCGTAATGGGGTGACCCTGACATTAGATGAATTAAGGTAGGCGTACGGGTCGTTTCAGTAATATACTCAGTTATTAAAAAAAAAAAAAAGAAAAGGAAAATACTCGGTTTTAGAGATGTAGCAGCTAAATATGGTTAAATTTGCCTTCTAAATGTGCCAGCCAGGTGTTTGCCCACTTGAAAACTACTCCAATGACTGGAATAGTGTGGCTAATTTACTGAAGTGCAAGAGTACTAAATCGGTCTCTTCAGTTAAGAGCTCCATTTCCTTGAATTTTGTTTTTTTGTTTACATCACCGAAAAATGAACTTTTACATATGCTTTTCAGTCAATTATCCCTCTGAGTGTGTATACAAGTATACGTGATGTCCGCCCTGGCCAACACTGCGGGAAACGTGCCAGGAATCTGTTTATTTGGCTAATAGGTTAAAGTTTCCAAGTGAGGAGGACTCCAGGTTTGTGTTCTCTATGGATGAGATACCTCACGGTCACACACATACACACTTCTCGTTGTAAATTTTTTATTAGAAAACTACAAAAAAACCCCATTGATTTCACAGTCATGGCATTCATCTGTGATGGGTAGATGAAGTACATGAACTTCTTTGTCAGAAGTGTACTAGAGCACACATAAAAGGTAAGATAATAGTAAAAAGTCTGGATAATAGAAATGTATAGGAAAAAAAATCACAACAAAACAAGATCAGGGGCTTTATGAGGTAATAATATGTAGGGATTTTAAATTAAGCGGATTCCAGGCAGCACAGTCATCTTCACTGCCTCGAGTTTGCCCCTTAGAGTGTGTATTAATTGCTCCTTCCTATCAGAGTCAAACTTCACAGCATTCAAATCGGATCAAAGCTGGATTTTATTGTGTTTCAAGCATTCTCAGTAATTATTATTCCAAGGTAATTTGGTCTTTTAAGGTGGCTGCTTAAAGTTTCCATCTTTAAAGTGAAAATCCTAGCCAATTACACTGATGGGTAAATCAGCTCCAATTAACTTAATCATTTTGCTATTTTCTTCATATTTATCTGCTGCAGCTCGTACTTCTAGGTTATTAATCCCTGTTAAGGATGCATTAGCCACCAGCTAGCAGGGAGTATCGCTACTGGATCTACTATAGCGGGAGCACTGCAGAAAGCCCAGAGATGGCTGGCAGTGAACTGCCTGCAGGAATTGTAAATATATATTCAGTAAGCGGGGACTTTGTCATCNTTTTTTTTTTTTTTTTTTTCTTCTAAAAATCAATCTCCACAGCAGAGAATAGTCCGGGCAGGGTTATTTTGTCTTGATTTTACAAATGGACAGATGGAGATAGATGTGGATAACACATTTACCCAAGATCTCACAAGAAGTGCTATGTCCTCAAATCTCGTCCTTGGACTGTCTTTTCTTGACCAATATTACAGCTTTAACTACACAGCGTCAAGGCAGGTTGTATGGTTCAAGCTGTTCTGTAAGAAGAGCGAGCTGGGCAAGAAGCATATAACTGTACTTTCTTAATTGTGTACTTTTTGGTTGTTTAAAATTTTCATATTTTATTTCGAAGATAAGGGAGACTGAAGGAGAAGTGATTAGCTCGGCCAAATATGGATTAACTAACAGGGAATTTTGTCATGGATTTATTTTCAAACACTCACAAAAGGCTGAATGTGCATTTTAAAATTCACTATGTCTGCATGCCACCTTTCTTCCTTTCTTGTGCTGTCTTTTGTTTTTGGTGGGGCATAACAAGAAAAGGCAGGAGCTGGCTGGGCTTGGAGAACAACATCTGTAGAAAAAGGAAACTATATTCTTTAAAGGAAAAGAGGATCTTTTTATTCCCCTCACCCCCCTCCCCCAGCTATTTATAGGAGGATAGAAGTGAAAGATGAGGATAAATTCTTTATGAATTTCACCAGCCCTCCGTCCTTCCACCAAAAAAAAAGAAGAAACAACAGCAGAGAAAAATACCTAGAAACAAGCTCTTTTCTTTCTTTGGCAGCTTGGCAGTGTGGGCTAGTTTTTAATCTCTGCTGGAGCCTTTTAGTAGAATTACCTTATCTCTAATGGCAGCTGTCACTTTACCTAAACCTACGCTCACTGCTTTGTATTTTCTGCTTTCTCATTTTGCTGCTATTCTCATTATACATCCCCAAAGGGCTGCGAGCATAGAAAACAACATAACATAACAACATAACGGAACATAACAGAACATAGTATGACATAACAGAACATAAGGAAGAAGAAAAAAGATGGGTGGGAAGAGAAAGGGTCATTTAAGCTTTCCACAAGGTGTTCAGTGAAGTGTGTTGTTTGGGAACGTCTAATTGCAGTGGTACAGCCGATGTGGCAGGGTTGGTCGGTGTTGTTTCTGTAAAATGCCAATAATCAGTAGGGTTTTGATACTGCGTGAAGAGTATGGTACCTGGAAAGCAGCATTATCAAATAGATAATGTAAACCAGATGAGGACCTCATTATTTTGCACCCTTTTCTTTCCTTTTCTGTGTGTTGTAGTCTGTTCAGACTTTGGGGATTTACATTGATTTTCCTTGAAGCTTTCTCTGTAGGCTTTCATTGTTCAAATCATGATAAGCTTTGCTCCTATCACCACTGGAAAAATAAAATAAAATATAGACATTGTGCTAGATATTATCATGGAATCATAGAATCATAGAATGGTTTAGGTTGGAAGGGACTTAAAGATCATCTAGTTCCCACCCCCCTGCCCTGGGCAGGGACACCTCCCACCAGACCAGGTTGCTCCAAGCCCCGTCCAACCCTGCCTTGAACACTTCCAAGGATGCGGCATCCACAGCTTCTCTGGGCAATTTGTTCTAGTACCTCACCACCCTCAGAGTGATCTCCCCTCTTCCAGTTTGAAGCCATTCCCCCTCATCCTATTCCTACGTGCCCTTGTAAAAAGTCCCTCTCCATCTTTCTTGTAGGCCCCCTTCACACACTGTGAAGCTGTTATAAAGTCTCCCTGGAGCCTTCTCTTCTCCGGGCTGAACAACCCCAACTCTCTCAGCCTGTCCTTATAGCAGAGGGGCTCCAACCCTTGGATCCTCTTAGTGTCCTCCTCTGGACATGCTCCAACAGGTCCATGTCCTTCTTATGTTGGGTGCCCCCCAGCTGGACACAGTACTCCAGGTGGGGTGTCACCGGAGCGGAGTAGAGGGTCAGAATCACCTCCCTCACCCTGTTGGCCACACTTCTTTTGATGCAGCCCAGGATGCAGGTGTCTTTCTGGGCTGTGAGCACACATTGCCAGCTCATGTTGAGCTTCTCATCCACCAACACCCCCGAGTCCTTCTCCTCCTTATACAATGGTATGTACAATACAAGGGAAAATCCTGTAAAACTCTGAGGACATGCAATCAGGTGTGTGGGTTTCGTTTTTAGGGGATTTTTTGTGTGTGTTTATAGAGCACCTGATATAATGTGACATCAACCAATGAGAGTTTCTGATTATTATAGTATTACTGGTGTGAACATATAGACCCCAAATCAGGATGACTACCGTCATGGAAGGAGGAGCAATGGTTAATTGCGCTGTTTTCTAACCAGAGATAGGTTAAAGCCATACTGCAGTGATTTTCTAACTTGATTTCATGGATCCCATTCCATTTAAATCAGTGCTGAAACTCCCACTGGGTTGAGTCATATGGGATTGTGCCAAAAGTCCTCTGTCATCCTAGATTAGAGAACACACAACTTCAGTGAAACCAGCTTAGAGTCCTTTGGGAGCTGATGCTAACTACATAACAGTGAATTTTAAGTATTTTACAGGTAATTAGCTCTCAGCTGTGGATGAGGTGACATGTCTATTTTTTTTTCCCTGTGTTTAGCAAAGTCAAAGTAAGGCTGTGCAAAGAGCAAACTGGAAAAGGGAGGGGGATTCTACGCCTAATACCCCCAAGGATATTATCTTCAATGGTACTAACATGGCCTGATTAACATTATGACTTAAGTTGTTAAGTCAGATTGAGAAAATCATCTGTGTGGTATACCTCATTCTTTCTTATAGTTCCTTCTGATTTTTTTTTTCCTGTGTATTATAGATGAAGATCACATAAAGAGAAATGGCTTTGAGCTTATTGGAAGCTGGAAACCACTTGTTAACACCTACTTATGGTAGAAAACATGTACCATTTAATTAATGGTACCATGGAATTAATTAATAGTACCCTGGAATTAATGCAAATAACAATTTTTTTCTCATTTTTTTTCATGCATATATTTTCTGTGTTTTTCTGACTCTAAAGTAAATCTTATATTGAAAAATGGATTTTTTGTTAATTTGTGTTCAAACTGGAAAATTGTGAAAGAAATACACAAAAATTGTCTTCTAAATTTTTGAGTTAAAAAAATTGTTTTCCCAAATTTGGATAGTGGATAAACATTCCATGGGATCTATAAAGTAATTCAGCATAAAGAACAATGCTAAAGAATACACGCTAAAACACACTGCAGCTCTCCACCAGTGCAGGTCACTGTTGGGAATATGGGAATAGCACTTACATAGTGTCAAAACATAGAGTTTCTCAAACTGAAGACCATAGATCTGTTTCTGACCAAGAGATGAAGCATCTGTCAGGCTTCATGCTGGGATAATTCCTGCAGCTCACAGTCCAATTCAGGGTTTTTTTTTAGTTTCCAGTAGCACTTTTGGCCGCTGCAATTACTAAATCAAGAACAAATAAAGCCTGGTGCAGCTGTTCTCTGTCCTTATATTGTATTTCTTTGGTGTAGATTCAACTCTGAGCAAACATGTCAATGGCTTGGAGATAAATTTAAACCTTTTGGGGAGAAAAAAAAACCTACTAGATTTTCTGTAGAGGAGTAACAATGATATTTGGGTGTGAAAGGTTTATGTGGTTCGGAAGAAAAGCATAGGCCTGCAGTAAGGTAGCCCAACTGTAAGGTTAATGGGGTTTATTTTGCATTTTTCCCATCTTTCTAATTTCTATTTACAAGAAGATGTCAACTTTAGGATTATGGAAATAGCCAGAAGGAAGTTTCACTTCATGAGTATTGTTGAGAACGGCTGAACTTGTAACATCTGCAAGATGCTCAGAAATTCTGGGGGGGTCTAATATCCAAGAATTCATGTAGCTTCCAGCCCAGAGCTTGTATCCAAGAAATGGGGGGAAAAAAGGAAAACCAAAAATCTTCCCTTATTTCCAAAGACCTTTCCTTTCTTTTGTCTGGACAGCAATTGCAAAGGCATTGTATCACTAGCACATTACAGGTTTGACGATTGGGGTTTTCTGTCCTGATTCAAGGAAAAGAGGCCAATAGATTGTATATTGGGTTTTTGTTTCACTTTGGCATTGTGGTTTCTGCTGATGTTAAAGTTTTATAAATACAGGGTTTTTTTGTAATACCTAAGGTCAGATAGACCTACACTGGCTTTATGGGAATGGACCAAGTGCCTCCTTGGATGCATAGACAGATATATCAAAAAGAAGCAGGTAAGGCAAACTGCCTCCCCATCTTTTACCAGTTGCAACCATACCATTGCAACCAACGTGAAGTAATGCTCAAATGAGACTGATTCATAAACAAAGAATATTTGGGTGAACCTAAGCAAGCGAGAGATGAAGGTGACAAGCAGAGGAAATTCCAGGACAGTAATAGTTTATTTGGGCTGAAGACACAGGCTCACAATGAATTAATGTCTTAGAAATGTTTCTGGGAACAGATTCTGCTCTGTCATGTAGCAACATATATGAACAAGAAATAAGATTAGAAAACAACCTCCTTCTAGCTGGATGTTAGCCCTGACCCAAGCCGTGAATACTGCTATTCCCATCCACGTGAACTAGAGCAATGTCAGATTAAAGCATCAAGTACCTGAAGAACTTACTTCTAGTACAAAATGCCCAGCCATGCCCTAACACCTAAAGTTCTAACATGAAGACGACTATTGACATGTCTACTTATTCAACAAATGGAACTGTGATGTGGTTTTTTTTATACGTAGACGTATTTTTATCCTAAGTATGTGAGTACTGGAGTGGGAAAGTTGAGGAAGAAGTATAAATGCAAGTGGCATTTCTTTGGCCTGTTTTCAAACATGTGAAATGGGCATAAAGGTATAAATAAATTAAATTTAAAAAGAAGAAGAAATTATAACACTCCACTGTACAAACAGAAAAGACATGACAGCTGTTTTGTTACAGAATCCCTTAGCAGGTGGATAGTGCATATTACTGAATAAGAGACACTAATAAGAAATACAAAACTAGCTACATGTAAAAGAAAAAGTAACCACAACAAATTTCCTCCCAACTCCAGAATTTCTGTATAAATTACCTTTCCAAATGTTCATTTGGAAAATTTCTGAAAGATGCCATTTCTCAGCTGTAAGATATCTCAAACAACTTAAATACCTCACAAATTTTTATCACAGATTATTACCCTAACATTTTCACTTCTGCCTTTAATATTTCTGCTTGATTTGTCCATCCTAGAACATTAAACCACACCAATGATTTAAAAGGCCAGTTACACTGCTAATCTGTACTAGTTAAGACATAGTTCTTCACTAGAGCAAATGGCACACACATAAATAATACAACACAGACTTGGGAAAAAAATTCCTGAGTGACCGTATCAAATTTCCCATGGTGAAGGCACTATGTCAGGTTGTCCTTTTGATAACCTCATGACCAAACATTTTTTTTAATTAGAAATAATCGCAGAGCAATTGTAAATGTTAAATGCATCGTTGTAACAGGATTGATGTTGGTGCTGTTGATTCTTCTTTTGTCTGCAAGTAATTTTATAAGTATAAATGAGGTACATTTCCAGGATCCTTTTCCCTGTAGGAATTTTATTTCCCTTCATAGAATTTTAAGTTGTGGGTTTTTTTTTTTTTCAGGGAAGTTCAAAACTCTGCCTGTAATTAGTTAATATTTCTAAAAAGCTTAAAGAGATAAAGAGCTATATAAATGCTAAGTGTTACTATTTCTTCTGGCAGAGGTAAATCTGATTTTCTGTTATAATGAGGAAGGCCATAGCTCATCATCTTGGCTGATTACAGAAGTTACAAGAACAGATTGCCCATAACCAATGTATACCCGTCTTTCCCATTTTGAAAATTATATTGCTCACAGCTTGACTCCTTAGAGGTTAGAATTATAATGTTTTTGAGTGTGTCTGAAAGAGAATATCAACTAAGTCTGGTTGCTCTGAAGAATTCTGCTTAGGTTTATTGTCGAGTCAGACAAAGGAGCTTTGGAAAATAAAAAAAAAAACAAAAAACAAAAACTCATAAACTTTTTACTTAAAACTCTAAATGTCTGGATAAGATGTTCTTGGGCTTCTTTTTGTTTTGGTGTTTTCTTTTTTTCTTTTTTTTTTTAATTACTTAATATTAATCCCTTGCAAGGTATGGTAAGAGACTGAAGTAAGTTTCCTGTCCCAGCCTGTCCGCATCTGCTGTGTGGATTGATAAGGTATTAGTTTCCACGAATGATGTTCTGGCATCATTCTCAAGCACGAAAGAAAAGAGTTTATTTCATCCATGTTCTCACATACCAAATATTATTTTACACAGATAATGATGAAAGAAATAGCAGTAAGAGAGGGAAAGAGATTATCTCAGCTGTTTGAGAGATTCCAAAGTGGATCTGAGAAGGTTTTACTGAAAATGACTGCTTTATCTCCAGTTTATCTCCTCTTGACTTATTTGAATATCCTGACCAAAACTATTTCCACTTCAGCTACTGTGAGACTGGAAGTTCATTATGCATGGCACCTGCTTCCTTTTAGCTGTTATTTACTGGACATGATTATGTTAGCATGACTTCTTGAAAACAGATTGCAAATACAAAGTGAAGGAACTAACTGTGAGCAGGTGAGGAAGGATGGTTTTATAATTATGAGATCAACTTCAGCTTTTGAAAACCTGTGACAAAATCAGAAGTAAAATCTACTATTCCTCCATAATAGTTCTGTTTTCAGAAGTGACATTTCATAGTATGATTCTTACCTACTCAACTTCAATGCCATTTTAAGACCTGATTTTTCATTTGGGCAAATCTGGATGCCCAATAAACAAAGTGCAAAAAAACCAGCACTCCAGGAAAAAAAAAACCTGAGTACAGAGTACTTCTTGAGGAGTTTGTAAAATATTAATGTTAGGAGTTTTCTATTAAATTTTGATTTTTATGTTCATAATTTTTGTATTTTTTTTGTTATAAACTTTCATTACCAGCTGTGAACTGACTCTTAAATAAGCTTCCTTGAGCTATTAGTCATTGCTGCCTCATTAGTATTGTAAATACTACTTTGTAGCGTCTGCCATCCTCTCTTGGCATTTGAGGTTTCAGCCAAGCAGTTTGTTATTTTTTATTTATATTTCCAAAGATTGCAGAGAACAAATGTTCACCAGCTGCAATTCTATCTTCAAAACTTACTGGAAATAGGAGCCATCACAATTTAAGAGATTATAGAGCCAAAACTTGTTATAGTTGTTCTTGGCTCCTGCATATGACTACCTTCCCCTGCAGTGGGAGACACAATCTAATAAGAGTATGTAGAATTTTTTACAAGATGGACATTAACATGGATTTATTTAATTTTTTTTAATACATTGCTAATATTTTTCATCAAAATTGTTTTCTCCTTTTTCTTTCCCTCTGGTGATTCAAGGTGACGTATATACTCATGGCTTTCAGAAAGTCGGAAAAAAAGACTAAATTACAATATTTTGACCAAAGCCTCAATTATTTTTAAAGAAAACAGATTTTAATGGAGTTGTTGGGGGGGTTGGGGGGTCTTTTTGTTTAATTGTTTGTTGGTGGTTTGGGGTTTTTTGGGGTGGTGGTGGTGGTGTTTTTTTAAATAGATGGAGGAAACTAAATCATTGCCCATTTAACCGTAGCACTGGCTAGTGCTGAACTTGGGATGCAGAACGAACATGGATGAGGAGTTTAAGCCACCATGGTGACTACAGTGAATCTGGTTGGTAAAAGAACAAAAAATAACAGTACATTTTGCAGGGAGATTTCTTGGTTTCTATCATAATTAAAAAAAGGGGGGGGGGGCTGGAAAGAAAAATTATGGAGCCAACTTAACACATATAGCATTATTCTTTACAATTATCATAGTGATAATGCCTTCTGGACCCTCTGCTTTTTGAGCTTTTTAGAAAGCCCTTAAGTGGTACTGCATGTTTATTCCACAGCTGAAACTATTTTTTTAAATGGAAGATTTTCACATGACTCTCAGACCTGGGCTGTTCAGTGGTGTCAGCTCCATAAGTTTCCTACTAAAAACTGCGGGAAATGGCAATGCTGTCTGAGAATTTATAATCCTCTGCATCTGGAAAATCCCCAGCACTGTCAGCAAGACCAAACCACAGAGTGTCTTAGGTAAATTAAGCCAATACTATCTATTAGTTAAGAGATCAGTGCTCTCACTTTTGGGAGAATTGCAGTTATTTTTTGTTCCTATTATTATGACACTGTGTCATTACTGATATAAAAAGAACAAGGAACATGTGCAAAAGTAAACCACATGCTGTCTCAACTAGCCAAGAAAATACATACCAGATGGGAAATGATGAGACAAGCCATTGCGACCGATCAGCTGGTCATGGAACAAATGCAGAAGAAGCCTCAGGGCTTACAAGCTAAACCCACGGTACCGACAGCATCCAGGAATAAGGTGTCCACCTGTGACACCTTGTGAAAGTCTGCCTCTTGGTTCTACATATAGTACAGTCCTGGATTCAAGAGTGATTAGAATTAATAAGATAAACCATTTCCTTTCTAAAACTGTAAGAGTTGGAGCACTGTCCAGCCAAGGCCTTACCAAGATCTGTGTGATCAAAAAAGTTGAAAGCACAGTTAAACCACTTTCCCAGCTTGAGTTAGTGGCTGAGAGATTTGAGTTACTGATGTGCCCTTTGTCAAAGCTCTGCAGTATCTAATTTTTTACCGACATTGAGACTGAGGGTTTCCAACAGTTATCTTGAGCATTGACTGTACAGCCTAAGGAAGAAGCTGAGAGGTGCTACCAACAGACGGGAGCCTGAGATCATGAGGGGCAACTTTTTCACCCAGTGTTTGTGATTTAGTTTTAGCTACCTGACAGGCCATGTAGGCTTTGCTTTTCCTTAGTTGTCATAAGCCAAAATAGAACTGATCTCTGGTTTAGCACCCTTAGTGGGGAAGCCAAGGATTTAAGCTGATATAAATTTAATTGGTACAAAGTCATGTATTTTTCCCCTTTCCAGATTTTACATGAAGTAGAACAAATAGTAAATCCACAATTTTACAGGTTTTCCCAATGACTACAATTTAAAAGATGCTGTTCTGCTAATTTGGCAGAGCATAGAAATGTCATTTACATCTGTACTGAAAGGTTTATAGTGACATTATAAACTGCCCCCCATCCCTGCAAAAAATTAAACTAACAACTGTGACAATAGTCAACAGAAATTTGCACAAATGCAAATTTTGAATACTTAAGTGGTAACTAAGGTGTTACAAGTTTCTGACATATAAGAACAATGACTAATAAAACAGTAAATGTAGCATGTCGTTGAAAGCTGTTGTACGTATTATTTGGGATACTCATAGATGTATTCCCTAAACTCCCCTGCTGAGCAATTCCCACTCTTGGGAGCCACTCTATGTCAGCATCTTCAAAGGACTTAAAAATATCATTTCCTTACTTTTATTGCAGCATATTTATGAACAAATAACTTAACCACATTCATTTCCCAGTAGGAATATTTCTAGTAAGAGACTCCTTCTGATCGATGAAAGCAGAATGAAAAATAATTTAAAAACTCCCTTTTAATCCAGTCATTTTTATTTTTTTTTAGTCTCTTTACTTATTTGAAATAAGCTCTCAGCTAAAATGAGTCTATTGGGGGATGAATGGGGCTATAATTGGTAGAATAACATCAGAGTCTAGATGTACATCTCTTCCTAGGTAGTTCACAAGGATTATCCATTTCCAAATCTTCTGTGAATTTAGCAACCAAGTTCTCCAGAAATGAACACAAGTTGTGCCTAACGGCACCACCAAGAAAAACCCAACGTGGAAATCAAGGCACAAAAACACTCTGCTGAAAATCTTCCAAGAAACATGCGGTACAGATGAGAACAAAACTACTGAGAACATAGGTCAGACCCCTTACAGGTTAGCGAGCATCAATATACATTTGAGTTTCTAAAAAAAGGCCTTAGCCACAAATCCTCTTTCCATTAACAACATCCTTCTTGTGCTTCAGTTTACCTTGTAAAAACTGTATTTTTAATTCTTGTAGCTTACAGTTACTTTCAAAAGTTCCGTTCATTTCATAATTTAGTTTCAAAAAGTTTCTCAAACCTAATGAAACTTACAGGAAATTATATACAGATAAATGATAAAGCAAAGATCATTTTTTTCATCACTTTCAGCAAAATACTGCAAAGAGAAATTTGGGAGCCATTAAATAATGGGAGGAGGGTAAGGAACCTGCAAAGATGATGTAATTATGTACTTGGAGGTGTATTAGGTCAATGTAAGTTCTTCACTATGAGCTGGAGATAAAGTCCTGGCTCAGTGCCTGCCTGTGGGATAATGGTCATTTATTTCTGTGCGTGGGATTTCACTTGATGTTTTCTTTGCTTTGTAGCTTATATGTAAAAATATTATACTGAGTCCTGTGCAGTTATTGAAAAAGCTCTGAGGGAAAACTGTGTTATCAATAGCTCTTTTTTTTACCTCACCCTTACTTCGATACAAAATTTAGAGATTAAATTTTAAAATACTCTGAATAGTTAAAGAAAATAAAATGGTACTTAATATTTTAATAGGAATTACAAAATTTGGGAAAAAAAAAGAAATACAGGGAACAATTTATAAAAAATACTCATATATATATATATATTTCTATGGGGTCTACAGGAAAGATGGGGAGGGACTCTTGATCAGGGAGTGTAGTGACAGAACAAGGGAGAACGGTTTTAAACTGGAAGAGGGGAGATTTAGATTAGCTATTAGGAAGAAATTCTTTACTCTGAGGGTGGTGAGGCACTGGCCCAGGTTGCCCAGAGAGGTTGTTGAGGCCCCATCCCTGGAGGTGTTCAAGGCCAGGTTGGATGGGACTTTGGGCAACCTGGTCCGGTGGGAGGTGTCCCTGCCCATGGCAGGGGGGTTGGAACTAGATGATCTTTAAGGTCCCTTCCAACCTAAACCATTATATGATTCTGTGATATATATACATGTATTTCTGAGCTGTTCTTATATATAATTCTTTCATGCTGTCACATCAGTCAGTTAAATCAAATCTGTCTAGGAAATTGCAAGTCATGTTTTTCATAGTATAAGATCTTTAATATCTCCATTGATCTGAACATCGTTTTGCAGCAATGTTAACCTGAACGGTGACCTGCAATAGAAGTCATCTGAACAACATACAGACACTTACATCTGAGCTGGTCACTGAGGTTGCCTGTAAAGTCCAAGGAGAGGGACCAGCACTTTTAAAGTATCTCATCCAAAACAGATGACCAAAATAGGTCAGATGATCACAATCTGAAAGCGACTCCTAATCTCCACTGACTACAAGGAAGGGTGTGTGTGTGTGTAGATTATTTTAGCTTCACGTATCTACTGCCTAGACCTGCAAGTTGAGACAAAGGAATTCCAGCCCTGATGTGTAGAAGCAGTTAACCATGTATAAGCCAAATGAGACTTGTTTGTGCTAACCACTGACTGTGTACCATTTCAGAGCATCTTTCCTAGTCTCGTCAAAACAGGTTCTAAGCCACAAAAAAAGGCAATGAAATATTTTGGTTTCTCATTACTTTAGGTGCTTCCCAGTAATGTATGCCAGTGTGTACACGTGGACATTTTTACTCAATATTTTTGCACTATTTAAAAAGTTGATTTTGTCATTCTAGTTTTGCAAAGGGAAAGGATTATCTGCAAATTAGATTGGCCTCAAGCCTGCATATAAAGAAGAAAAGGAAGATAAGACCCCCTTGTAACCACTCCCCTGTGAGTAATCTCAGTATCTTCACTGGGATTGCAAGCATTCACTGTATTGCAAGATTGAAATATTAATTTGAAAGATAAGCAGCAGAATAATAAGAATTTCTGATATTACAGGTAATAGTAGTATTCAAGAGTGTGCAAATCCCATGTAAATCAGAAAAGAGCACGTTGACCAAGGGAGGGCAGGGATTTGGTAACAGTGGAGAAGGAGCTGGAAGGGGAGAGGCTTTTCCACCGCAGCCTGCCTGCACTCATGATGGGAAAACACAGGAGAATGCACCCTACCAAGACTTTGCCATGTATTATTGTGGAGGTCAGCTGAAGTATAGGAAAGGTGGAAAAATTATTTTTTTCTTAATTAAACTATGAGTACTCTGGAATGTCTGAGTGACCAAGGACATGCTGGTGGCAGGCGGTGCATCTGCATCCCTGGGAGCGCTCAGAGGTAGGGGCATCACTATGTTATTAATTCATGTTGCTAGCTGGCAGCACCCAATGACAATGTGGTTGTGGCCACCCAAAAAAATAACCAGGCTGCGTCTAATCAGGGAACCACTGATTACTTAGCCAGAACGGATACAGTTTTCGTATATGTGTTTTTCCTGGCTCATTTCTGCTCCAAAGCTCATAATTCAAATACGATGGGAATACACTGTGAGTCCAAATTACAATAAAACTGAATGTCAAACCTTAGGCTCATATTTTCTCAATAGAAAAAGACCTCAACACTAACCTTACACTGAAAACCTTATCACTTTTTTGCGGTATAGCTCGCTTTCTTAATACTGCTCAGCTATACCTTTTTGAAAGAAGATGGTGTGCATATATCACTCACACAGGGCTTTTACATAGAACTTATCAGGCTGTGCTTTAGTAGGCTTCTTATGGCTCTCATCCTGATTGCAATTTGTAGACCTGAATGCTTTTTAGATATTCCCTGAATCTCTCTGCAATTTCATTCTCTTTTCCCTTTTTCCTTTATCTTCACATTTAAATGTATTTCACTCTTATCCTCAATCTGCCATTCAGAATATGTCAACTTGAGGAGTACTAGACTATAGCAGTAACTGACAGTATTTTAAAAAATCAGTCTAGACTGTATGCAGCAGGTCTCAGAGAAAACTGCTCGGCTATGATATACGGCATTTTAACATATTATTCTAAATTACTTCCATCAAGCAGCAAAATGGCATTCAGTTCATGAGCATGTGAACAAGCTGAAGAATTTCCTTTGACAACACGCTCCTTGTGAGATCAAACTTGTAAAACATCACATCAGATTTAATGTCTAATGTATCAACTTATTCCCTTGCTTTGTTTTTTTTTTTTTTAGTTCTAAAGATTTAATGTTGAGAGGATATTTTTCCCAAGTTGACATAAATATTAGAAATACAGAAGAAAATGTGACTTATTCTTCCTACAAGAAATGTCTCTAAAAGACAGTGCAGCACTTAGAAATAATCAGACTGCAGAAATGGAGAAGATAAGGAAATGACAGATTCATTAAACAGCTGTTTGCATCTGTCTTTAAAGCAAAAGCAGATTTTAGACAGCTGCATAACACAGAAATATGTCCTAATAGAGCAGAAAGTAGGAGTTGCATGCAATACAGCAATAACAGGAATTGTTGAAATTCTTAAACGAGATTACACTCTGTAAAGTGACACCGAAATAACAATATTCGGGATTCTGGATTTTTTTCCCCCTTCAATTGCTCAGTTGTCTTCCAGCCTGATAAAGTGTAAGCTGTAAAATCAAGTCAACCGCTGGTTTGATTTTCTTGTCGGCGAGAAGGGATGTGCACCAGCCCGACTGGAGCTGCACGGTGTTCACATGAGGACTGCTTTCACCTGGTGCTGCTGGTGATGGGTGATGGTTCTTGCTGGATGAAGTGTTTCAATGCAAAGGGGGACTGGCAGTGATGAATATCCTCTCTGAAGTGAAGGGGCTTAACAAAAAATAGTCTTTTCAATTATCTTTCTGAGTACTATATTTAATATGGTATTATATATATCATATATACTATATTTAACATACTGCAATATGTATTACATATATATAGAATATAAATATTGATATTTAATATGACTGTAAGAGGACCTGAGTTTCCCACTGCAGAGCACCTTCCCAGGAGCACAGTAACTTTGGTTGACTTCTTTGTTCTCAACAAAGCAGCTGAGGCTCCTTGAACCTCACCACCTACACCCCAGTTCAGTGCCTAATTATAAACCCTGTGACAGCCTCTTTTTCCCAGTTTTATTTTCTATTTGCAAAGCTTGATCTAGGCTTGGAGATAGAGTCCAACATTCATTTTTTAAAATGAAGACCAAATTCCTGAGAAAGTTTCTTATCTCCATACCAATGAACCTTTTATGTTGGTGCTTGATCCAGCCTGGGAGGACTCATCTTACTAATTCTTGCTTATTTAAGGGTCCTGAACCAAAAATGACTATGATATCACACTCTCCTGTTGCTCTGCTGCCCCCGTGAAGTCATTCTGATATAAATACTTTGAACTCACAGTCCTGGTTCTTATATTTCTCCTGCCTCTTTCTGTATCGCTTCTTCAGTTACACCAAATTGCAGTTCTGGTACCTTCTTTTGTTTTAAATTTGTATTCTTGGTAAATTGATCTCGGGAAAAAAATAAGAAAAAGCGTTCATGGAATCACGGTTCATGGTTCATCCTTCTGTTTTTCCCACTTATTACCACAACCATGTTCTGCATTGGATTTTCATTACTAACTGCCAGCCAGCTTACAGGTGAGCTCCAAGTGACCACTTTTGGTCTGCCACGACCAGAACGAGTGGAGTCATAATTTACACATTAAGTCCCATCACCAGTGCAGAGGAGGAGCAGATAGATGTACCTTCCCTCCCTCCCTTTGCCTTAGATATGTGAATTTTGTCCACAAGCTGAGAAAAATGCAACAGAAGTTGCACTGAAAATGCTACTGATTGCCTGCATGATCCCTTTTGCATTCTTTGTTTGATCTTATTTGTGTCATTTGTACTAGCTCCCTGGAAAATGATCATTTTTCATAGGAATGCATTAATTGCAACTGTAAAGTGAAAAATCCAGAGATATTTTGGTGGTTTTGATCAAGATTTTAAAATTCCAATAAAAATCTTGCATAGTCTCAGCAGCCTAAGGACAATTTCTAACTGATATTCTTTGGTTTTGATATTTTATTCCAGGTCTGTGCTAGTTTCTTCTCTGTCACTGAAAGCCTAAATGATCACAGAAATGTATGCTAGAGAGTTCCCTTCCTTCCCCAGCTGTACGTCCCTCTCGCTAATTTTCCATTCCAAATTTTTCAAGCTTATTTTCCTCTTTTGTACTTCAATGTCTGAGTGTCTTCAGCCACCGATCACGCAAGAGAGAAACTCACAGCTAAAGAGCTGTCTCTGTCCTGTAGGAGCAAATGCACAATCCCAGGCTCATCTGTCACAGCACTACAGTGAAATTTACCCCAAAACAAATATTTATGGCTGTGTGAAATTTCCCAATGCCTCCTCTGGCCTTCAGGACAAAAATACATTACCTACTTAAATAAAGATCATAAATGCTGATTCTCTTGCCATGAACATGCAAAAAAGAAGTAACAGTTGATGTACAGATTAGGATGTCTGCAAAGGAAGGCCTCAAGTTCTGCCTAGAAATAAAAAATAACTGCAAAGAAAGTTAAATGAAACAAAAACCTGTGAATTAATTCAATACATTATGTTTAGGTCAAAATTCTTTTTTATTTTTCTTCTTTTCTGTATCCCATCATAAAAATATCTGCAACACTGCATATATATACATGTATATATACGTTATCTTTGGTACAAATAGTCTGCTTATTAGAACTAAACTAGGTAAGTTTTTCACTTTAAAGTTTCCAAATAGTTCATATCTGGGATTCTAGACATAATATTAGATTAGCTGAAAGCCGGCTTTTTTTCTTTGCTCAGAGAATCAATAGGTAACAAGCAGTTATGTACCAAATTCCCCAGGGCAAACTGAGATGTATTACAATGTTAGTGGGTGAATTGAAATAATAACCGGCCTAATACATATAATCACTACAGCAGTTAGTGTCTGACCAGTATTTCAGGCATGGATATCTACATTGTGGACCGTAATCTTCATTCTTCCCCCAATATGCCAATTGTGCTGATGATCAGATTTGCTCAAGCCTTAATTGAGCACTTGTTACTTCTACGAGGTTAAATGCTGACCAGTCCTATTACAGTTATTATAGCAAGTCCTAGGCTTACTTGGGCAGAAATCAAGAACATGTAATTACCATTCTTTATTGCTGGTGTTAGAAAAGCATTCTTGCGATGGAAAACTTTGCTATTAATTTGACATTCCTTCTATACCCACAACCTCCTTGGCTTGAGAGAACAGGATTATCCCACTGATTATCCCGCTGATTAAACATCAGTGCATTTGTGTCACTTCAGTTGCGGCATCACGCCGTTGGCCTGGGATTTAGCTCTGGATTGTAGACATCTAGGAGCAGGTGTTGAACCAGACACCTAATTCACTTTTCTAGCTAATTGGGAGCTAGTTAATGAAGTCAGTGGAGCCTAGCTGAATGTGTCTATATTAGAGTGAGTCGAGCAATTCTGCAGACTCCTTTCATTGTGTTGGTTTCCACCGAGTATAATGAGAAATTAGGACTCTAGCTCCCCTCTAGGCATATTGAGACATCCAAATTTAGGTGTCTGCAGTCTGGAGTTGACTCTACACTTAATGACCTGACTGGCCCATGTCTTGATAAGCCAAATATCTTATCCAAGCTGCCTGATAACTTGTTATGAAAGTATCTCTTAATCATGCTGTAAACCAGAAAACACACATGTGATGTTGTATTTTATTAAAAAATAAAAACAAAACCACCTTCTACCATGTCAAGGCTGTCTTATTTGTTTTCTGTTATTTCAACTAGCAAGCGTTTCAACCGACTGCACTTCTCAGAGCACAATGCCTTCCTGTTCACCCCATTACAGACATTAAAGCACCTCTGTGTGATTAACAGCACCCAGATATCACTCCATTTGACACACACTACTCCACCTAAGTACAGGGATAACAGCTTGTCTGTCCGAGTGAAATTACAGGCAGACATTAATATGTTTTACTTACAGGGAGAACATCTGCAATTTTAACTGATTGTAAGAGGAAATATGTGTCTGGAGGACTGTGAATACCAAAGTTTTCCTAGGATCAGTCACAATTCATCATTTTCATAATGACTCTGGCATGTATCAGAAGCGCAACAGTCTGCAGCCGAAATTCAGCTCCATGAATCCCTTTCTTCCATCAGCATCTCCACACTGATGTCATCAAGGTTACGCTTGTGTAGACCGGCAGGGACACAGTGGTGGGTTAGGTCTAAGACATGGATTCACAGAGAATGGGTTTTAATATATTTGCTCTGAACTTGTGTGACTGTCGCTATGTCTGACTCCAACCTCCTGCTTCACAGCTCCTAAGTCTCCACAAATCAGTTGCTTAAGAGGACTGTCCTGAGAAAAGGGGCTCAGCCTTGGAGGCAGGAACTCACAGAAAGCATTTGAACATCAAACAAACCGAGTTAAGGCTCAAGCATAAGCTTTAGGAAGGGAAATCTCATTTTAGCACAAGCACAATCCAAATCTTTCTTCCTGCTCAGGGTCAAATGGATCAAAACCCACAGCTGTCAGCGCTGTGAGTTTAGTGGTGGAGAGAAATGCTATGAAACGACAGCCTGAAGCCCTTTTCCAGTCACAACATGTGCAGCACGGACATAGAGTATGTTCCTGGTGTACTGGATCTCCTTTCTTTTGTTTTCTTCTCTGTTTTCCCTCTCACCCATCTGCACCCTTTCTATTTATACATCTTATCTTCCACAGATCCTGAGTGGCTCTGCAAGGCCAATTTCTCTTTGCCCGGTCACAGGCTCTCATCTACCACAACATCTACCCTGATTGCTCACCTCTTGTGCTTTTGGTTGACACGTACTCCACTCTTTTTGCCTTTTCCCTTTTTTCCAGTCATCTTTCAAACTGTTGTGCTCTCAGTTTTGTTAATAGTGAGTTAGGCTGCATATAAATGGCACATTCTCTGTTACTGAGTCAACTCTTCTTCCCAGTTCCCTGTCTGGCAATGCTTTGAACAGATCGTTTTGGGGCCTACAGCATTGCCAAGTGCAATATGGGAGGTACAGACGCTGTTTTCACTTTGGATTTGTCAGTGTGGTCACCGTGATGTGCCCATTGAAAGGTACCATTCAGCTGCCTCTGAACCCCTGTGCAGAAAGCCAGGGAGCAAGCCCTGGACCTTCAATCTGCTCGCTGCAAAACTGTTAGCTTTCTCCCAGGCTCTTTGCACTGCTCCAGTTAACTCTGGCCAAGAAAAATCTCCTCTGGAGGGGACTACTGCCGAGCAGTGTGGACACAAGCCGGTCAGAGCTGTTTGGTCCCAGGGCCCTTATTATTTAGCAACACAAGTTGTGATCTCAAAATTCTGGTTAAGCCAGTGTTTTGCTTTAGCTGTATCACTTACTGTTGTGATCCCACCGCCTGAGCTCAGAAAACCCACGTTTAGGGTCAGATACGGCTCATTATTCTAAACCGAAAAGTGAGACATAATACATAGTATTATGTCCACAAAAAAATAAAGACAAGTTCCCACTTCTTAGTACTAGTGGACACTAAGCCAGTTGCTTCTCATAAATGACACATAAAAATCACATAGGTGATTGTTTAAGCATGGAGAAAGTAGCCCGAGTTCCTACACAAAATATGAGTTACATCCAGAAAGAACACTTATATATTTTACCAAGCAAAAGAGAAATATGCAGAAGGTGAGATGTTCGGATACATAATCGATCCAGAGCTGGTGTGTTGTTTGTGCATCCTCCTGAGTCTCTGACAGCATCCTAAAGGGGAGCAGTGATGACACTTAAATGACAAAACTTTATTCAGGTAGAAGGTAGAAAGACCTAGCATCATTAAATTTGGCCTAGAATTTTTTATCTGCTATTAATTTTGGCATTCTTTTGGTAGATTAAGTTTATTCCATATTCCTAATTGAGCTGGCTCCTTACACATCTGAGGTGTCCTGTGTATCTGTGCATACGCATGTGAGGGAAGAAGAGACAGACTAAAGAAGAGTTAAACACTTTCCTTTAATATTTTATAAATTTCTAGGTATCATATCAGAAATGTCAATTTAAAAGAATATAAGAGTTGGGGAAAAAACAAAGTTGAAAAAAATATTAAGATTTTGTTTTTCTTCTGGGCAGTGAGAAAAAATGTGAAGACTGTGTGCATACCCAAATTTTGGAATTTTTATTTAATTTTTACTTGATGCTAAACAATGTAGCGTTTCAATAAAATATTGGATTACTAAGTATTAAGAAAAGATTCCAAGATTTGACCACATAGGTAACAAAGTATCTTGGATTTTTTTTTTTTTAAATGCGTTTTACATTAATCTTTATTCCCCCTTTCCCTTATGACAGTCTCAGCCAGGAATAATTCTATTTGAATCAGCAGAGTTAAAATCATGTCAGACTAAGAACAACTCTGGGAAAACAAAATGCCCTTGAAGTTCAGGCATGTGTATGTCTCGACTTTCCACTTTTCCTATCATAATAGAGAAATCTGAGCTCCAAAGCTCTGAGCCAGAGTTGCATTTCCACTATGTTTCGGATGGGAAAGGATATCTGCACTGGGAATATTGTCCAAACCCATGATTAGTTTTTAAAAAAGCAACGCAGAAAGAAAACAGATGTTAACTGTTGTGAGGGGAAAGTGATTGGCAGAGAACAGAAACTGAAAAATCGATGTTTTAGCAAAAAATGCCTTTCATTGGAAATGGCAATACCACAGTGGGAGAGGAAAGCTGTCTTAAAATGTAAGGCATAGCTCGAAAGCCACATTTGGTCTGTACTTCCATGCGGGGATGAGAACTGGTAATTTGCAAACCCACGGAAGCCGGGACCGTCTGTATTTCGAGGATGTTCTGCATATCCCGCACGTAGCTAATAACACGCTGAAATGTCAGGCTTGTATTTCATCTACCTTATAGTTACCTGCGTTTGCCTTTGGACTGTGGAGGACAACATAGAATTACCATAGAAATACCACACTTATCTCGCAAGCTATTTGTCGTACAGGTTTCCCTTTAGGGAAAAAGCTGGGTTACTGATTATATGTTCCCTTAAAGGAGGCATCGTTTCCCCCCTGAATCCAGTAATCGCAGTTTAATGAAGTTAGAACAGTCATTCGCGGCTAAAACACCGCACATGCCAGATTTTATCTCCTTGTCTCCGTAGTCAGAAATTTAATGCCAGCCATTCTTTACCCGGCAGTTTGCGTGCCCAGTTCCTTTCCTCCCCCACCTCCACTTTCGCATCTTCCTCCTTACTGTTCCCTCAGTGATGGAGAGATGCGGTGATTGATGCGGTGGGATGAGCCGCGATGCTGTAAATCAGGGGGAACGCGGGGAGAGTTGGAGCGGCGCAGCGAGGCGCGATGCAAACGAGCCAAGCAAGGCTTTATTTTTGCTGCGTCATCACAGAGACAAATGACACTGTAAATGAAATGGGGAGGCATAAAGGAAATGAATGTAGTTTGGGGGTTGGTTTGTTGGGTTTTTTTTCTTTTTTGGTTTTCCAGAGTAACCAAGGACTGACATTATTTGGGAGGAGGGCAGGGCACTTAACAAAGCGACATTAACTCCTGTTCACTACAGGCATGAAGCATCTGAATTAGTAAGACATGTTTAAAGCTAAGCACAGCCTTAGTTGGTTTGGATTTTGCTCCTAAGAAATGAAGCTCAGACTCTGGAAGAAATTTTTCCCCTTAAGTTGGCAAGCTATTACCGCATGGCAATAATCTTTACTGTATTTTTTTTTCCTTTGTTCCCTTTTAATTAGGCAGGAAAATGTTGTGCTAAGCATAACACATTTGAGTTGTGCATGCCCCTTTTCTGATAGCATTGAAGTATAAAGCTGCTTTCTTTGGGTATGGCACAGATTCATTGATATCTGTATGTTACTTTGAGATCTGTGGATCAAACTATTGCAACAATTGTCTTTCCTACACCAGACCGGGTAAGAGAAAGCAGAGTACATCTAATATACATCACCCACTTCAGGTCACAAAATGAGCGCAGTGTTTGAAATAGCACGACAAAAATACCTTCCGAACAAGCGCCATCCCTAGAGCCATCAGCTCCACAAGCGGTGCACAGAGGCTGTGTGAAGAGCGGTCTTTCTGGCCATTTACGCTTACGTTCACACTCGTTGTGCCGTAGCGACTGAGCCGTTTCGGTTCTGCAGGGTCGTGGCTCGCTTTCTACAAAGTGTAGGAGATAACGTAAAAATGGAGCTTGTATTAGCTATAAGAAGAGAAATACATTTGTCTGTAGGAAATGGCAAGGTTGATCTTATCCTTCCCAAATGATATCAGTCAAAAAAGTAGATGCGATCATAACACAGACATTTTTAAAACAATCAAAAACTAACATTTCTTCCTAAATTCCTTACAAAATCCTGTAGATGATTGCCTCTATATCCTGCCCTGCAGTGCTGGAAGCTGTTGATTTGCACTGTGAACCATCTTTTCGGCCCTCCTTGGTGGATGGCTGCTTTGAAATGTTGGGCAGAGGATCCTGTAAGTAACGTGATATGAGTGAGCTTGCAAGTGGGAGGATTCCCCCTGTCTTGTTGATAGTGGGATTTGGATAAAGACCAGTCCAATGGACTAGGAATGGACTAATACTTTTCATTAATGCCACAATGTCCTGACATTTTGAAGAGTAATACTAAAGGACAAACAAAAATACTCAAAGAAGTAGTTATCTCAAGTGTATCATTCCTGATCGTGTCTAATTACTGTTACTCTGAGAGCTGAGCGTGAACAAAATTACATTTTCTAACTACATTTGTAAAGTCAGTAGAATTTTATGCAGGAGGGAGGAAAAAAAGAATTGCTGAATCATTTTAAGCATGAACATATAAAGATCCCCATTAAAATGGAAACAGGGGAACATGCTGCCAAAAGAATAAAACAAAATGTGTTCCACACTTCAAATTAGTATTGCTTAGCATCCAGCTGATCATCTCTTCTTATCAGTGTGAATTTGCTTGCAATGTTTTGATATTTAAAATTTCCTATTCTCCAATTTTTGGGCTTGTTGCGAAATGCTAAGCATGTGCATGAATATTTTTTTTCTTGTTTTTATTTTTAAAAAATGGGGTTTGAGTACCTTTTCCTCTAGAGATACGCACATACGCACACTACTGTATCCCCCCACCTCTGTTGACCAGCTCAAGTTCACTGTATAGTCTAGTCGATACATGATATCCTGATTTACCCTGTTGCAACCTGTGCCTTCCTAACCAGGGAGATCTTTATTCAAGTGGGGACCTGGAATTGTTCTGAGCAGACTTAAACAAATGATGTGCTGATGGAAAGGGCACACAGAAAGTTGATAAGTTGCAACTTCTGCAGGTTGTTTTCGTGTTTCTATTGAATTATTTCCTTCTGCTGCTTTTTGGGGGGGACAACAGGCACCAGTTTCTGCTGCCCCCCTCATGCCTGTCCCCAGCTTGGTTCCAGCACTGTTGGTCCAGCAGCCTGGGGACACAGAGTGAACTGCATCAGGGAGCTGGTGTGGCTGCAAAGTAAGTGATGCTGAGAGCAGCACCCGTAGCTGCACAGCCCCGGCTGGGTTGATTGCAGCTATCTGGTGATTTAATTTGCATATTTTCCTCCCAAGTGCATGCTTATCAATCTCCTTCATCAGCATTTTACAGATAAATCTCTCCTTAGTTCCCTCAGCCGGAACAGGATGGGGACAGTGCTTGTACATATTTCACTGTAATTTGTGTTCTCTAAAAATGTAGTATTTTGACTGAAATTGTGCCGGCTCTACACCGTCTCCTTTTAGAAATGCTTCTCATCTTTTGGTGTATGTTGAGGCAACTGACTATGGATAAAGCTTGGGTTTATCAGGAAACTAGTGTTGAATTATTATTGTAGCAGAACCACTATCTTCTCTGATATCTCTTGTGGTCCCTAAATATAACCTGCACATTGTTTGCCTTTTCCACTGCAGTTTTCAGTGAGCTGAGTCTTTAGAGATATTTTTTTTTTTTCAATAATTCTCAAATATCTTTTTTCTGGTCAATTGGCTAAAGCAAGTTTTATTTTACATACTTTTTCTCTCTGTCTATCTGTCTGCTTTTTAATATTGCTCTAAAACTTAAATTTTAATAGAAAACTTCATAATTGTTGCTGGCTTTTGTTAGGGCAGTCAATAAAATTATCTTGGTTCCTTGGTCTTCACCCACATTATTCCACATCCCATTTTAACATCATTTTCTAATGTGGAAGTCAGATCTAACACCCAGACAATCATGTCCAAGAGCCAACACCAATTTGTGCAGTTACTTATTAGCATGGTTGTTCATCTGCAAAAAGGATCCTTTTAGTGATATTCCCTCTTTCCTGTCATTTAGCCATTACTTCTGGCATTTTATGATGGTACACAATGAGTACAGTGTATATGTACATCTCTTCCAACACACACATGTGTTACTCATACAACACATCTAATCCGAGAGGACTGCACAAGAATAGCAGTCTTCTCCCTTCACTGGCATTTTACATGTAGGTTATGAAATACCCATTTTACAGGAATGTAAAGAGAAACGTGAAGTTATTCAAGGTCAAGGCTCAAAGGGATCCAGACAACTGGGAACCGGAGTGGAACCAAAAATCTTTGATTGGTTCTGTGGGTTCCTGATGGCATGACCAGAGGTCGGATGCCTCCGAGTGGGGTTGGGGACATTGAGAAGAGAGCAGGGAGCTGCTTTGGGCTGTTCAAGAGGAAATCTTGTTGCTGTTCATGTTTTGCTTTGAAATAAGCACTGGGATGTTAGGGCTGAGGGCAAGGGCAGTGCACAGAGGGAGAGCTACACTGGTGAGTGAAAAAGTTTCAGTTTGACTGTATTGGAGTGCTTAGATTTTTTCCACGTCAAAATATGTTGGTTATTTTTTTCAGTTCTCCAGTTTTACTTTATACTTTAATATACGATGAAAACAGGGCAAAATCAGTGTAACATTGTATCTTCTTTTTTTACAATGAAGCATTTTTACTCACCTGGTATCTGATTTTTATTGTCATTGTTCCCACACTGGAATTCAAGAAGGTTTTGAAACATTTGGTCTTCCAAAGCCAAAAATCCAAATTGCAGAGCTGTTGCTTTGCTTTTCCCCTTTATAGTCTCATCAAATGGGAATCTGATTCTTCCCCCCTTTGCATCATAACAGTGTGCCAACCTTTGTAGCACAGCCACATACTGATTACAGTGTTCTCTGGACCTGTCTGCATGGTCTCTGTCCCTTTGTCAAGTTTCGATAGTTCACTTAGACCAAACTCTGAGTTACTCTGCTCAGGAATATTTTTGATTACCTGAGCATGTGAACTATTCTTGCTGTATACAATGGACTTCAAGAGGAGAAAAAAAAAAAAAAAAAGAAATCATAATCCAAATATCTCAACACACTTTTGTTGCTGTGTTTATATTATTTAGTATTTTTCTTTCTTCTGGACACAATCATTTCCTTTTGCTTCTTGCTCCACTTTGTCTTCCTATTTTCTAGTTCATATGGCTTGTAAATTGTTTTTAGCTTATCTTTAGTTCTGTCCCTAATTGTTTACTGAACATGATTGCCTCCTGTTATTGCTTCAAGATTCCAATTTTGACTGGAAAGATTGTATTCTCTCCCTCTTGCCCTTTAACACCTCTCAGAGCTATTGCAGCAGATTTTCCAGGAAACACTTTTTTTTTTCTCTCTTTTCAAAGCCTCTTTCTGGTGCACTTTAACATCAAACTCTGGTCACTGAATATCTAAAATCTGATTCTGTTGCCTCCTTTCTTCCTGAACTGTCTTCATCCTTGTGCTTCCCATACCCTAACTCCTCTGCTGCACAGCCTCTGCCACGCACTTCACCTGGAATCACAGCAAATACTCTGAAGAGTCTCCAGTTCTCCAAAAATATATTGCTTGACTGTTTATCCTTGCCTCCACTTCTGCTTCCATCAAGTGAACCACAGAAAGTATAAGATTGCTTTTTCTGAATTCAACGTTAAGGCCAATTGATTACACAGTTAGTAAGCATATTTCATACACAGATACATTTCTTAAAATATTCTCTAGGCAAAGACCCCTCTGCATTACCACAAGACCTATTGTTTTCCTCTAGAGAGTCCAAGAGTCGCTCCCAGTTCTCTATTGTACATGTAATATTAGTTAAATTGACTATAATAGGGTTTATTATTATTATTATTATTATTTTCTTAGAATTAGCATTGCATTAAGTCACATTTCTTTTATAGCTGCCAGGAAGAGAACATTCTATGAATCTATTGATTTAGAGCAAAGCAGTATCTTCTCTTTGTTTATTAATTACTTCTGAAAAGGGAAATAAATTCTCATTATTCACTGGTCCATTACCAAAGAGTACCTTGGAAAGCGTTATTCAAAATTTCCAGATTGAAAAATGAAGAGAAGTTCAAACAAATTTCTCACAAATTCTCCTATTAGAAAATTGGAGTAAGACTGCAGATTCAGTAAAAAAAAAAAAAGGAATTGTGTGTAGCTAGTAGCTAAATATATTTGTAAACTTCATTTGGGAAGAGCACTTGCCAAGGTAATAGAAAGACTTTAAGGAGGGGAACATGTGTCATTAGAGCTACAGCAACAAGGACCAAAAGGGGTGACCAAGAGATTAGAGATAATCTTCAGCCCTGCTACCTGTGGCTGCCACCAGTGACAGAGTGACCTGGGTGGGTGGCAGGAGAAGAGGGAGGCTGAAAGACGGGTGCCAGGCTACCTCGCTGCAGCTGCGCACGTAGTCTGAGGGAAAACCATTTCAGCCCTTTTTCATTACTATCACTAAATTTTTCCCCACCGCCCTGTCACTACTGGTGTATCCTCATCTTTCTATTGTTTTTCCACCTTGCCTGTCCCTTGGGAAGAGACACGCTTTCTCCTTTGCTCAGCTGCTGATGTGCCTCTGCTGTTGGGGATATACTGATTTCACAGGGTGATGTTCAGCTAATTGCATTTTGCAACGTGGCAGACCACCTAGGGAGAATTTCTCTTTGGAGGGGTCATGCTTCTTCTCAGTATAACTTTAGATATGTCTATTAAAGGCACATTTAGCCAAACTGACAGAAGTGGGCATTAGAAGCCCAAGAAGACAATAGCAAAATGAATAACTACACCAACTGACTTTTCTTGGTATTCAAGTTCTCCCCAGCTGTGAGGGACCGCACCAGTACTGCTGCATGGCCCAGCTAAAACGAGAGCGCACATTAAATTGTAACATTTCACACTCACAAAGAGCACTTTGGAGCTGGAAAACGTCAATGTTCTCACTGTTTTGTTAGCTGAAACTGCTAAGTGAAGAACATGAGAGCCATCACCCTGGGTCAAACCACGGTGCTCACCAAGCCAAAATCCTGTCTCTCGAAGCAGGCAGTAACAGTCCTCTGAAGACAACTGTGAGAAACAGGGCACGTATAGAGGGATTATTACCTTCCCAGCTTCTGGCTGCCAGCATCAAGAAACTTCCAAAGCAAGAGATTGTGTCCAAAATCTGATCTCTGAGAGCTACACGAATCTCTCTGGTCTGTGTCTTAATACGGTTATCCTTTTTGCCCTGCTATAACAGAGCTTTAAATTGTAACTGTATGTTACATGAATAAGTATTTCCTTCTGCTTGCTTTTAAATCTGATGTCTCTTCATGTCATTGGCCCCACTCTCATTCCTCCATTGGAGGAAGTAATCAGAAGTCATCACCCACTTATCCTTTCCTATCTGATACCTGATTTTACTGATTTTTATCAGTAGTGGGCATCATCCCTTTCCTTCCTGCTCTCATTGCTTTCCACAGGGAGGACTCACTTTTTTTTCCTCAGACTATTTAACAGATTACAATCACTGTGCTTAATCTTTAATTATCTTTACCTGTATTTATTTTGAAGTTAGCTTCCTCTGTATCAGATCTAAAGCGTGTGCATGCTATTTGAAAGCTGGCTGGTTTGGTCTTCCTAACAGTATTAGCTGAACTAACAAAATAGACTATGGACCTTGCCACTCTCATGTCCTTAGACAAGTACTGTAACCCTTATTAGAGAACAGAGGGTTCGAACAGAGAAGGCATCATGAATGTTCTAATCACAGGGAGACCATCAGCCTCAATCCACACTCCAGCAGACAGCAGAGAGTTGGCACCTCACTGATCTCGGAGTGAATTTTCTGGTGTCTAATAAGTCATGAACTTCAAATGAAGATTTTCCCGCTGCCAATGCATTAGGCAAACCTCTCTTCTATGAGGGTTCCCTGGGTGGCAGTAAGGCAAGTTCACACAGCAGCAGCATGACGATTTTGTTGGAAAACAGACCTACCACAAGATGAAATCCCCAAGAAATCAAACTTTGTGAGCTCTGCTGTTCACAGAGACAAGTCTTGAAAATACAGTATGAAAGCTGTTAAAGTTTGGCATGTCCTGCTGGCTGGCAGAAAAGAAAACGAAAATGACCACAGAACTGTGTGTTTGTCTACCTCAATTAGCTGTGGCTCCTATTCTTATGGTATATCACAGCCCTGGCTTTATGTCCCTCCGGGACATTTCTTTCAGGAAAGACCTTCCCACAATAGAAGAGTGAGGAGATCCCATTACAGAAGAGTGAGAAAGTCCCACAACCCTGTCACACATGATGACAAGGGAAGGGCTGGGAATTGAGCTGGGTCTATCAAGCTCAAGTTCAACACTTTCCAAGACAAAATTAAAACAGAATACAATAATTTTTTTGGAGGATTAAGTTGGCAAATGCATTGGGGTTACAGATCTTTTTATTGTTTTGGGGTTTTCTTTCCTTTTCTTCTTCTTTTCTTTGTGTATGCTTTTTAGCCATATGCAGGATTGCTGCCTTTTTGTTGAAACCATTCCCAGAAAAATGATTCCAGAAAATACATGAGTGATGGTGATTTATGACAGTGTGCTTCAAATTTGTACCCCTAATCAGCTAAAAGAGAAAATTTAGCATCTCTAGTATCTCCGGTATTTTGTGAACAGGGTGTCATGGGATGGTCAAAAAATGTACAGACTTGTGTGACAACTTCTGGGATGTCTGTGTTGACTGATTTCCAAACATATAATAATGATATAGGAGAGAATACAGATTTCTGTCGTTGTGAGCCTCATTTATGTCTTTGTCCAACACAGTCTACCCAGGTGAATAAGTACAAATAAGTACTAGAATACTATGTGTATTCACAGACTTTCCAGACGGAAAGTAGAAGAATGGCATCTCTATGAGATGTCACCTCTTATCAGTCAAATACTGCAAAATCCTGTTCTGCCCTGCCTCTGAAGGACACAAAATTTGGCTTGATGTCACTGAAGGCCTCCACTATTTATCAGTACTCACAAAGGAGGGACAAGTTATGGTAATGCATCTGAAAGAAAGGTAGAATTTTTTGGAGGGAAATGAAGATGTTAAAAAGATCTCCTATTGCCCAAGATCAGCTAACAAGGGAATTAGAACGATTAAAAACTGTTAAGTATTGGGTCTCAAATGTATTAGACTCTAATTCTAAGTAGCAAAGAAAATAGGAAAGCCCTTTGGCAAACATTTGTATGGCTTACTAAGGATATGGAGGAGTAAAGAAGGTAGAAAATGAAACTCCTCCATTAAAGTTACAAGATAATACAGATCTCTAAGTATGGCTGTGGGCCTG
This sequence comes from Anarhynchus alexandrinus, assembly GCA_008711295.1. Lineage (NCBI taxonomy): Eukaryota > Metazoa > Chordata > Aves > Charadriiformes > Charadriidae > Anarhynchus > Anarhynchus alexandrinus. The sequence continues at coordinate 951,002 of VUYV01000227.1, read as the reverse complement.
GTCTTAGAGGATGTAATTTTCCTTCCCTTCCAGTCTCCCTCAGATGCTTCAAAAATGGCAGATGACCCAGAATTAAGTAGTAAAAATGACGGCAGTTTCAACTGATTAGCTATGCAGAGGAGTTTAAGTGAACAGTAAACCCAAAATTGTTGCTGAGATTTTACAGTAATAAGAATAGTGTGTGCAAAAAAGACCAAGACGGTGAGAATAAAGAGTTACGGCATATCTCTGTCTTCAACCATAGCCAGCAGAAGTCAAATAACATTCCAGTTTAAAACATACTCTATTTTTATATTTGCATTGATTTTTATATTAATTCATGACGGCAGCCAGCTAATATGCCAAGGTAGTCTCCATTACCTTAATATTTATGCATTTAACAATGTCTTTATATTTATCCATTACACTACCATTGTGAGGTAAAGTCAGTCTTATCTGATAGATTATCCGTGCTGGACAGACAATGAACTGTGGCACAAAAGAGCAGACACCTAAATCTCCAAAGATGGTAGCACACTCTTTATCCACTGAAATGGGGCTCCAGCCCTCGGTTAGATGGTCTCTAGTAGAGGGAGAAAATTAAATCCAAGTCTCCCATTTAGGATGAGATTCATCTTGCCACACTCCAGATATCAGGCACCCTGCCTAAGCGAGTTGTCTGCAATCTCTTTATTGTCCAGGATAATTCAGTTATACGCTGAAAAGGCAAAAATCCTGGGATAGGCATAATTGCTCTAAAAAGATGCATTTCTAGAGAAATTTAGACATGCATTTGCGGCAAGGCTTTTGATGGGTTGAGAGTTCAAGGAGTTTAATCCTGTCTTCATCCCAAACAGGTTTTTTGTCATCACCTGCTGCAAAGTCAGTTATTTTCAAGGACAGAGCAGGGTCAGGCCAAGTAACTATTTGTCTAGGCAGCATCCAATAATTTCTGTTTCATGGTCAATAATGTTATTTTCATTTGGATTTGGATGATTTTTTTGTCTCTGGACTGGTCATAGTGGTTTAGGTTCTGGTTTAATTTTAAGTACCTCAGGTTACCAGTGGTGCTGTGATAAAGTCGTTCACAGGTATCATCCAAGTCTGTCTGCCTTTTGCATTGCACTGACATATTTTTAATTTCTGTGTTATCACTTAGTTTCAATTGTTCTTCAACTGTTCATCTGCTAAACGACTCTCCAGTTCACTCAAAGCTCTTTTCCAGTGACAAACTAAAGCAGTTTCTGCTTATCAGAAGTATTGCTTCAGGTTCAGCCAACTATTTTCAGGTGCCTGTTATGTATCTAAGGTATAGACAAGGATCTAGCTATATGCTAGGTATTTAAGTTATCATTTCAGCCAATGGAGACAGAGTCAATACATTTGACAAGGCACAATTCAGGTGTCTAAGTGCAAGTATCAACACGATTTATGATATTGAAATCATCTGCCTGTCACAGGGTGTATGAGAGATCTCCACCTTTCTGGAGCGACTGTATGAAATTAGGTGGGGTAGCCCAGAACATCAGGGGAAGGACTTTTTACTTGGGTATGTAGTGATAGGATGAGAGGGAATGGCTTCAAACTGGAAGAGGACAGATTTAGATTAAACATTAGGAAGAAGTTTTTCACTTTAAGGGTGGTAAGGCACTGGAACAGGTTGCCCAGAGAGGTTGTTGAGGCCCCATCCCTGGAGGTGTTCAAGGCCAGGCTGGACGTGGCCTTGGGCAACCTGGTCTAGTGGGAGGTGTCCCTGCCTATGGCAGGGGGGTTGGAACTCAATGATCTTCAAGGTCCTTTCCAACCTAAACCATTCTATGATTCTATGATTCTATGATCTCAAATGGCACTAGGTGACTAAGTTACCGCAACTAAATTGAGGGTTGTAGGTATCCAGGGTATTGTCTTGCTGACACGGTTTGGACTGAGCTTTAGGAGATGAATGCCAACTCCACAGATTATATGGCCTTGATCTCTGGAGGATGTGGGTTAGACACCTTGTTTACATATAAATGCTGCATATCTAACCTTGGGTATCTGAAATTCACCTCTAGTTTCCAGAGTAACATGGGCTCTTTTGATTTAAGCAAAATAAAATAATAATATGCAGTGTACCTTTTTAACTACCTCAGCCCTATAAACCTACAAATGTGCATATTTCTACATAATAAGCATCTATATGATAAAAAATGAAAATCTTGGCAGACCCTGTACTTTTGACTTCTAGAGGCAGCATTATCATTAGGATGGAAAATCCCAACCAGCGCTTTGCAGCACGCTACTTTTGATAGAGTATGTTGGCCAAATGTTTCCTGAGGGGAAAAAAACCCAAACCCAAAACATACTGATTCTATCCATAGTTTGTGCTATTCAGCCAAGAACCTATACCAGCCTTCAGGACCACAGATGATATTTTTAATGTTTAATTGCTGGATCTTATTCGCCTGTTTTTTTCATGTTGACTTCTGTCGCATTGAACAGATGACCTTAATAATGGATCCTAAAAGTCAGCATACAATGGGTGTAATTAAGTGGCACTTCAGTAAATGTTTTGTTATTTTGTTGAATCAGAACCTTTTCTGGGTGCCAGGGAGAGGTGAGAGGGGTGAAAAAGGGGATTAAATTGCGCAGTCGGGAGCCCATCCATTGAGAACACAACCTACCAGCACTCTTTATGTTTTTCTGCCCATCAACTGCTTCTGAAACCACTTCAGCTGATGTCACACCCTGGGATGGCTTATTGAGATAGTAGACGGTCTCAGAACATGCGTAGGTGCGTACAAAATCCTTTTGAATAAAACGTTCAACACCAAACAACAGATCCACTATGGGACTAGACTTTACATCAGAAACTATAAAACAGGGAATGCACGTTTCTGTGAAAGTCGTTGGAAACCAGGATGCTGGCTTCAACCTACAAAGACTCAGAAAGGTCAAGAATAGCTAATAAATCATCTCTTCTTCTGTCATGACAAACCTGAAGAAGGAATCCAGGCTAGAACTTCCACCGTGTGAAAAATACGGAGCAGATGACAGGTATTTTCTACGAGGTGTTTCAGCAAGAGTGTTTGCTTTTCCAGCCTGCTTTTGTTAGCCAGCTAGATTTCTCTTTCCTTTTTTTTTTTTTTTTCCTCTCTTTTCTTTGATCTTTTAAGGTTGTGGAGGTTTTGTAGTCCTTTGTTGATGCTATATTTTTTCATTTAGGGAATAGACGCTCACAGCACAAGACAGATGCTGGTAATTTTAATCTAAGGTATTTGTATCAATGTTTTCCTCTGGCTGTGCAAAAGACTCCCCAGTGGTGCTAGGTAAACCCAGAGCTTGTCTCTATTGGAAGTAATTTGCCCTCGTTCCGTCGCTGGCTCCGTGCAGATGTAGTGAGGAGCCCAGGAAGAGCCAGTCACAGGATAGCGCTTTATCTGAAGCCACAAAACAACAAGCAGGTGTGACACAAAACACAAAGAGGCAGAGGAAGAGAAAGACCTCTCCCTGTACTCTGCCCTTCACCGACATACCTATCTCTGCTGCAAAGCTTGCTTCTTCAGGGAAAGATATTGATTCTACATCACCTTGTCACCCCACCTGCCCCTCTCGATGTCTGCCTGGTCCCGTGCTTCATCCTTCCAAAATCCTACGCTGTGAGCCCTCTGGGGCAGCGACTGCCCTTGTCTCGCTTGCTCATACGGAGGCTTGCAGAGTAGAGCCTTAAAGCACGATAGGAGTTTCTAGGTGCTGAGAGAATAATAATAAACAACATTAAAAGTTGTAGCAGCTGCAATAAAACATGCATTTATATGGGTTAGCTTGATGCACAGCTAACAAATCATTTAAGCTTTTAAATATATATATATAAATAAATAGCAACAATAAATAAGATGAAACTGGAGCTGGGAGAGAACTCTTATGGCTGTTAATTTATTTTTTTTCCCCCACTTATCTTTCTCCTGCATAAGGGATAAGAATGGGTTTGCGTTGCAAATTCCAGGCAGTTGATCTCTCCTCAATGACAGTTTTGCTATAATTCTCCTAATTTCAAGCTCCTGCTTGAAAAGGTAACAGTAAACGGCATCTAGGCTATTTTTGCAGTCATCGGCAGCTGAGTCAGTTGATTCATTTTCACAGATTTAAGTTGTTGCGTGCATAGTCAATCCCCTTGGAACAGGCTGCTTCCCCATATCAAATGGCTTGTGCAGACACCAAATCCAGATTTTAAAATAAGCGTAAAAGCTAAGGTTTTAAGGGTCCGTATCATCACTCCAGCCCAGTTCTCAGGAGGCAGTTCTTTGCCATTGACAAAATCTTCTCTTCAAGAGTTTTTCCAATGCTTGTTGTGCCAGAAATAGATGAACACACAAAAGGAATATCTGGAATAGTCCCTTTTTTGAAAATCACATGTATATTGGTCATCAGAAGTCTTTGGGCTAAGGAAAGATAGCACTCAAAGGGCTGTGATGAATAATAAAAGTAATTCCAACTCACTCATTTGATATGGTAAACCACTGACCAGCGTTAGTCATGTCAGTTCACACAATTTGTTCCTTGCTATTTTTATCAGTATTAGTCAACAGGAATTTCCTCTGCAAGATTCAACAAATACTAGCGTGTAAAGCATATTTACATTTTAAAAACTCTGTTGGGTCAACCTAGTATCATTATACATCTGCTGAGTTTGTTCAAATTCCAAAAATGGCAACCAGACATTATGAAATCAATGTAATCCCTGAAAGAGCTGAGACTGTTTAGTCTAGAGACAAGACGACTGAAGGAAGACAGGATAATCATCTCTAAATATGCAGAAGAGACCTTCAAAGGGAAAAGGAATAAAACATTCTCTTTGTCCTCAATGAACAGAGTAAGAAGCAAAGGCTTCAACTGCATCAGAGAGTTCCGGGTGAAACTTCTGGGAGAGCTTTCTAACAGGAAAGCAAACACCGGACTAGGTTGCTTGGGAGGCTGTGGCGTCTCCTGCAGTGAGGCTTAAAGAAAGACCCCAAACATGGACCAGGGAGGGTTTTTTCACATCCTTTCTGGAGGTTATCAAGGAACAATTTCTTGACACACTTTTTTTTTTACACTATTTTCTACTAAGCTCCGCTTTTTCAGTTTTTCCCAGGGACAGACTTTCCATACCCTATTTCCCAGTAACGGTAATGCCGAGGAATTTGGGCTTGAATTTCTTTCATAGAAGCACATTTTTGCTAAACTTTTTGCAGAGCGATGCTGTCATGAGACATAATCTGGTCAAACCCAAAAATCAGCTTTTTGCTTGTAATCTAACAGCCTGTTTTGAGAAACCACAGCAGTTCTGCCTTTAATTATCCTGAAAATTGACCCAACAATATTCTACAATGAGGAATTCTGGGTAAGTAGCTTTATTTGTACCAAAGAGCAGAAAACTATAGCCATAGTTTTGATATGGCTTTTTTTTTTTTTTTTTTTTTTTGCTTCTGCTGTTGTTCCTTCACATAAGTTCATTATAATTTGTGCATCTTCTGTCTGTCCTTTTTTTGGATAAAATTCAGATGTAAGAACTTAGAGAGAAAAGTGGTAAACTAGCGTTACAGGTAGCTGGACTTTCTGATATCCAGGATTTTCCTTGCTGGAATCACTTCCCTGCTGTTGACAACGGCAACCAACTTTCTCGTGCTCCTGTTGTGATGCCCATAATGATGTCCGCTGACATTACATTGTTGGCAGATACGCTGCGTGAGGGCGAGAGGGCCTGCCCCTGGGAATGAAAACCACAGGAACACATTTCTGTCAAGGTATTTTATACGCACTTAAAGCTCTAAGCTCCCTGAAATCTCTTCTGCTATTCTCCTTTAAATTTCAGGTTCTGAGGTCTCTGCAAATAAGGGTGTTCTCACATGACAGCCCTTTTAAAGTAAATTCCCTTAAGTAGATTCATTTGCATTTTAAAGAAGGGTGTAGGAGTGTGTAATTAAAGAAGGAACTCTTAGATAAACTTGTCCCTTCTCACAATGTCTTAATCACTTCTGCCTAATATCTGACTCCTGTGACACCAATCCCTCCTCCCTTTTGACTCGAAAATAAACAAACCCAGAAGTATTTCCTTGACCTGACAATTGTGCAGGTTAAACGGTGTGGTTTCATATTGTGGCAAATACACCTGAATAAAACAAAACAAAACAAAACAGAAGTTAAGTTACCAGCCCATGTCTTTGTTGTCATGTGCCTCTGTCTATCCTTTTACTGTTTCATCGCTGTATTAAAATGACCTTGCTTTGGGGACTGTATCATGCTACTGCTGCATTATCGTGGCACTCTACCTCTGGCTGTGGTGTCTAGGTAGATTACAAACCTAACTGGAAAATTATTCAAATTTTCCTGGGAAGGAATTTTAGCTTTTTACTTTAAAATTTCTTTTAAAATTAACATATTCAAATGGTAACAGCTATAAGTGGGCGAAAAGGAAAAAAAAACTCAAGTAGGCATATGTAAAACCAGGACTCTTTTGATAAAAGCTTTAAGGTTTCTTGTAACATTTTTAATTAAGATAAAGCCATCCTTCAAAATTAAACTTGAAAAGCATATACTGTAAGTTGGAAGTCACCCTGAAACAATAAGCTTAGCCTGTTCGGGAGTTTTAAAAGTGTCATTAAGTGTGTGTTTCTTGATATCAAGGCTGGATTATGTGGAAAGCAATACTATGAGTATTGCTCATAGTAATACTGAGGCACAGTGTATTTCAGACTATGAAATTGCTAACATTGGTGTGACATTCTTACCTTTATCCAATCCTATATGGGTTGGGTAATTTATAGAAACAATTAAATGTTTTGCAACTACTTCAAGTATTCAGAATTTTAAATTATGAACTATCATCAAAGGATTAAGTACTTTCCTCTTAATAAGAGAGTACTTTGCTTTATTCTGCAGTAAGTCATGCTTGGACTATTTGAATTCTGTTGTGTTTAATAAGGTTCATACAATTCATTTTCTCTCAAGATGGTACAATGTATACAATGTCATTTTTGGTTGTAATTCTCTTCCGTAATTTTGCTCAGTAATTTTTTTTATTGGAATGCTCATTGAAAATGGAACCATTAAATGTAGTGTAAACATTTCTGAATTGAGATGTTAACATTTAAAAATTGCCTCATTTCTCTTTAATGTGTTTTGCTGTTTTTCTTGCCTAATTATAATTCTTTTCAATATTTATGTTAACATGACCTTTCTCTGACTGAATGGCTGTAACTGCTTCTCAAGTACTTATAGCATCATGATTTTTAAATTAAATTATGTTGTTGTGGAAGAGATTGCAATGCAGTCCACAGAATAGCAGGAAAGGAACAAGTGTCTGTTAGTCCCAGAATCTGAAAGTAGTAACAATGTCTATTGGTTCACTCTTCTAATCAATGCAACTGTACCAGAGGAAGTATGATTTTGTTTCTTGTTCATGATTAGAAACATTCCAGTAAATTTAATGCTGGTCAAAATTGTCAAATTGACTAGCTGTGAAAGATTGTTTAATGTTGTAAAATGTTTATTACTTTTATTTATTATGCCTTCATCCCGCTGACAGAATTAAAGTTACACCACAGATTCTGTTTGCCCATGGGAACAGATCACAGGAACACAGGCAGTAAGAGTTGGCTCCGCATCCTGAATTTTCAGGTCAATGTTATTCCACAGCCAAAACCCACTCTTTTGAAATCTGTGAGGTCTAAGGGTGCAGCATATGCAATAATAAGCAAATGCAGAATTTTCTTGTAAACACTGGGAGATGTTTACTTTGACTTTCTGCGTATCTTCCAGAGTATGTGTTCAGTTTGTCTAGAATTTATGAGTAAGGATAAGACGATCAGCTCAATTTCACCATGAAACCTTTTCTTGTATACCCAGAAAAGATGACATCTAACCCCAGTCCTTCCACTCTCCTCCATTTGGAGATGACAGTGAGTGAGAACATGATGCGCTGAAGGACAGGAATGACATACATAAGGGAGAAAGAGGGAAGAAAATAAACCACTGAAAATAAAACTAAATAAGATCTAGATCTTTAAGATTTTATTTTAACTTTTTAAAATTGAAAGGTGTGAACAAAATTAAAGAGAAAGTAAGACTGAATTAAAAAAATAGATGTCAAAAGACTGCCTAGGAAAGGGACATTAAAAAAAAAAACCCAAAACAAACAAAAGGAAATGGCTCTTGAGGAACAGCAAAGGGAAAGTCAGGTAAACTTTAACTGAAGCAATCACTAATTAACAAAATTTTTATGTAGGCATATCTTTAAATCTATTTGATGTAAAAATTCTGAACAGAAATAACAGAATTGGCAGCTGAGACAGTCAACAAGTCAAAACAACTTAGTCTACAAGCATTCCACAGAACAAAGCCTAGTTCAAAGAGATGCTAAGGCTTCTGCTAGCTCGTCTGTCCTCACGGGCTGGGCAATAGGCTGTGTTCTCAAGTTACACTTTCTGCAGAGCTTGCTTGGACTGACTTCCCTGGTGGAACTGGGTATGAGTTTTCTTCCCTCTACACAAGATACATATACTTTTGTTCTGGTTGACTTTCTCTTCCTTTTTGAGAAGTTAGTGAATAAAGAGAGAACTGTTTGCAAAGGTCCATGCAGAAGTGAGAGGGGCCGGTACCTTGAGGCACATTGCCACAGATGAATGGTGTGCCTTACTGGATGTTCCAGAATATCAGCATGAAAAAGGACAACCTTGACTGAACTTGGCCAACAGGTCTCTGGCTATCTTGGGTCAATAGCACTAATGCAGCTTCTCCACCCTTCCTTCCTGCTCTTTGGGCTTGGTCAGGTAAACAGTAAACACACTTGGTTTCCACAGAGGATGCTCTAATGGCTGGCAAAGTAGAAGACTTCAATTCGGTGCCCTACATGCCGGCGGGTGAGTGGTTAGAGTTAAACAAGGCTGGGCCACTGCCGAGAGCTTCGGAAAAACAGCACAAAAAAGAGGGGAAGGGAAAAAAAAACAGAGAGAGGAAGAGAGAATGCAATCATCTTTTTTATGGGAAAGGATGTCAAACTGTCATGTTAGTCTCTGCTGAGGCTCTGAGTGCTAACGGTTGCCAGGGTAACTGTTGTGCCAAGCCTCAGCACTTATGTATTTTTTCCATTGATAATTGCTAATGTGAACAAGTGCTGGCTTGCACTTTACACCTGCCTGGCTTGTAAGTCTACCTTAATTGGATGTGCCAAGATTGAGGAAAAAGTAATCTGCCCTTTCAAGACAAGTGACAGGTAGATGAAGTGTTGCTTAGGCCTTTACTGTAACAATTTTGCTGACAAAATTACTATGAATTGTCTTCCCTCAGCGCACATATACTGCCTTTGTTTACAGAATCGAGAGTTTAAGCTTCAAGGTTCATTATAGGAAATTATGCTATAAAGTTTTTTGGGAACATCTTGGCGCTGCCTGGTAAAATTCTACTTTTACCTCCAGATTTCAGAGTGTTTCATTTTACATGCATATAGGAAAAGAGTCTTTCAAAGTGATGGAGAGAAATGAGGAAAAAAAAAAAACGAACATTGCCTTTTTTTTTTAATTTGTTTTTGAAAACACTTAAATAAACATTCCTAAGGGAAAACCCTTCTGAATGGATAAGGAAGAGTTTTCAAAAAATTCTTGTGCTGGTAGTCTGTTCCACAACCTCAGAAGTGTTGTGGGACTTTGGACTAGTCAGTTTTTAGGTATCCCATTCAAGATATTTTGAAGAATGAAAGAGAACAGCAACATCTCAAAACTCTTTAAATAAATTCCCCCTAAAAATCAGGCTGAAAACCAAAGAACCCAGAGGCTCTTAATCACTTAAGATTTTGTCTAGGACCATCACTTTCTTAATTAAATTATCTCCATAAATATTTTGGGCTGCCCTACAAAATTCTGTTACCAGGGTCTAATTCACGACTAAGCTGTCCAAGACTGCCCCAAAAGCTGTGGAAAAGATATTATAGGGCTTTTTTTTGTTGTTCTTTTGTTCTGGTCATAAGGAGATTACAGAGTTTCTATGCACAGGTTTTATTTGCTTTTCAGAGCTGTGTCAAACCAGGTCTGCTCCGCTGCTGAGTGCATTCACTGTGTGTAACTCTGCATTTCTTTGATGTTGATTTCCCAGTGCTCTTAAATGAAGTTTCCTGAAACCAATATGCCAGAGCGAATTAATATATGAATAATACATAGTGCCTATTTTAGCACCTTTCATCAGAAGACCTCAAAGAATGGCACGAAGGATAGCAGGGAGATTGCCTTATACCCATTTTACGAAGGAAGAAGGTGAGGTACAGTGATGTGCTCCTTGCCTAACATCGCACCATCGGTGAGGGCAGAAATAGGAGAAAACTATTCTACTTGACCAGATTATCCTGAAAGCTAGACAGCATCAGATGTATCAGTAATTCCAACCCCGTAATCTGTCTTCATTTTGAGTAACAGCAAAGGTTTCATATAAGTCCGTTTGCTCCTATGGGACCGACTGGGGATTGAAAGGTCGTAAATGTAAGGCAGAGCAGTGCTGGCCTGTGCAACTCACCCAGCTGCTTGGCAAGATAGTAGTATTAAAAGTGAAATTAGTGAAATCCAAAACATATTCTGCTGCCCTCTGTAAAGCACTATGAAAGCTAGACAGTGATTTCATGTCCAGAAACACAGTGGCCTCATAGGAATGTTATTTTTAAGATATTCAGGCTAAAAGCATTAAAGAAGGAAGCTGTTGAAACTGCACAGGAGAGCAGGGGATTTATAACACCTTATTTAGGATTCTTTTAATCCTTGTTTTCAGTGATATTCATTTACTTATGTAATTCCCCCATGAGATAGACTCATGGGGCTAAATTCTGTCCTCACATTCCTGCCTGGTCACATTGTCATAGGGATGAGAGAATTTGGAAGTACTCAGAAGTAAGTGAGAGTGGCACGTGGTTCCTAGACTTGATAAGCTCCAACCTGTAATGAAGCATTAGCTGGATGAGCATTTATTAGTAGATGCTGCATGCAGAAGTGTGTGATTTCATGCTATTGGTTATTAGTGCTGATCAAGGTTTAGCAGTCTATCCAAGTTTACCAAGTTATTCAGTAGGGTTTTTCCCTATCACGCTTTCCAATATCATCAGAAAGAAATTTGATTCACTTTTCAGTGAAAAAATTGACCTAGATTTTCAGCTTCACCACTGAGATGCTTATAGAAGCATCTGTAATGGAGTTTATCCACTAATGATTGTGACTAAACTGGAGCAGTGAGAATATAATGTAGTGGAGAACTGCAATGCAACAGCAAATGTTGATTTGACTATGAAGAAAAATAAATTGCAAAAGAAAGATTAGTACACAGATTATTTTAGTTTACACAACGATCAGATAAAAAGTTATGATCTTTTAAAATCGGCATTATGGGAAAAATCACGTTAGATATTCTAGAGTGGTCCACTTTAATGTTATTTTATAGTCTATCAATCTGAAAACATCATAGCAGAGATAACATAAAAATAGATGGGCTCTGACTTAAACACATGGCTTAGCAAGAGAAAGTTGCTCCCTAGAGATGAAAGATCCATTCAACTTTCCAAAGAGAATTGGGGAAAAAAGAATTGGAAAGCAGACTGGGAAAATATACTTCTTATAAGCGCTATGGTTGCCTGGGGCTGGTATTTGCCATTTATCCAATATCATGATACAAAAAATGGCATCTTGAATGTCTTCCAGACTCCTCTTGGAGCTAATTGGATGAATTTTCCTATACAGCTGAGGCTTGTGGGGAAAAAACTTTTTTGAAGTAATTTGCCCTGTAGTATCATGCAAACAGGTCAGTGTTTTTTGTTAGACAAAGACTTCTGAGCATGGAGCCATGGTGATGTACTATACCATAGAGCAGCTGATGAGAAGATATGATTTTCCCCCTATTGACATGATATGTCATATAGTGAGGAAGGTTCATCACCCGGGGTTGCAGCCATGGTGAGCAACCTGGGGTAGACACTCCCTGGCTACTGTACAATGCTGGAGCTTCTGTTCTGCACCAAGACCTCATGGCAGGCACAGTTTGTTTGAATCACAGGATTCATCTGTGTTGAAAAAGTGTGATCTGGGAGCCAAGGAAAGGGATCAGCAAATGAAAACTTCATGCACACAGCAGGAAGTGTGAAACATTTGTTCCTTTCTTTTTCTCACAAGTGCATGTTACAGGGCTCATGAGATCGGACAGGTACTGCAGTCTACGTTGAGGGACCACCCTATGACCTCTGATTTATAAAGTCGTATAAGGTAGAACAATTCATATATTTTCCTGTTGTACAAAGGCAGTTAAAGATATATCAGCAAAGTCACTTCTTTATGCCCTACAAGAAGTTTACTTGGGGCAAAGGAGAGGAATGACCAAAATCCAGTTTGCTCAGTCCAGATTCACCATGATTTCCTTGGTAATTACTCCTCACCACACGACAAGAAGCCTCACCAAGGATAGGGCTACCTTAAGACAGAGATCAGAAGAAGAAGCAAGGAGGCTAGAATGAAATCAGAGGCCGGGTATACGGATTTGCCACTTTTCTGGGTAGTTAAATTCAGCACCATATGTAGCATTTTTCCCTGTAAAGATAGGGTTGTTCTGGCATGTTTGTTCTTATATATATAATTAATGCTTCATCTCCCTTTTAACTCTGTTATATTGTGTGAATGCAAAGTCTTGGAAGGACTATCTTGTGTTCCAGGGAGGACTCCACAGTCGCAGGTGAAAAAAGAAGTTTAAGCAGCATTTTTCAAAATTACTCTCTTTAGTTGTTGGGTTTTTTTTCTCAGATGCTCTGATAGAACATTTTTTTCTCATTTTATTTTTCATCTTTCCTGCTCCAAACCCAGGTCAAGAATTTGATTTTTCTCTGAGTTAAAGAACTGCATTCCCCCCCAAGTGCTTATGAATTGCAAGTGCCCATCTAATTATTGTTAGACTTCAGAGCTTTTTACTGACTAACATTAAACTGGTGCACAGCCACGTAGTCCCTGCAGTGTGAGAAGCAACTAAGGTCAACTTTTAAGAGCAAGTCAAAAGAGAAAAGCACTGTCAGAGTAGCAGAAATTGGAGCGAAGAAAATGTAATGGTAGACATTAAAGAAGGAAAACCGCCTAGATTTCATAAGTTATTTTCACCCAATTCTTCCATTCATATCAATGCAAGCTAGAGTAGTTTCACTGAAATCCATGATGAAAAAAAAAATAAAAAATCTGTTTCTTTTAGGTACAACCTTCAGTTACATTGGCTTAACAAAATGTACCTTTCTCTTAGCTCAGCCCCCATAACTACTGGGATGTTCACCTGTAGCCATACCGAATACAAAGTCAAGCTATTTTAGTTAAAGCATCTTCTCTTACACATGAAGTTTTACATTAACCTGCAAGGAGAGGAGAGCTGAAAACCATGCAAACAGTAATTTGTCGCAACTCACACGATAAGCTGTAACTCATTAAATCATTATAACTCTATCACATTCACAGGTGTGTGTTCCTATCCTTGTTCTTGTGTTAGGGCAAGATAAATAATACGTTTTATTGAGATGGTTTTCTTGCTTACACAGTTCCCTAAATGTTATGTTATGTCTTTTCAGGTAATGAATAAAAGTCAGTAACTATGTAAATGCTGGTAAGAGAAATTGGGGCCAAATGCCCTCAAGAAACAGGGTTTCTATGGGGATGCATTGTTAATGTGCTGTGTATTAGTACTATCTTAACATGTGACTATATCGGGGTTTCTCTTTTTTTGAGTCTACTCAGTCAATCCTGATGTCCAGACTACTAATTTGAGGGAGAAGTAATCACCTGACTTAGTAATGATTAGTGTAAATACAAAGAACTCAGCATAAAATCTTCAAATAAGTAGAATTTTGATCAGATAAATGCATGATGTATAAGTCCATGATGATATTTGCAATGTTTCGGTAAAAGAAAATTATTTTCCTAGACACATTTTCTCTTCTGGTTCATCTTTTTTACCTTCATCAGCTTCCTACCAAAGGCAAAGGCAACACGTAGGCTTGCCCCTTTAAGTGTGAAGGACAATCCTCAAAACTTCAGTGACAAATATTGTCACTGTAAATTGCAGTTTGTGGGTTTTTTCAGGCAGTTTGTCATTTTTTTTTCACTGTCACCGCTGGGTTTCAATAGCCTGCTGCTTAAAGCATAACAGCTGGGAAAGACGGACAGAACAAGCAGGAGACAGCTACTTGCAGAAGTCCCCTTCACCTGTGAATTCATTTGGAGTGACCACCACTGCTATGACAGCGGTGACCGAGCTTAAATTGCTAAGAAGGTTTGGTTGCTTTTAGATAAGCACTAAAGCTCAGGCACTGGGATGGTTAAGTTTGAGGCCAAGTCCCAGATCAGATTTAGGTTCAGTCAGAGGCATCAAAATCTCCCATTTCAGCCTCAAATGACAGCAGATCAGATGACCTCATATAATTTCTGGGACTTTATAGGAAGTTAAGGGTTCTTGTGATTTTGATTCCGCAAATAGCCAAAACTAAAGGACCAAGTTCTGCTCTGAGAATTTCAGGGAAAACGGCAAATAATTTTCTGCTTCACAAAAAAAAATAAATAAAAAGCATTGTGTTTAATGCAGTTAGCCAGGATATAGGAAGAACAAGTAACAACAGGTGAGTCTGTAGGCAGGTGAGTTTGTTGTCTTCTTTACCTCTGTGGTCCTAGAGGCAGCAATTAATTACTCATTGATTTATGGCTGTTCAGTAGAAAAAGAAGCTGGAAGATTTTCCGTGTTCCACCCTCCTTTGCACTCATACATACCACCAAAACGATCTGGAAAAATTATATACCAGATCTTCTGTTCTGTTTCTGTATCAAGACCATCTTCTACGGTGGTTTAAGTTTGTGAAGATGCAATGATATCAGAAGAGTCCTGGCATGAAGTTAAATGTTTTTTACGTTCCCACTCCACATCACCATCTTAAATATATATTTATAACTCTATGTGTATATACATGTATGTGTCTGTTGAATTACAAGTATTGCAGCCTTAAGTGGATGGAGTATCTTTGTTGGCCTGGTGGGAAATGGGATGGATAGCAAAGGTGAACAATCGTATTTTAAGATATATGTTTTTATACCTGGACCAGGTTTTTCCTTTGAGTGTATATAACACTAATTCTATGTTTTGGCTAAGGAACAGGGGCCACAAACCTTACTACAGGTGAATGTATCTGTTTGGTTTATAGTGTAATATACTATGGCTAAAAAAAAGTGTACTAAATTGTGTCATGTGAATAACAGGTCAGAAAATATGCAGTACAAATCAGTGACATAAAAAGATGGTGAGTTTCTAAAAGAATTAGTATTACAACAAGGGCCTTCAGTCCTGTTGTCGTCTCAGTTTAACACTCATTAAACATTTCACATGACTATGGTCTCCTCATGATGACTATAATTAAACTTCCTTTCCTCTGGCACTGAACAGGACTTCAGTATTACTTTCTAATTCCAATACAGTAGAAGAGAAACAAACTTTCTGGAATTGCAGATGTTTTTCCAATGTCGTCTTTTTTTTTTTTTTTTGTAGGATGTATATATGTCTTTGCTTTGAAACATGGGATGTTCTCTGCATCTGGGACATTGGTAAAAAGCTGTAATTAAGGTAAGGAAGACATAACTTCAGATTTTGTACAATTTCATAGCCCTGCAGCCTCTCATGGCTCAAGAAATGGTGTCTGAAATTCTCTTTCTGTACTTATTTATTTATATTTCATTTAGAAACTCAAGTTAGTTTGTTGCATTTTTATTGCTGTAAAGACTTTGTTGTTACAGCATCTTATTTAGCTAAAAAAGCACCTATGGGCTCTTTTGGTTTGTTGTTAGAGATGCTATCATGGATTTAAATTTTACCAGCCTGCAGGAAGAGATTGCCTTTCTGTAGAAAACAATTCTTTCCGTAAAGAAATTCACCCTGCAGGAATTTTAAGGCCTGAGGATCTAAATCTGGATTTTGAACACTCTATAGCTGGCATAAAATTTTTAAAAACAGCTATATAAGCTAGGACCCTTAACTCCCAGTCAAAATAAGAGTTACAAGATTTACAAGCTTTTGATCCCTCCAGTCCCCAACAACTAATTTCAGGATTGATCTCTAGGTTGCATTGTTTTCCACTGAGGTGCATTTTCTTGTGTATCTTGGATTTGGATAGGTAATGTTCATGTATCGAGATAAGATTATACACTTCTTGCTGGAGGCATGGAGTCACAAACATAAAGTTGCGGTGTTTTAAAGGAGTGGAGTGCACAGATACTAACAAAACCCAGCGGGAGCAGATCTGGCAATTTCTTGTAAGCGCTTTTGCGAATCCTTGCTGTAAGCAGCACTGTGAATCAAATCAAATGATTAAATCTAAGATAAGCACAGGATTGATGGGAGTCCAGTACTCAGAGACAAATGGATTTACCAACCTCTTACGCCTTGTGTGGTGGGATTACCACCAACGTGTACAACATGGAGTTAGTCTAGCAGCCTGCTCGGTCTTCTGTGTAACTCATTGAATCTGGGGTTTGCAATGCACTGGTACGAGAAAAAAAAATGTAGGAGTGTTGCTTTGCTTTATATCAGTCACTTATTTACTGATCAGAAAACCAGCTGGTTATTAAGCAATTGTTATACAACTGAAACACTGTTCAGATGTCCTAAGTAAACTTTTTAAGGATTACACATAAATATACATACACATAACAACAAAAGATGAGCCGTATTTACTGAACAAAATATGTATATGGAGATGCGTAAGATGTGATCAAACCCTGGCAGATTATTTCTGTCACACAGAAGATTTGTCTGTTTTCAAGCAAATCTGGTAGATTTAATCTTTTTACAGCTGAATTAACGAGAGTTGTGTTTTGCTGGCTGCTGTTGTCTGCAATTGGCTTTCCCGGGTGATGTTGGTATGGTTATCATTACTATATTAATCAATGTCCAGTCACAAGTTCATTAAGGGTTTGGCTGCAGAACAAAGCAATGAAGCTTTTGTGAAAGTTTGGTCAAGAAGTCTGTCGTGATTGTTCAGCTGTAATCGATAACGAAACTATCTAAGGTTACGTATGTGTAAATAAGTTTAAATGTGAGCAATACTGTGCACCCTCTGTACAGTCTCTAGGTTGCAATCTGTATCAATAGGATGATAGAACACATTCTTGATGGAAAGCTGCAGATGATCAGTTCCTTTTTCCTTGTTTAATTGCAAATTAAATCCTCCATAGTGCAATAGCTAGCAATGCCCTAGTCCTGCCCTTTTAAATTTCTATCAGAACACCCAAAAACCTTCAGCAAAGAGCAGGTTGTACCCTAAAAATATTCCAAAAAATCAAGCAATACTTCCCAAGTTAAACCAAAACTGCACTTTCCTTACCCACTACCGTCAAGAATGCATTTTTGCTGCTATGTTATGTTATTGTGTTTAATTGCGCTGGCCACATTTCATTACATCTTGAAGTATAAGTTCACTTGATTGATGCAATTTGACAGATTATATCCAAGATTATACCCAAGCATCGCAACAGTTGTTAGCAGATGCTGAGAATCTTCTGCTCTTCCCCTGTACTTCAAAGCATGTGCCTACATTTCAGATGAGTTTTCTTTATTCCTGTGTGAGAAAACAAACTATCATTCCGTGTTGAACTAAATCTCCAGCATCTGAATTATCAGTTCTTAGCAGCATTGTGATATCTGGTAATGTACGTGTAATGTGTGAAAGTGAAATGTGGTTTTGAGTGTAAGCATATCAAAGTGTCGTTCTGCCTGATTTTTGTTCATTACATAATCTTTACATCAATTTACTAATGACTTATTGGACTTATATTACTAAAATTAAGATTTAAATCCACTGTTTCTAAAACATACCAGTTTATTTCTTTCAGGTAACTTTCACGTAACTTCTGGCTGTTTCTGTAGTCAGAAGTTCGAGTGGCAAACTGAAAGAAAGAGAGAAAAGGCTAAGTTTGCAAGCTCATATTTAGCAGGACCTAGAATGAGACCTCCTGGAAGTACGAGGATAGAACAAAATGTGGGTTTAATTGTAGGATAAGAATTGGAACAATTTCATTTTTGCAAAAACAAAATCCCCCTTTTGAGCCGCGTGAGCTTGTGAAACATCAGAGATTTATAAGATGCCGTTTTCAAAGAGTGGTTAGAAAGCAATCTCTGTAAAACGGATGTAACCTCGGAGGTCTGAGCATAGTGCCTCCCTGCCCACCTGAAATAGCACACAGCAGAATCATACAAACTGTGGCTGATTATTTTCTTAAACCCAAAGCTTAAGTTAGACCTTCCTTAAGAAATAAATTGCTGCTGAATATGGAACAGAATCAGAGCTATGGAACTAAAATAACACATGATTCCCAAAATAAAAACCATTTCAGACTTTAAACAAAACCTTATTTTATTCTGGTAGAAACTCTTTAGAGGCTTTTCAGTGATTAGAAGGCATTCAGCCACAAATGGAAGGAATGTATTCAAGCCTCAACATGTTTTATTGCCAGGCTTCTGGAGACCCTGAATCCCAACCGTAACTGTGAATGACAACACTTTGAATTTTGTTAGAGGCAAGGCAAGGCAAGAGAACACAGCCTTTTTTATATGGACCTCTCTCAGATGTCACTAAATATAATATGCATGTAAACATACCACATGATTTAATAAAAAAAAAGAAAAAGTTGAACCATCAAATGAAACCTAATTGCAGTATTATATATCCAGTCTGTTTGAGACTGTTTGATGGAAGATGTGACTTTATTGGTGCTTCTGCCGGTGAAAGGAACAAGAATCTGTTTATCCTCTTCCATTTTAAGACAACAAGAACAACAACCAAACAAACAAAAAAAAAGAAAGAAAAAGAACAACATCAAATGTGTTTTCTTATTGAACAGAAGCAAACAGTTTTGCATGGAACTGTTAGAGAATCTCTGGATATTTCAATGAAGCTATAGATAGAGTATGTCATTCAGGTACTGTCAGAGGAACAGAAGTGTCCTCATCTGGGAATGTATTCTTTGAATATATCTGTCACTGGATGCCATCTGGTCCGTTACAAAACAAACTATGTTGTACTTCAGAGCTATCTGTTCATAGTTCTTCTTAAGAACGTAGCTGTTGACATAATGGGATGATATGAAGGAGGAAAGGAACCTATTGGACACACAGATTATTCAAGGATACCTTTCTCCAAAGGCAATCTCCCGCAGTTCTGAGTTAAATCACCCTAAACCACAGCTTGTTTGATATTTGGGCCCAGTAACAACAAAAGGCATGTCTTCACAGTCTCTGGCTATGTTTTATCTAAACCATAAAGCAAGAACTTGCCTTAGTGTATATGCAAGTATCCAACACAGCTTTGCTGGCTGTGCAATAAGCTATTCTTCTGTAATCATTATCAAGAAAAAGTTGTTCTCACATTCATATTGTTTAGGGTCATGTTATGCATTTCACTTGCCAGATGCAAGGAGCCTTCCCTGGACGTACTCCCCAATTTAGGGCCAACAACACTTGTGGTCATTATGCCCTGTGAAATTAAGCAGCTGTTTTTCCAAAGGCTAATCATGACCCAAAGGGAATGGACAGGATACAGAGTCATGGTCCTTCCCACACTAGGCTACAGTGGTGGTGGTGCATACTGACAACATCATGATCATCTGGCAAAGAAAATGTAAATGGAACCGTTCTCCACGAGAAAGTACGCCTTATTTGAAACCCAGAAGCTCAGAAAATTCTTGTTTATTTTGGCTTCAAAATAATTTTAGACATTAAGAGGGGGGATAGAATTTTCTGGGAATTAAAATATATACAATACTGAATGAAACAGAAATTAAACAAGTTGTCCTGGCAAAAGAAGCTGCTTTGACTGAAGTTGAGCTGCTCTCAGCCTTCTTTCCATAACAATTTCATCGTTATTTTTTTCTCTATTTCCAGTCAGAATTGAGAAAAATATAGCAAATGCCTTTGAGCAGAATTTCTTCTGCATTCAATTCTTTTCAACAATGATTTTACCAATAGAGCTGAAAGTTGAGGTTTTCTTCTTCTGTGTTGGTTGCAAGTGATTCTGTTGCCAGAGAAAAGATGCCCTAGAAGATGACCAGTTTTGGAAGACTGGCTTTTGCATGACTGGCAGCCTGACTTAATCCAATCAGTTTATGGGCTTGCATGAAGCAGCTGGCTTCCTTGGGCTCTTTCTGAAGTGATCAGAGAGAGTTCAGACCTTCAATGTGCTAAAATATTTGACTCTATGCAGGACGGTCATTTCAGAAAAACACAGAGGCAGATGATCAAGCCAATCCCTCATTCAGCAGTCCTTCGAGCACATTGTAAGGGAGTTTCTTGCTGAACAAGGAGAGACTAGTGAGCTGCAACTTGGGGCATGGCAGCCAGCTTCCCAACAGGATAAGTGAAGGGTTTGGGGATTTTTTTTTTTTTTTTTTTGCTTTATTTGTGGGGTTTTTTCATTATTTTTTGTTATTTAATTTGGTGGCTATTATCAGAAATGGTGGCTTCAGCTATTGCGGGGCAATGAATTAGCTACAGGGCTTTAAAAACAGAACTAAAACCAGACATTGCCCCAGAAAAACAATGTTGTTTATTGGTGGTGTGATAAAATCAGAGAGCATGTCATAGCAACTAGCAGATCACCAATCCAGCTGACTGGTTTGTTTATCAGCCTCGCTGTATCAGGTCTATCATTATTTCCTCCACTACTAAACATCTACATAATGATTTTCTGACAGTATCTAGAATTGGACTTTGTGACCCAGTTCATCCTTTCTAGCTTTCTACATTCATTACACAACAGTAACATTATAAATAATATATATATAAAAACTTGATTATGATAATTGGTATTTTGTACTAGATACATCTCAGCTAATATATCAAATCACAGTATATGTACAATGTCATTGTCTCCCTTGTATTTTATATGAAAGTCTTTATAGATGAGACACACGATTATATTACACCAAGATGTGCTATATTCTCATTTCTTCCATTGTTGTATGTGTAATTCAAAAGCCTTCTCAGTGTACTTTCCAAGGGAATTTTTGTTGTGCTTTCTTTTCATAATCTTTATTCATACCCTGTTTAATTCTAATGATAGCTTTAGTCATAATTTTCTATACTTAAGTAGATGTGGAGAATGGCAGTATGAGATCAATATCTGGAACCAAATTCATTATGTGTGCGCCCACAAAAAAAAAAAAATAGAGAAAGAGAAAGTGTGAGAAGGAGCTGAAGAAAACAGCTTTTTTGCCACATATGTATTTTCTCAAGTCCATAAAGTTCCTGAAATAAGTTATTCTGGGACAGATTCTGAGGTTAGGATGTAAAATCAGCTTTTTCTAGTGCTTAAACATCCTATATTCCTGAAAAGAATTTGGGTATTTTCATGATGTGGTTTCATTGTATGATTGTCAAGAAATGCTGGTATTTTCATGGTGTGGTTGGTAAATTAGTGCTATGATAGCGTTAACCAGGACAACTGAGTGGCTAACTACTAGGACCTTATTGAGCTGTAGGGCAAATAATATCAGTTCTTGCTTCTGAATTCCAGCAGCGTAGTAGTCTAACAGATATTTAACAGATATTGTTACTTCTTCTTGGCAAATGAAGCCCTGTTTGATAGAATTCCAACTTTGGTAAAAAGTTATAAGAATGTACTGAATCTTCTGCTATGAAAGAGAAAATGCTTAAAGATGGCTAAAGCTATTGCTGCCTGATAGAAAATCAGATTTCTAAGGCCTGTTTATTTTCTTGTGTCTGTGTGATGTGACAGGAGAAGGTGAAGACTGCAGTTAAAGGGAGACATCAGTTACAGTCCCGTTCAAAAATATAGTTTGTTCGGCAATAATGTCTTATCTGTCTGCTTTTTCCTTCCTTCAAAGGGCAGCTTCTTCGTGAGTTTCTGATTTTCAGATTTCTTTATTCTTTAAAATACTTACATGATGGCAAAGAGGACCTATAACTTCACTCTGACAGATGGAATGTATCAGGGGGCTTTGCTTACTCCAAAGCAAGGTGTTCCAAAGCTAGCTTCAAGATAGCTAAAAGTACAAGCTCAGCTTGATAGCGGGCTCAAACATTTAAAATAATGCTGGTTTTGCACTGAATGCCTATGAAAATTTTGGATGGAAATCCTGGATACAATAATTAAAAGTGCATGGGAGTCTCCACCGAGCTTTCTCCCTCGCTTTTTTTTTTTTTTAAATATTATTTTTGTGGAGTATTACTATTAAAACCTTATGGTCTCAATACCTTGCCAAAGCTGCTGGCTCAAACTGCACCATGAGCTCCCCGTGCACCGGTACCTGACGTGCTGTTCGTTGGCACCCACCAGATTCTCATTGCTGCTGCAGATGTACTTAGTGTTCAAGCAAAAATCCCACAATTTGCAAATCTGAGTTTCTATTAAATGCCAGTCTAATAAGCTGGCATTTACACAGATGACTTAATCCGTTTGAGTAAGCTGGTGCTTAATTTGAGAGCTTTTTTTTTTTCAATTATTATTATTCTAGTAAAAAAAAAAGTTTTCAGGATGTTATACAAATACCTGATTGAACTATTTACTCTTATTTTGGCATCTTCAGTTTCTATCAAAGAAAACGTTAAAGAATTGTTTCCTTAATTATAATTAACTGAGATTACACATCACACTTACACTGTTTGCTTTGTGTCCCTGAACATGGAATTTCTTTATAATGAAAAAAACCTTTTACGGTGTAAATACATTGTGTTGTAATATATGCTATATATAATAGCAATGCTTGCCAGGGAAGAATTAAGACGTCCTGGTTTGTTTTAGGCTTGCCAAATCACACTCCGTCAAGTAACTTTGAGGCAGTGCCGGGAAATGAGCACAGCTAAGGATGATTCCCAGCATGCAGTTTAGATGCAGGGGGCTAATTAGGCTTAATGGCAAACCAGCAGGTTGTTTCATGCTAGCTGGCCTCTCCTGGAGGATAGTGCTGAGCACGTTCATGTTACCAGTATAGGTCTTCGTGGCCCTGGTGCTCATGCTTGCTTGTTGCTGCGTTGACACATACCAGAGACCTTTGGGGCCAACCAGCACGTGTCCTCAGATGTCCGTGTTACAATTTCTCTAATTAGCCCATGCCTTAAAGGTCGAGGCACAACACCGTTACCCTCTGAACAGCCTGGAGAATTGTTTTGTCAGCTCTTTTGAAAGGAGCCCAGTTTTAGGACTCACCAAAGCCATGGCAAAAGACTTCCTTGCTATGATCAGAATCAGCTTTCTTGCTCTGCAGAAGTCAAAAGAATACCTACCCCAAAACAATCAACAAACAGCTAATTGCATGAATAAAATATTAGCTAGCACTGAAACTTCTCCTTAGCTGCTCCACCATTTCACCAAGCTTCTGAAGCCACCTTGTAGGTTTTGTTATTTGCTCAAGGGATAACATGCTCTGAAGAGTTCTCCTCTCCTTTCCCTTTTCCCTGAGATGACGATTACATCTATCAAGAAAAATTGCTTCGAAGAGTTTTTTTCCTCTGTAGTACAACATACTTCCACCCAGTGATGCAGCTGTTCATCATCCTCTGTAACTGGGTGTCAGGAGATCACACGAGACAGTGGATGGCTGTGTCACTTCCACTGTTTCTCTAAAATTACCTGATTATTATTTCTATTGTGTATTTAATTACATTTCATTAGAATATTTTTGCCTTTAGGTTTCAGTCTTCCTTCTTTTGCTTACAGCTTTATCAGCCCAAGTGATATGTATTTTTTATGAGCTATGTCTTATGAGAAATAATGAATAATGTATAAAGTAAAGCCTTTTAGGATGCATGTTTAACTTGCTACAACTTTTGCATGCTGTCTACACATAACACGAAAATACAGTTAAATGTTCTTCTGAGGAGGAAATTGAAAAAAAAAATACACACTCCCTATTTGATAATTTGAAGGAACTTTGTCACAAAAATAAATTTAATATGATGTCAAAATTTGTATAATTAACTCATTCATAAGTAACTGTATAAATCTAGTTTAGCAATCCACTGTAAAGCAAAACCACCGTGCAATTATGCTGCAATTACATCTTAATTACATAGATATTACAGCATCTGCATTTTACTTATACTGTCTTTTTCCAAATTATAGTAATTAACCTTGCAGCTTCTAAGTTTTACCTTGCATAACAATAAAGCACATGACCTGGGTAAGCCAAATTTTTTTGCCCTTACATTTACTTCATATAAAAAACTGACATAAAATTCTGACATAACATCATTTCACTAGCTAATTTAAATTAAGACTCCCTTAAAGACAATAGATATATTCTGTAATAGTATGTTTATATTTTATAAACAATATCTGAATGGAAATAAATAACTGTATATAAATGTAAGTTTATTTCTATAATTAAAGTTTGGCTATAAAATAATATAATTTATCATCTGGGGTTAAGAAGCTTTCTGATGCAGTATTCCAGACATTCGCTCCTTTCTCAGTTAAAAACTAAGGTTTGCTTTCGTCTTTCCTAGTTTGAGATACCTACGATGGGATGAATTCCATTTTGTTGTGTCATTTTCTGTAGAGGGAACAACTTGACGAGCTTAAACTGACTCGTACCTCGTAGGAGTGGTTATCCCAGTGCTTCTAAAGCTGGTGGGTGCCAAAAGCCAGTTTTTCCCTCTACGTCAGCCTCTGTGCTCTTCTTTCTTACGGCCATTGGCACCTGACCTGTGGTCCAAGCAGTCTAACATGCCTGTGCAAGAAATACATACCGTACAAGGGTTGTACAGGCTTTTTGTATTCTCAGTGCATACTGTCTGTATCGTAGGGTTTTATACTGATGATGTAATAACAGAATTTGAATATTTATTGCTTTGCCAATGATATGAAATATTAACCTTTATTCAAAAGGATGTGTTCAAACTTGTTCTGAAGGTTTCTTTGTTTCCGCATCTATAGGCACAAGGGAAAGTGAAGTCTGATGTCCTACTTTCCAAAAGGTTCATCCTTGCGTTTCCTGTTATTATTCCTCAAATGTGCTAAGTGCTGTACATAAAACAAGGTACAAGACTTGTCTGGAAAGTGTTTATAGCCTAAACCAGAGATTATAGGTGAATCGAAATACTTGCATAGGAGGGCAGTAGGAAGAAGTGAAGTAATCCTGGTTAATATGTTAACAATTATTTTCAGAATGAGCTCCACCTAAGCCTTATCTTTATTATTATCAAAATCAGACTTTCAGTAGATATTTTAAGTCCTGATTTGTGCTTTACTGACGTGGATTTTCTTTTTATATAAGTAGCCTAAGACATCTTTGTTAAGTGTCTGTTATGTTGGACTTTAGAAGAACTACATTATATCTCTTAAAGGGAGGGTAGGGGGGAGATACAAGAGGTTTTAAACCTGGATGCTTCCAGGAGCATCTGGAAGTCTAGTCATGACATTGTACAAGCTTTCATTTCATAAGCCTATTCGTTCACACCTAATCAATGATGTAATTTTGAATAATCAGATAAAGACATTTTGCCTCAGGAATGGGCAGTATTTGAAAGAATTGCAGACACAGTAATACCAGCAACAGGGACTGGTGATTTCCTGTTCCTTATTAGGACAAACTTCAATTTAAAGTTAACACATTTTATTGTAAAAAGGGAAATAAAAATAATCGTGATATATGTGTGTTTCACATCCGTACATCTACAGCGCTACCAGAAAAGCAAACAAAGAAACTATGGCACAAATGAGAACACAATAATTTTATGAAGATGAGGCAGAGAACTGTATTATGTATTTGTATTAGAGCAGTAGATTCATTACATTTTTTTAGATGGCTGTATATGCTACGTTTTCTCGATACCCATCACGTTGCTAACTAACCATGAAATAATGTCATACCAGAAGCGAATGTTTGTTCTTAAACCTTTATTCACCCATATCAATAAACCTGAGAGTTTTGCTGTAGAGAGAAGTACATTGAAGAACAAATGGCTTCATGTGTTATTTTTTTATACTCTCCTGATGTTTTGATTTAATAGATGTATCTTTTTCTTCTATAGTAAGCATAGGAGATCTGACTAAAAATATTTTTATTTCTCTGTTCACAGAAATGCCAATGAATATCCCCTCATACATTACAAACATTTGGAATAATTATATTCATTAGAGTACACACAGAAGTTTGAATTCAGATAACTAAACTGGTAGGATAGCCTTTTAAATACATCAAAACTGTGTTTATGTTAGGAAGGAAGAGGGGCTGTCAAACTGACACAAAAAAAATATTTTGGTATAAATTGATCATTAATAAATTTAAGCTGGTAATTAAAGATGATGTCTAGCCTTTAGAAGGGTGAGGTTCCGGAGCTGTGGTGTCATCACTGAGTGAAATTAAATCAAGTTCAATATATTTCTAAAAGACATCAAAAAAAGGTTCTGCTTTTGATAGTGGGAGGGAGAAGTGAGTGAGCCAGAAGTTGTCCTCTATATCTCAGAAAGGTCGAAAGGGACAACCTTTTGCGTTAGAAGAAAACTGCCATGATTCAGGAAAATAACTAATGGCCCAACTCTGATTATAAAAAAAGTTAATAAAAATAGTTCATGAGAAACACGCTGTGCTCATCTAAACCTGCCTGCTGAAGCAGAGTGGTGGAAGAGTAAAAAAATGCAGATGCAGGAACAGTATCCTGAGTAGCACAACCACATCAGGAAAAGAAAAATCCAGGGAGGTTTTTGTTTCATCTTTATACATTTTTTTTCCCAGGAAAAGTCCCTGAAGTTTCTCGTTTTCTTAGCATTTAATGTGTAACCTGCCTCTTATGTATGTGATACAAAACCATTAACACTCCTCTCTTGTTTTGCATACACACAGATTGTTTTAGAAACAGGTACAGCCTGATCCAAAGACCTCTGAAATAAAAGGACAAACTTTCAGTGCTTTCATTAAGCTTTGGCAAAAAAGCCCTCCCTGTGCTTACTGTTTTTGCAGCGTAAGATGAATAGTTGACTGATAGATAGTTTCATTTTGGCAGGGTTAGTTTTCAGTGAGCTTGCTGCAATCTGAAGTCAACCTTTGTATGTAGTTTTAAGTCTACACTCATGTTTCCTATAGATTTAAACATTTGAAAGTTATAATTATGGCATCTCACTAAAACAGTCTACAGTTCTGATATCCTCATCTTCTGATTCAGCGTAACAGGAAGGAATGAGTACAGAAAAATATTACCATTTTATCATATCAGTTACTGCCATAGCTAAATGTAGCAAATCCCTGTAAATTTAGCCATCACTGTGTACACAGTAAGTTGTTTCTATTCATAGACCATTGTGTGTTTCCTCTAAGTATTCCTGGAAAACATTTCCTAGCTGTAGGTTTTGAATTAATCAATTGACTTTTGTTTTTGTAGCACCATTCTGGAAAATCCACTCATAGTACTTTCAGTAATAGAGATAAGAAAAAACAAATCCATACTCTCCATTTAAGACTAAACCATCTGTCTTCTTGACTACATTCATTGAACACATTTCAGCTGTGGAAGATCCAACAGCTTTACACCTTCAGGAACTCTTTAACTTCAAAACTAACAAATACGCATAGGAAGCAATAAAAGTATCCTGGTCACAAAGATGAGTATGGAGCCAACTGGACCTTTAATTTGAACCTATAAATGAGGTCTTAATTTCATCATTTGTGAAAATTAGAAAATATTTTAAAGTCATCGCTGCAGGCCACAGTGTGGCTGCTGAAGGGCAGCTGTGGGATTGCTCACAGTTACTCAGAGGTGTCAACAATGTGGATGTCTGCAGCTGAGCTCAGCTCTTTTCAGGGTCATGAACAGAAATAGGATCTCTTACATCTCAGGTCAGCTCACCTGTTCTGGATGTGATCAGTCATGCCCTTCAAATGCCTGTTTCTCTCCCTTAATCATAAACGGTGTTGAGCGAGATTAGCTTTGGTGCAGACATCTATGGAGACCTCTCTTGTTTACCAAATGTGTTTTGGCCCAACATCATAGCAAAACTTCAGTTAAATAGCCAAATAGAAGACAAATCTAGTAAGAAACCTAACAGATCCCGCCTCAGACCTGAGCAACAAGACATGAGTGACATGAGTTCACGTATTTTAATAGTGGTGTATAGCGCTATAGGAGTTTTGGAAGAAAGTAATGCCATGAAATGGTGAAGCAATAGCTGTATTTACCAACGTAGGTAAGGTTTTGTCATCAGAAGAACTACCATTTCAATACAAATGTAATTTCCATCTTAATATATGAATATTAAATTTGGAAACTTTCCCAAAGTACAGACAGGTGCCTAAATGTATTCAAAAGCTAGTTCCTCAGTAAAATGAGGAACTAAATGGCTTGAATGTATACTGCATGCCAGGTTTTATCAGATGGTTCATTGACCCTTGTTCCCGCAAGTCATCTGGAGAAAATGATATTAGCACTTTGGGCATGTGTTGAGCGCAGAGCTAGAGCACCTGCCAAAGCACGTATACAACTAGGCAGCTGAAGAAATATGCAGAAGGACCAAATGAAAGAATTTCTTATTTGAGCAAGTCAGAGAGCAAAATTTTGGGATCCGACTTGAAGTTCAAATCCTTGAAGAATGGGAGGGGAGGGCTTCTTCTGCCATAAAAAGTGAATTTTCTGCTTCTGTTCATCTCGCTGCCTCCTTGGATGTTTTGCAAAACTTATTCCTGTCCTGAGCTATTTCGCATCCAAACACCTTTGTCCGATGTTGTGATGGCTCAGTTGTATTTTTTGTGAGCCTCCCAATTACCTTGTTTCAATTAATTGGGGTGGGTGGGGGCAGATTTGATCCATCTGCCTTTCATCAATGTGTTAGCACATCCACGGAGGATACTTCAGTATCATCATACTTGTCCTACCTTTGTTTTTGCAGGTAAAGTGCTACCTTGTCCTGCAAAATAAATGCTTCTGTTCTGAATATGTTTGAAAAGTATTGTTATTAGTGAAAAAATCAGAGAGTGACAAGGTCACTTATCTCTTGCTGTCAGGATGCATCTATGCTTTTATTTGCACATTGGCTGACAGGCTCTTTCTTCCTCTGGCAGGCTTAAAACTTACTCCTTTCATCTCTTCTCAAGGTAAATTAAAGTCCTATATGTAAACAAGGGTCTGCTGAAACAGGCCTTCACTCACACCATGCTCTCCTGACCTGAGTTTGCTCATTCGGTAACAGTGGGATTCCAGTCATGTAACTGTACCTAAAAAATTAATCATCTAATGCTATCAGTTAAGCCACCTATGCTCTCTTAGCAATCCAGGGATTTTCAGACTGTGAAAGGGGCCTTCCCTTCTTCATTGTGAAAAGTGGCACATACTCAAGGTGGACACGTCTCTGTAATATTTTCTTTCCTGGCTTAGCTGGAGGACTTTAATGACATAGTAATTGGAAAGTGTTTTCTCACTCTGCTGCACACTGTCCCCCAAAACCTTAACAAACAAAGTCCCAGCCAGTCTTGCCCTAGGAGGAGAGACCAAGCTGTTTCCTGCTTCTCCTGGAGGAGTCTGACCATCACAGAGCTTGCCAGTCCCAAATTCTGACTTCCCTTTCTCACTTCCTCCAACCCATTGAAGAAGGTTGGTTTCCTTCATCATTTCCCTGTGACCACTGCTTTAACTAGAGCAGCAAGCAAGAAACACAAGGGGCAGCTGGCAGGGGCAGGAAAGAAGATCGTAGCATGAGCAAAGCTCTTTCTAGGTCCGTCAGAGAGCCAGCAAACCCTTTGCATGGTGACAGGAAGAATTATATTGAGGACTTGTATAATGGCTAAAGTAATCTCTGAGGAGAAGGATCTGGGGGTCCTGGTAGATAGTAAATTATCCATGACCCAGCAATGTGCCCTTGTTGCCAAAAAGGCCAATGGAATCCTGGGCTGCATAGGGAAGAGTGTTGCCAGGAGGTCGAGGGAGGTCATTCTCCCCCTCTACTCGGCACTGGTGAGGCCACAACTGGAATACTGTGTCCAGTTCTGGGCTCCCCACTTCAAGAGGGACAGGGAACTGCTGGAGAGAGTCCAGCGTAGGGCAACTAAGATGACTGAGGGATTGGAGCATCTCCCTTATGAGGAAAGGCTGAGAGAGCTGGGACTCTTTAGCCTGGAGAAGAGAAGGCTGAGGGGAGACCTTATTATGGCGTACAAGTATCTAAAGGGTGGGTTGAAGGAGGATGGAGCCAGACTCTTTTCAGTGGTTCCCAATGACAGGACGAGGGGCAATGGGCACAAGTTGGAACATAGGAGGTTCCGTTCAAATATACGGAAAAACTTCTTTACGGTTCGGGTGGCAGAGCAGTGGCACAGGCTGCCCAGGGAGGTGGTGGAGTCCCCTTCTCTGGAGATTTTCAAGACTCGCCTGGATGCAGTCCCGAGTAATGTGCTCTGGGCAATCCTGCTTTGGCAGGGGAGTTGGACTAGATGATCTCTAGAGGTCCCTTCCAACTCTGAAAATTCTGTGATTCTGTGATTCTGTAATGGATCAACTCAGGAAAATAAAATAAAGCCTTCAGAGCCCAATAAACTGAAAATTTTGCTTTCACTCACTCATATGCACATTCAGAAACTTGAAGTTACATGGAGAAACTCAGATTGCAAAGATGTCAGTATTTTTAGCATGTGTGCAGTAAAACACAAAAAAAACCACACAGATTGAAGTAAATTGCAGTTTTCTCTGTCACAATGAAGAAAGGAGCTACTTAGTTTTGACCAATGCTAAAGGTATGACAGCATTAGCATGTAGCAAAGTATCTTGTCATCATAAGTACTTTTTATTGACAAGAGGGAATTGCAGGTTAATTACCTGATTTCTCAAAGCTCTTCGCTATCCACTTTCCAGCCAGTAAGTATTGAACGTTTGGTGATCTCTGATTTCTTACAGACTTGTCTTGCCATTCAGGTTGCTAGCCACTTACTGATGATTGTCCTGGGAACATCCCGACTTTCAACACAGCAGTGTGTTTTCTACTGCTTAAGGTTGTCGATAAATTTAACGGGTCTAGCCAGAAAAACACATCCTTGTTTGTCAGGCACAGGGAACACAAGGATGTCCTCAGATTTCCACTGTGGGATTCAATGGCTCAGATTGCCCTGAATATTCACTAAAATTTCATACTTCTAGCCTTCACCATATAGAAGGCTCATTAGTGAAATGCTGCATCTATCTCAACAGAATTTCAGTGTTTGAGGAGAAGATATTCTTATAGGATACCAGAGAGATTTGCACAGGAAGCCAAAAGACTTCAGAGGCAGCATAAACATTGCTTAGATGCTGCTCTTTAATTATTTGCCTTTGATGAAGATTTTTGCTTCAGTTCTTTGATAGCTTTCCTACATATATTGTAAATACAGCTCTAGATCTTGAGTAATCCTTACAGGTGCAGGGAATGGTTTTATAAAAAATATATGTGCACACACACGCAGTTGTGTACGTGCACTTTCCTTTCCTCCTGCAGCTTGAGGTGAGAGAAATGACCAGGGGGAAAAATCCCAGTTTCCTTAGGAGAGGCCAATCCTGGTCTCCTCCAGGAGAAACTGCTCAGCCCTGATGCTCTCACCTTCTCGGCTTGGGATAGCTTCGTCCTACATGAGGGCCCTTTGCACAGTCAAAGTTGCAGATACTTTGCCCTGCTCTTTCCCATGGGTGATTTTGCTGCCAAAGGGGAACCCTGTAGCCCGGTTTCCAAGGACTGAAAGAAATCATCAAGCCCAGAATTTGTAACTACTTAAGCCAATTGTTGCTTATCTTTCCACAGAGTGCTACAAGCCGCAAGTGCTGTATTCAGTGTAGCATATAAACAATGATCAAAGACTGATTAATAAATAAAATGGATTAAATAAGAAAGAGAAGGAGGAGGCTAAGGAGGATAGAGAGTAAAATAAAGAACATGAGAAGGAGCTCCATACCCTTCTCAGTCTATTGGGATTCATCATTGGCTGCTATAGGGCTGATTTAGTTATCTTCAGACTTTTCCCATTTATCCAGTTATCTGTAATCCCACCAAACAACAGAGAAGTTCTTTTTCCAAATCGTACGTGATGACTTCTGAGGAGAGAGTTTAAAATTCATTACGGGTGTAAAAACAAATCAAGCTGACAGAATGCTCAAATATACTGCGCTGCCTGGATTTATAATTGAAAAACCCTCTGCTGCATGAAATGAGTGAAATAGAGCAGATGAACTAGCAGACAAGCAGGAGATCAGAATTAAACAAATTTGTGTAAATAAATCCCACTTACTTATCAGATACCAGGAATTCATTTTCTCTGTATTTGGCCTTTCTGTCAGATAATGTGAGCAAATATTGGTTGGGAGCGGAGGGCAGAGGGCATCCAGATTGTTTCCTATTATTTATTTATTTTGTTTTACTTAAACAGGCCTGTGTTAAGTTCTGGGATGAAAAGGAAGAATGAAAGGATATGTCTGATCACGACTCATAATGCCGAAGGCTCAGTTCTCCTTTGGGATATTCTAAGTCCACTATTTGGAGCTGGATTTATTTTTCAGGTGTACACCACCTGACGCAAAGTAGATGTCTGGCTTTGCCTAAGCATCACTGTGAACACCACCAGAGGGTTTTGGTTGGGAAAGTAGTTACCTGGACATTTAGCGCTAATTATATACCCAATCTTAGCACAGTTTAGCAAAAATTATAAATACTGGCTTAGTTTTGATCATATAAAAGGTACAGTTTCTTCTGCTGAGCAGTTATTTTTTGTCTCTTTAACGGGATCCCTGAAATGATTGGACTGAACTCTTGTGCATGCCTCCAAAAACCTCCGTGATAATAAATACTAGATAAACAGCTGAGCTGTCCAAACTGGGTGATAATCTGTGGCATTTATGTGTGTCACAGGGGCAATGTCTAAGAAGAGGGCTTGATTGGTAGCAGGAAGGCAGTTTTAGTGTTGAGGCAGTGGTCCATGTAATTGTGAGCCATTTCTCGTTGAATTTGATGGGACTTCACGCAAGCTAAAAATCATCCAATGCCAAGCTGCTATGACCAAGGAGCCAATAGCTACAGGTTAGTCCTACAGTACATGGCACCTCTTCCAGCCCTTCCAACCTGCTGACAGTGTGATTGAACTCATATTGCCCAGGGATCAATCATTAAAATAAAGAAAGGAAGGGATTTTTTTTTTTTTTCATTTGTTTTCCTCTCATAATCATTTTGCCCAGACATTTTTCCTGGGATCCAACTAATTTGCCATTTTTGCTTCCAACATCCACCAATATCTAGAGCAATGGGGGTCAAATGAATTTTATGAGTTTGGCAACAGATTATCAGATGAGACAACTTTGGACAGTGGTTAAAAATATAAAAGAAATCTAATTAGAACCTGTTTCTGAGCTCTTGGACTCTATGTAGGAAAAGCAGTTGTGAGGAGAACAGCACATGAACAATTATGTCTGTCTGCTGAAAGATGTTATTTCAGAAGAAAAATCGACATTAAAAATGTGGGTAAGCCTTCAAATAATAGAGGGGTGTATTTTTCTTTTTTGAATTGATGATACACCAAGTGCTATGCAGTGGAGACTTTTATTTTGCAGTATTTATCCATCAGCAGTAGCTGTGACATTGATATCTAAATACTAGAGGTAATCACATATAATTTTTTTTTTCATTTGCCCTAGTCATCTTGCCAAGAAGATGACAAAAGTAAGTACTAGTGCTTATGTTACTAAGCTGTAATCATTCAGCGCTGACCGTTTTACAAATAGAAATACTAGTTACCTGTGGCCAGTAGATTAAAAATTTATTTCCATTTTTATGCAGTATCACACCTACCAGGTATGGAAAAGCCTCAAGTTCAGCTTGGATAAACATCCAAAAGTTCAAAGGCTTATCCAGACCTAAAGAGTCTGCAAAACAAACCAGAAGCTTGGTGATTTCTGGTGCCTTCCTTAGCAACTGGAAAATGAAAGTTCAAACTGATCTTACACAATAATTTGGAATCTTTGTAACTCTTTCGTCCTGAAATTTGGGTAAGGTTTTCAAGGAGAAAATTTTCATAGCCATAAATCTTTGTGTCAATCCAAATTTGAAAACTTATGCAGCGACACAACATATCTTGTGGTTCTACGCTAATTTCCTCAAATGATACTTGCACAGTGATCAGTACTAAACTCAAAGAGGGTTCAAAGCTTTTGGCTATTAAAGGACAAAATTTTGTGTTATACTGAGTTTAGAAATGGATTTTGAGAGGTTAAAGAAGGGGGGACAAATGTTTACATCTTGTTAAATCTGGTATTATTTACCTCCTTGTAAAAGGCTTGTTTAATAACCTAGATAAATGCAATTTTTCTCTGCAGATTCAGTATCACTCAACTAATCTAAGAACAGGATGGGACCTGAGCAAGTTCCACATTATCATTAACTTTGACTCCCTGGGTGCTTTTCCCTAGTTCATCTCTCTACCCAACTTTTCCAAATTATCTGTTTGGGAAATCACTTAATTGCCCATCTCCCAAGAGTTCTGTGAGAACCATTTAATTAGTCTGTAAGGTGCTCTTGAAGCTATCCATTTATTTCATTTTATTTATATTATGTCTGATTAATAAGTGCTCGAGGTGCAAACTCTGTTCAAAGTCATTGGATTTATCTTTTTTTTTTCTTTCTTACTTTTTTCTTTTTTCTTTTTTTTTTTTCTTTTTCCCTTCCAGCAGGCTGGGGGAAAAGGGAAGCAATGACTAAAGAGCTCAGACTTTGGATGTAGCACCTTTCAATACTTGTCAGTACCTGCTTGAACTCCCTAGTCAGCCATTCCCTTGACTAAGTGACAGAAAAGGTCTATTTCCCAGTTCCAGAGCTAGATGATGATGATGATAATTTCATTATATTTTCTCCATTAGTTTCAACTTATCCTTTTAATTAAAATGTAAAGGAATGACAGATCCCCCATGCTCACTCTAAGTCTTTACTGAAAGTTCAACATCCCAAGTGGGACTTGAACTCACATTATCACAGAGCAAAAGTTCAAAGCACTAAAATGGGAAACATTAATGTGTCAAGCAAGTAAGCTAGCACTTACCAGGATCAATTTTCCACTTAGGCAGCCTTTGCCCAATTGTGTTAACTCCCACGGAATCTATACCCACTAATGGATCAAAGCTGAGAGGGTAGGAATTCTGAAATCATCAACTCCCAAAGCTCATTAATATTACAATTTCACCCACTAGCGTCGCTATGAGAGGGAGCTCTTTATAGGTTTGTTTTAATAAACTTGGGTTTGTTTTTTCTCCTTTTTGTGGGGGGAGGATTTTTGATGTAATATGAAAGTTTACCATCAATACTTTAAATTGACTCGCAGATTGGTTATTATTTATTCAATAAATTTGCATGGGTGATCAATGAAATACTAAAATACTGTAGCAGTAATAAAAACAAGAGCAACAAAATGTCATATTCAGGACTGAAAAGGCTTTTTCTCATTGGCATATGTTCTTTTTGACTACCACTGTTACTCCTGAATAAAGGAGACCACCACAACTCAGCCATTAATTTGCCTTTCTACTCCCACACGGATAAACAAAACCTTCAGAACATATGACACACAACATTATAGCTTCAGTTGGTTCTTTTAAAACTGATATTAGTATTAGAAATATATATATAAAAAAACCTCCAGTGAATGGCGTGAGGACAATGAAAAAATAACACTGAGTTTGTCAAGGTATTTGAAAAAAAATGGCATTTGAAGATCCCTTTCAATTTTTATTCTCTTGCTTTTCATTGCTCAGTTTTAAGAGGTGGGCCTCTTTCAGTTAGACTACTCTAATATCCTCAGCCTCAAAATTCCTGCATTGATGCAATTAAGTTGGACCAAGATCAGCCATTCATTGGCGGTACAACAACATGAACAGCAGATTTCTAGATAAGGACTGTAAATCTCGTTGCTGCAGTTGCAGTCTTGAGGTGTCTACCACTGACTGAAGTGCTAGAGTCTCACAGTGCTGCAATCCGGAGGCCAGTATATCACAAGAGCGTCTTTCAGATTTTGGTATTATCTGGTAGCTGCACTGACTCTACAGCGTGACTCAAAAATGATGGTGTGTATACAACCTATGATGCACAGTAAATAAAGTTAGTTTTGCTGTTGATCATAGAATCATAGAATGGTTTAGGTTGGAAGGGACCTTAAAGACCATCTAGTTCCAATCCCCCTGCTGTGGGCAGGGACACCTCCCATAATTGATAAGGTGTTCTTTAAAGGTTTGGTTAAAAAAAGAACTTTTATTTTTTGGCAGATTTTCTTAGCCTTGAGAAAAAAGTCCCCGCTGGATGAAAAATCAGTGATTCCAGGCAGAAATCTACACATGAAACACATCTAGTTTTGCAATAGCTTCACACTTCGAGCCTGTGAAATGCACTAAACCTCAAATTACAAAATAACTACCTTTCAGTTATTGGGAACTGAAGGAAATTCTGCAGCAAAGCTTCTGTTTGTATAGTACAGTACCAGATACACATTGTTAGACATTATAAAATGCATTGCCTTGCCATGGAAAGTAGGAAGAGCTTGAAAAATACTTGTAAGAAACTCTCTGAGCAGAACTACATTGCTTAAAGTATCTTTGGAAAAAAATACGGATTACACAGCAACCGTTGGGAAACCACACTGTCATTACTCGTCCTGCACGGGTGTACAGGGGAGACACTGTGATTTGATTATTCACACAGTAGTTTAAACCCCCCTGATAGGTATAATGTTGATGTGCTGTAAACGACTGACAAAATAATAGAAGCACGGATTTGATCTGCATGCATTACAATTGAATATCTCTCTATACAATAATTCACAACATTCAGAGGTTAACTAAAGAGAAGCCAACATCTTTCTGTTTCAAGCTTGAGTTGGTTTCTCATTATAAGCCATATTCCAACAATCACGCAAATCTAATCAGTTGTAGGGGAAGCTGGTAGCGATCAGTACATTTGGGTTGCCTGAGATATTTCCTTATGAGGTATTCCAGGGACTGTTTTCCTCTGAGAAGCAGTAGGACCGCTGTCAATTAACCGTCACATAGATGTTTTTTACACAGTCACAGGGGGTCCCTGCCTCGTTTAGTGAATTGAGACACAGAATTAAGTTTGCAAGGGCAATCATTAATAGTTGCTCAGTATTGCAGCCTTAATGTTTTTGGAACCTTGTATATTTTCCCCTTAGGTAACATTTAATACACACCATTCTAATACCTATTATCTGTTTAGATAAAAATGACAGACTAGATTTTTTTTTTTTTGCCTTTAAATTCAAAAAGCTGCCTCTTTTTTTCTGATACTACTCATTGTTCTTATCTTTTGGCTTTTTTTTTAATAAAAAACATCAAAGGAAATTTAAATCATAGAATCATAGAATCATAGAATGGTTTAGGTTGGAAAGGACCTTGAAGATCATCGAGTTCCAACCCCCCTGCCATAGGCAGGGACACCTCCCACTAGACCAGGTTGCCCAAGGCCACATCCAGCCTGGCCTTGAACACCTATCAAAAATCCATAAAGTTCAATCACAAAATCCATAAAGTTCTCTCTGAAAATCCAGACTAAGAGTCTAGTGGTGGTTGTGCCTACATGTGGCGTTAGTATCTCTGCAGTCAATGCCAAATTGACAATTGATAAATATCAGAATTCTATCTAAATCCTTTCTATATGCCCTTAATTTGATGTTCAGTGGTGACGAGGGAAATTACAGGCAAAATAAACTCAAGATAAACCAGGATGAAACCTGTCTCACTGGCAGTCAGGGTTGTGCTCTTCACATGCCAAGCATGAGCTTATCATTTCATCTTCAAGAGTATTTATTCAATATAGGGAGTGAATGCTCCCAACTGAATGGTTTCATTTGAAGGAGGAAGAGCACTGAAATACACCCAAACCCACTAATGGCTTCCCTTGGTGTGCCGTGCAAAGAAAGTCAGGGAGCACCCCAAGTCAGCCTTGCTAGAGCATCAAACCCTGCAGAACAGCACTCTTACCTGGGTTATCATGTACATGTAATGAGCAATAAATGCTTTTAATATGCAGAGCAGCATTTTGGACGATTGGTTTGGATTATGCAGCCTTTCTGCATTTTGTTAAGGAACTCACACACAAATAAAAGTTCAATACTGTTATGAAGAAGAATCAGATGCTAATGTCTGAAGCAAAGCAAATTTGTATGTATAATTTAAATTTTCTTCCAGTCTATCACCAAGTACATTTTTTTTATTTTCCATTTTCTGACAGCATACTAATAAAACTAGCTTGTTCCAGACAAAGAGGTCTGTCACCCTCAAGCTAGATGGTTTTCATCTTTTTTTTTTTGTTTCAAGGAATGTCCTGGAGATAACAATTTTAAAATTAAAGACAGTACAGGTGTGGAGTAGGGATGGTAGTGGAACCCAATTTTAAAAAACATCTGTAGGTTTTTAGCTGTAAAATATTCCTGTAACATATAGTACAAAGCTTAAGGGTGTAATCATAGGAAGACGTGGAGACTGACATAAAAGTGGTCTTGGATTCATGGGTGCTATATTGACTGGCTTTATCACTAGTTATTGTATACTTGTATGCAAATTTACCGACATCCCAAAGCACTTTTCTGTATGCAAATAGAGAGTATAACAGTCCATACCTGAAAAGACAAATCTCTTTTGTCAGAAATCGTTGTCTTAAAGTTTGAATGAGTCGTTTCAGATGGAGCTTCTGAATGTCACTGCTCCCTTTACTGCACATATCTAATGAATATAAGACAATTATAACAAAGTATATTCAAGCAGTTTCAGGATTTAATGTGTCCAATCCTTAGGAAAAAAAGGGATTGTATCAAGAATATTCCATTTGTAGTCACTATGGAAACCTAAGAAAATTAGTGTCATTTTAAACATTCAAAACATCTTTAATAAAAAAAAAAAACACACACTTATTTCATTAATTGACAATTGAACCTGAGAAAGTCAGTATCAAGGCAATAGGCCTCAGATGAAAATGAAATCGTCTGTCACCTGTAAATATTTTATCCTAACTAGAGATTCTACTAATGCACATTTTCTCATACCCCCTGCTGTTAGCTCCAGAGCGGGGACTGTCAGCCGAGTCAAGCTCAGCAACAATCAGACCTTGTATTGTGATAGGAAAGCAGTTTCAGCTAAAACTAAAAACTCAGGTCCGTAGACAGTTAGTCGAGCCTATGTGTGAGTCAGGCAACCTTCCCCCCACCCCCACCCCCCTTGAAAACACTGTTAAAAACATGGTACTAAAACTTATCCAAGACATGTTTTTTTCCTTGCCGGTCCCTATGATACATTAAGACCTGAATCCTACCCAACCACGGGGCCAAATATGAGCCAGCCCAGTTGGAAATTTGACTATTTCAGGCAGCATATACTGGGGGAAACAAGCAATCTCATGGTTCGTGGAGCCTGTGGTGACTAGGAGAAGTATCATCTCTACCTACAGAGGTTTTCAGAGTAGGTGCTGAAGTCCGAATGAACAGTCCCCAGCCCTCTGTACAGGGAAAGTTAATCTCTGCAGGGCACCATTCGTCTGACCTGTGTTAGATGGCCAGAGAGAGATGAACCATGACCCAAAATTGTCCATTTCTCTGCAGTGTGTGGCTGGCTCAGATGTCAGAATCTCCGCTGTAAATGCTTGAGTTAGGTGAGATGACTCTTATCCCAGTCTTCATAAATTTCACAACACGTGGAATAAGGCTTTATTGCATTATTATAAACTAAATAAATACAAAAATGCTTAACAAAAAATCTGTATTTCAATAGATTTCATGTTGTTTTTTCTCTTTTTGTAAGGAAAACTTTCCATAAGTACGTACAGCTATAAGCAAACTATGAAAAACTCTTACAGTTTGGGGGAATATTAAAAATATTTACCATTTAGGAACCAGATATGTTTCCAATGAAATTACTTGCACATTTCCAGCGCTGCTGAAAGAGAAAACCCAGTAGGGATCAGTCTAGCTCTTTATTGATATCACAGTACTTTAGAAACCTCCCCAGTGTCCTCCCTTTTCATTTATGTAGCACCTGCCTCTGGTGTCTTTCTACAATTTTGTCACTACATTTTGTCGCTCCTGTTGTTTCAAACACTCTTTGCATCACACTCCGCTTCTCCATCCATTTGCAAACCCCATCTGAAAACATTTCTTCTTCACTGGTTATCTCTTGCCCTTTCACTCTCTCTTTTCAACTGCTGTTATTTGGATCTCTAAGGTGTATATTACAACTTCAAAAAGCCTTTCAAGACATAGTTTGAAAAATATTCTACAACATGAAACATAATGACAGTACTGTACAGCATTACTTTTAATAATTAATTTGCATGTAGTTCTGGGCTTTCTGGATTTTTCCAAGACTGGCAGAACAATATCAGGTTCAAGTTGTTCATTGATTATTTTTCTCATAGCGATAGAAAAAGGAACCACGAGAGACAGACAATCTCAGTTTTCTAGTGATGTTTTATAATTTAACATTTAATACCTTTCAAGAGATGAAAGGTTTCGTTACTAGTTAAGCAAAGGTAAGCAGTTTCTCTTGATGGTGTTGGATACAAAGATGATAAGGTCAGCCAAATTGCTTAGCTATTGAACAGATTAAGTCATGTGCCTCAGTCAGATAGTTGGTGTGATAAAGGAACACTCAAGGGAAATGTGGGCATGTAGCAACGTAAAAGCTCAACTGAATTTTTGAGATGCAGTGCTTTATGATCAAACTCGGAGATTAACACAAATCTACAGAAAACCAAAACTACGCACCCTCACCTGCCCATGTCTTTATCTTGTTTATCTGTAGATTTAAATCCCATATCGTAGCCTTAGACTGACATAGGCTGACATTTACACACTACGCGAATGAATGCCCTGGAAGGGTTCCAGGGGTTTACAGACTGTGCATGGTACACAGAAACTCCATATGTAAAGCTGACCCAGGCCACTCGGCCCACACAGTGCATCATAGCAAGAGGTGGATGAAATAACCGCGGTACAGGGTATCACAGTACAGACAGCACTTGGAGAATCTCACAAACTGACCCACCCAGCACTATGTCACCTCTACATGCACCCATTGCACTTTCACATGTCTTTGAAGGACTTCAGAGAAGGTCTGAGGAACCAGTGAAGCCCTAAGAGGCATCTTCAAGGGAGAAACCACAGCTATGGGCCATGCCAAGAGTGTTAACTTAGCAGGATAGTAGGAAACATGGGGTCTCTCAAAAGGATGGAGGAGACAATACATGGGATGTGTAATGTCTTCTCTACCCATAGATACATAGTATGATCCAAGTACATCTAAAATAATGTTATCTTACATATCAACTCTGTGTTAGATTACTGCTTTCTGTCAGTATCTAAAGCATATAACTGAGTTAAGTTTGAAGTGATTGGCAGTGCTTTGCCATACCCTCCTTCAGCGAATGCATTGCACTGCTTGTATGCAGCTCAAAAGCTGCCAGCATCAGAAAGGACCGGCTGGGTCCTTGTGAGAAAAAACTGCAAAACTGATGATGGAATAAGGGGGAATAAAAAAGAATTTGTTTTGTTGTTGGTTTTTTTTTCCTCTCAAAAGTCCTGGGGTAAAAGTATTTAACATTTATTTACAATGTTCTTTACATTTGTTCTCAATTTTAAAAATCTTTTTCTAGCAAATAAATGAAGATAAGGAGAAAGGAGAGTGAAATCTGATAAGAAAAAGAAAGGAAAGTATGATAATCAACACAGAAGTACTAGACATGGGCAGCAGAAGTCGCACCACCTTAGTGCAGGTTTCCATGGTATCTCCCCCTTGTAGATTCTTTGCTATTTAATAGG
Organism: Anarhynchus alexandrinus; assembly: GCA_008711295.1. Classification (NCBI taxonomy): domain Eukaryota; kingdom Metazoa; phylum Chordata; class Aves; order Charadriiformes; family Charadriidae; genus Anarhynchus; species Anarhynchus alexandrinus. The sequence goes on along the minus strand of VUYV01000227.1, from coordinate 909,219 downwards.
TTAAGCTTATTCAGTTTTGAGTAGAAGCATTAGAAAAGGTCTCTCTCTACCACTTCATCATTTCACAAAATTTAAAAAAAAAAAAAAATCATATTTTTCAGATCTCTTCAAAATTGCTGAATGCACTTTGAAATCACCAAGATGGCTCAAAACAATTTAAAGAAGAATTGACAGACATGCAAACATGCAGACACACAGACAAGCACACATAGGCACATACATATCCCATCAGGATTGCAGAAGCTTATGGAACCAGGCTAAAAATGCATGACGTGGGGCATGTTAAAATGTAAAGTAAAAAGTAATGTAAACATTTTCTGATGAGGAACATTTCATTAACAATTTAAAATCAGAAATGTTTATGAAAATGCATGGAAATGACTGTAAGCGGGGGCCAGGGTTTTTTCTTATTTTCTTTTTCTTTTTTTTTTTTCCTGAAAAACAAGGTTTAACATTGAATACATGATTATAGGATGTTTCAAAGAAAAGATCTGAAATGGAAGATTTGCCCTTATCTGTCGAGGAAACACATAAAAGAACTGTAACTCCAGAGAATCAATTGGATTGAGCTCATAGATAGTGTTTTAAGGCCTAATAGCAGGTGACTGCAAGAGACCAACATGACAGGAAAAGCAGGAGAATGAAATACTATATGATCAGATAAGTGAGACAGGTAAGATTGTGATTATGGGTGATTTTAGCCTCCCTAATAATTACGGAGAAACCTTTGAGATATTGGCTGATGGCATGTGGAATGACTGACATAACAAATGATTATTTCCTGAAGCAATACATCAAGGACTCTACTAACAAGAATTTATTTCTAGATTTGGTGTTATTCAGTGTCCAAGATATTAATAAACATATATGAACTGTTCATCCATTTGAACTAGTGAAAAAAATATAAAATACAGGGTATTTCCTGAAAACTGTTACCAGACTTTCAGCAGAAATTGAATGATAAAATAAGATTTTAGGAAAGAATTAAATGGGAAGGTGTGTCAGCATGATTTGCTTCTGGAAAGCAAAGATCTACCAATACTTCTTAGTGTGTTTTCAGTCCTAGCATAAGAGCCTTTACAGAGCCTGGATTGCAGAGTGCATTTCACCTGGTACTGCATTTCTGTCTCCGGAGCTTTTGATGCTCTGCATCTTGAATATTAACATAAAACCTTCTCAGTTATTTGAACTTACTCTAGAAATAAATCTGGGTCAGCATGGGGAAAGAGCTGAGCGTAGGATCACAGACTTGTTGGAAAGTACCTCAGGACGTCCACGGTCCAGGATACCCAGGTCTGTGTCTAGTTTTCTTTTGGATGTCTCAATGGATAAAGAATCCACGGCCTTTCTGTCCCAGTGGTTGACCTCCATCACAGTAAAAGAGTCCAGAACTGGATGTAGCCCTCCAAATATCTTTCACCAGGGCTGCACAGAGGGGGAAAGTCATCACCCTCTACCTGCTTGCAATACTCCTTCTAGTACAGCCCAGGAGGCCCTTGGCTTTCTTTCCCACAAGGGCTCATTGCTGGTTCATGCTTGACTTGTTATCTATCAGTACCACCAGGTCCACTTCTGCAAAGCTGCTCTCCAGCCACTTGGCTCCCAGCCTGTTCTGGTGCCTAGTGTTATTCCACCCCAGGGGTAGGACTCATCGTTCCCTTTTGTTGACCTTCCTGAGATTCTTTTTTGCCCACTTCTTCAGCCTGTCAAGGTCTCTCTGAATGGTGGCACTCCATCTGGTGTATAACTTCTCCCCCCAGCTTTGATTCATCTGCAAACATGCTGAGGGTGCAGCTTGTCCCACAATCCAAGTCATTAATGAAAATATTAAATAGTACTGACCCCAGTATTCACCTGTGGGTTTCATTACTGGTGACTGGGCTCCAGTGGACTTTGCTCCACTAATGACTTCCCTGTGAGCCTGGCAATTCATCCAGTTTTCAGTGACTGTCCATTTTTCTAGGCTGTACCTCCTCCTCAGTGCGTCCATGAGGATGTTGTGGGTGACAGGGCAGAACACCTCGCTGAAGTGAAGAGAAACGGTGTCCATTGCTCTCCCCTCATCCCCTGAGCTGGTCATCCCATGTGAGAGGCTGTCAGCTTGGCCGGGCAGGACTTCCCCTTCATGCACTGTTCTAATAAGGTTCTTAGCATCTGCACCCCTCACAAAAGGAAGCATCTACAATTTAAATAACGCTTAAAAGATTAATAATGAGAACAACAAAGAAAAACGGTAATACTAGAGGAAAAAAATAAAGAACCTGATCCAAGCTGAAGTGAAAAATGCACAAGAAAGTTCCAGAAGATGCCAATAGAGTGGGGAAATTTTGAAAACGTTGTACAGGAAATGAGCCAAAAACCCCTGTAAGGATTTCATAACAGGCTATGTACACACACAGCCTACAGCACAGCAGCCCACAGCAAGTCATTTGTTTGTGCCACAAAGAAGCAGTTCTCATCTATTCACTTTTCTCCTTTTTTTTTTTTTAGCAATGAGAACTTATGTCTGCTTATGTATCACAGGAATGCAAACAACTTAAAATGGTTTATCTCTGCCTTAATGTTAATTTGATTATTTCCTAGTTTCGTCTGAAGTAGAATCTCTACGTTCTGTGATCTTTCACATCAAAATTTAATGAGCTGATAATGTTAGAGTACAGCATTTGTCTACTGCACTTGAAGCTTATTCCCTACATAAGGTCTACTTTTCACCCATCTTTTGTAGCATAGAAATGTATGTCTCCCCAAATACATAACACAACACCTCATGGGGTATGAACAGGTAATCAGGAAGGGGGACAGCTGGAATGGGAGGTTTTGTTTCAATTCTGAGACTGTCTGGAATGTGTCTAGAGAACAAGTCTTATGAGGAGAGGCTGAGGGAACTGGGGTTCTTTAGTCTGGAGACAAGGATGCTCAAGGAAGACCTTGTCACCTTCCATAACTACCTGAAAGGAGGTTGTAGTGAGGTGGGGGTCGGTCTCTTCCAAGTAAGAAGCGATAGAAGAGGAAACAACGTCAAGTTGCGCCAGGGGAGGTTTAGATTGGATATTAGGAGAAATTTCTTCACAGAAAGGGGTGTCAAGCACTGGAACAGTCTGCCCAGGGAAGTAGTGAAGTCACCATCCCTGGAGAAGTAGATTTAATGCTTAGGGACATGGTTAAGTGGTGGACTTGTTAGTGTTAGGTTTATGGTTGGGCTCAATGATCTTAAGGGTCTTTTCCAACCTAAATGATTCTATGATTCTATTTTCTCTAAATGACTAGCTCATACTGGACATGTATCACAGAAATCTGCCCTAGGCATCAGTTTCAAGGGTGTTTCCAGGACATTGGTCTGCTGCCCAGTGTCAACAGTGGAGGCATTCCAGCCTTTCTTCACCCCAGTTATCCTGTGCTAGATGATCCTTTAGAAAACAAACAACTGTGAACAACGCTACTGCATTTTGGAACTCGGTTACTTTTTGAGCCTCTTCTGGCCATTTGAAACCGAAATGTGGTATAAAGCATGCATGCGCTCCTGTTGCGCTACAGTACAAAACATTCCCCCTCTTTAATGCGTTCGCAGCTATGAGGAGTCACAGTTTAGTGGCCCTGTTAACCTCTCCGAAGGATGCAGTCAATACCCGTGTCATACGGGGCATAACATTTTAATTTTCAAGAAACTGTGGGTTTAGATTCACTTCACAGACTCTTGCTTAACACAAAGCAGCTGGGATTGAAGATGGGATAAAACAGCGGATGCTTGACATACATAATGAGGGTTTTTGTAAAAAGGCCTGTGTCAAATTGGGGGAATAGTGACTGCATGGGTGATTCCCTGAGGGTTTTATTGCCTCTGCTGACTATTTTAATATATGTGAATCATAAATCTATAAAAGATTTGAACACAAATAATCCCCAAAGATACAGCTTGAAATAAATTTTAAAATTGTGATTTTATACATATATTTAAAAATATATATGTTGTTGTATGAGAAATATACAGAATATTGGGACTTTTTATGTTTTCTCTCTCCCCTTCCTGACTACCATTATTACAAAATTATATACATTGGTTCTAATGTGCAGTATTAATAATTAAGAAGAGAATGAACGAGGTGATGTACATTATCTTCTTGTCTTGTGCAACGTGGCATACTGCTCAGTGCTTGAGTTCCCTCATTGCCTGTGCATGCTGGAAATAATTGCTTCCAGAAAACAGACTAGAAACTGGAAGAGGTCAATTCCTCCCTTACTGTTGAGGTGGAGTTTCCCCATATCACCAACGTAATATTTTACAATATTTATATTGTATGTGCATATACATATTTACAATATGATGTTGAGATTAATTTAAGGAATATTCCTCTTTATATAAGTACTTGTATTTCTGTAAAATAATCATATATATAAATATGTGCATATCTATCTATAAATCTTTATACCTACCTGAATATCCATATACTTTGGTTCTCCTCTTAGGACATAGTAATTTCCATACACTGCTTTTTCTGTCTTGCTCAGTTTTTCATCTTACACATGCATCAATGGGAAGAAACCATAAGGGGAAGACAGAAAGAGGAATATGTAAGAATTGTTGTTCAGAAGTGAAGCTGTAAATCAATGGAGAGTGAAAAACTAGATGATAAATAATGAAGGCCATAGGATGAGCAGAAGTATGACAATAATGTCAGTCAAGAGTTGCAATGAAATAGTTTGGACCTGCAACAACCATGCTTTAATAATATTAACTGGCACACACCAAAAGTAACTAAAATATATACTTCTTAAAGAAAAACTATGTTTATATGAAGATGACTATGCTTATAAAAGTAATGAATCATGAAGAGGTGTATGCACTGATGCAAAACACAAAACATCCTTGTGTTGTACTATTTCCTTCCATTGGTTCTCCCTATTTCTTCTTTCTATCATTGTCTTGTTCTTAGTTTTTCAACTTAAAATATTTATTCATTGATCTTGAAAACAGTTACATGTGTGCTGAATCTCAGCAGGGCTACTAAGGGCACAGAAATACCTGAAAAAGGTATTATTTATCATGATTCACTGGTACACATTTTTTTCCGTGTAGTACATTCAACAATGCTTTGACGGACACAATTTTAAGTAATCTTTGTGACAATCCCTGTGATAATCCTTGCAATAGGAGTCCTATTGTATCTGTTGACAGAGAGGATGCTTCTGACTCATCAGTGGCAATATTTTCTCTTATTCAACCTACACATGAATAAAAAAAAACGACTCACATATTAAGTTCAGGCTTCTAAAGCTTCAGATTACTTTACATCACTAGGGAAGCGTCATTTTGTTTTAACAATATAAGAACACAGTATTTGATTTTCCCATTATGATATATATCATCCTCAATAGATCGTTTTCAGCATGACATCCTCATTCATTTACTTCTTTCTTTATTTCATTTAATTATTCATTTTTTAAAAATTATGCTCATCACAATCTCTCTGGGTGCACATGTAAATTATTAAGAACAATGAGTAATGGTTGACTGATGTAAAACTAAATTGAAGGAGACTCAGCTGCACAATACAATATAGCCCTTGCCCAATGCCCTGCTTCTCCCCTAAGGCAAAAGCCTCAGTCAAGGGGTTTTCAATGTGCCCAGAGGATCAACAGGTTTAGTCTATCCTGGCCTTTATAGGGGAAAACAAAATCAAAAATAGAAGAACTTCCAGGAAAATTGTTCTCAGCCATTGTGAGGTTAGAATTAATATACAAAATGTGAAAACCATTTCATGTATCTGTGGGTTCCAACAGTAGAGGTGCCTGAAGAGAAGACGTGTGTCTAAACTCCTGTTATAGTCAGAGGAGATCTAGTCAGTAGACTACAGAGAGCAGTTTAATCTCTTCATAAACTAAACACCCAGTTTTCAATTTGGTTGTTTAAATATAGGCCCTTTAAGATATCCTACGCTCTTCAAGGCATCTAGAGAGATGACAGCCGTGATGCAGAACCTAGAGAAGACCCCTGACTTTCTGGACTTGCAGGTGGAGGTCAGATGGGACACTCCACGGTATCTCAGATGGTACTGCTGTCTGTGATATGGCAACGGAATCAAGCCCCTGCCAGTAGATCAGTTCCATCCCTCTGGACTCCATTTGCTGTATTGGCTATCTCACCACTGACTAAAATGTTGAACTAAGAATTAGGGGTTTAGGGTTTTGCTTTATAGAGACGAGCTTAAGTAAGATGAGTCCCACCTCGATATTTAAAACAAATACAGTCACATTTGGACTTGACCTGAAGAAAGTGGAAGCAATAGTGGACATGTCAGTCTCAATATGAGAAGAGATTTTGTCTGTCATGGTTGGTCCTGAGATGGTGAAGTATTTACAACTCCTTGATCATTGAATAAAACTGACAATGAATGGGTATCTTTCATGTCTCTATAGTCTGCTAAACCCAAAGAAATATTTGAATTTTAGATTTTAAAATTCTCTGTTTTGTACCTGGAAATATATTTCATCTTAAAGAGATACATGTAATATTGTTCCTGTGATTAATTAGTCACATCAAATGAATTACATTCTGTGTCTTCTACAATTGTTGAGTGGTCAGCAGCAATATTTAGTTGTTAGTATCTTTTAAAATTGAATTCTAACAACACATGTCTTCATTAATTTATGATAGAGTCCTTGGTCAAAAGCCTGAATACCGACTTTTCTGAGCAGTAGTTCTAAATTATAAACTTAATAAGGAGTAATGTTGATAATTCTGATGACAGCATTCCTGAGTAGTTTCTCTTCTTGGTGACCTTCCCTTTTCTAATGAGGCCGTCAGATGGTCATCAAATGCACTGAAATTCTGCTGTTTTCCTGCACTTACTACCAAAGAATTCAGTTGTTTCTATACAAAAAAAACCCAATGGGAAGATTATTTTCAATCTGATGTCTTATCACGTCTAAGAGTAGACCATCTCCTGTACAGCCACTGGCTGATGAATGGTTTCAAGACAAGAAAAACATACATTCTGACTTTCTGTCTTTCAGAAACCTAAGAAAATTGCTGTACTGCTATTGTGTACTGTGTCCTCACCTTTCTATCACTGCCTGAAGAGATTCATACAAGGAGTTATTATTGTCTACTTGTGTCTCAAAAATACATCAGCAACGGAAGTAGTTTCACGTCCTGTGAAACATTTTCTTAATGAACATCTTCACAAAAACTGATGCCTATCAGTCTCAGAGACAGTACCCTGGATTAGTAGAGTTCTGATATGTGTAGAAGGGAACTCCAACAATCATTTTATCTCTCCATGGCCCCAGAGTAGAGTCATACCAACCTGTTATCTTCTGATACTTTTCTATGCATCTTTTAAAAACTGAAGCGATAGGAATTGTACTGCCATCTTTGAATATTCCAGTGCTTAATTAATCTTATCAATAAAAAGATTTCTTCCTACGACCTGACCTAGATCTCCTCAACTGCAGTTTAAACCCATTGCAACTTTTCTCTACCCAGTGGGTATGTGGAATATTTTATTATCTTTCTCTGTAGAGTCTTTAAAACATTTGAAGAACATCAGGATGTGTCCACGTAGGTTTTCCTTAAATAGACTCAGCCTGATTTTTGCAGACTTTCCTTATAGGTCTAGGGTTTTATGTCTTTAATTTATTTTTCTCTTCTGAACCCTAAGTGTTTTAGAGTTTTCTTGGAACACAGCGCTCACAACTGGGTATATCAGACCTGTGCAGCTTCATGACAGTTTACTGGAACTGAAGGTTGTTTCATGTCATTTAACTATAACACTCCTGTTTATGACTTTGGTCTGAAGTTATGTGTGTACGTGTGTGTGTGTGACAGCATATCATTGTATTTAGCGATCTTTCTTAATCTCCAGTTCCTTTTCTGGTGAGCTGCTGCCTACCCAAACTATTTCCGCTTGGTATTTGGGCAAGTGGTGTCTAAATTGATATGCACAGATGATATGTAGGTAGTTGAAACTCAAAACCCTGGAAGAAGACAAACCAAAACAAAGTGATTTTCCGTGCTAACATGTATTCTGAGAGATAAAAGAAGGCAAATACTGTGACCAAACTACATATGAATAATGCATATGTCTGTATCTTTAATACTCTAGAAAGATTTTCCTTTTCCAAAAACATAGGAATTTTTATATCTTTTTTTTTATTTATTTATCTGATGGATTTCACTGACTTTCCAAATGTGTTCTATTCTTCCAAGATTTCCTTTGATTTTTGTAAATATCCAACATACATTCCTAGTTAGAATGTATAGTCAGTGTTGTAATTAGTAGATTGTGGCTCCTTTCGGTGAATATTTGCTTTCTTCTTTCTTTGCTCTCCAAGCAAAAAAAGATGTATAAAAAGTTAGGGTCTTATAGAAATTTATAACAATAAAGAATCTCCTAGGTTTTCTCAGTCAATCTCATCAATCCTCTTCTTATACTAATAAATATCCACTTTAAAACAGCCATCCTTTCTTTATGTTCCAGGAAGGAGAACTTTTAAAAAACTGTTGGCAACTCTTTCAACAATAACAGAATTAAATTACTAACCCCTTAACTACTTCAGTCCTGAGTATTTAAGTTTTCTCTCCCTCATCTTTGCATATTGAACTGGGAGATCGTGATTTGAATAAATTCTGTGTTTGAGAGGTCAATGTCAGTCTTCAAATTTGAAATGGCTTAAATGTCACAACATGCTAATGATAACACTTGCAATTTTTTCTAGGCCTAATTAATATTATCGTGAATGTGTAGAGCTGCCAGTATTGCTTACTGAAAAACTGGTAGTACAGTCTGCAACTTTAGTACATGTCTCTAATCCCTAAGCTTCAATTTTTCAGTAATTTCTTCCAGAGCGAATCTGTGTTTCACATGTCTCTTTAGCAATGCCTTTTTTTTTTTCCTTTTTTTTCCCCCCTTTCTTTTTTTTTTTCAGTGTAAGAACCAGTGTTGTCAATGCCACCTATATTTTTCATTACTCTCACAATACTTGATCTTCTTTATGAGAAGCTGAGGACCACAGTGTTAAATTTGTCAATTTTTTTCCCTATCCTTAAATTACTAGATTTCTGAACCTTAGGGTTGCTGAGAAAAACTTAAAATCTGATCTTCCTGTCAACAGATAAACACAAACAATACAATTTCTTTTTTATTTCTTTTCTTATTTAACAGTGGGCATTGACAATGCTAAAGGAGCAGTAGTTGGAGATGGTCCATTAATGCTTATGTACTCTTTAGATACCACAAATGGACAAGTAAATATCAATATTGATAAATAAAAGTTATTTGAACGGCCTCTGGCCAGTCTTTCCATGTAGGTCAATTATACGGTGTATTGTGGCATACTGTATGAAATGTTTTATTTGACTGTTAAACTGTAATGGCTGAAATGGTTACAGCATAGGTTTCTTCCTGGCAAATATTTTTCTTGACCTTGACTACCATAAATGTAAACTTAAAAATAGCACATTATTGACTTAACAAAAATACTGAGAGGAATTTCAGAGCTAGCAAATGTCACTTTTCAAATAGCATAGTAAAACCTGCCTTGATTAAGGGTGAAATTTGCCCCCCGCGGATCTGAAGACATGTGCACCACTCGAGTCCCATTTAAATCCTCTAAATGGAAGTTAAGTGGTGAACTCCACTCCAAGTACAGATTTTAAATGTTCTTCATTACATAAAACCTCTAGTTCCTAAACTTTGTTTTTAAAAAGTATTACTGGTGTTCAGAGTGATACGTTTTTCATTGTGTCTAAATATTATTTTCAGGTGTTATCTCCAATAGATTTTCTTAATAAAGAAAATAATAAAGCCCCAGGAAATGGTGATGTGACTGCAATAGACTTGGTTCAGTAAAGCTTCTGCTGTTAATTAAGAAACTTTCATCTTTGAAGTGCAGTAAAAAAACATTCTTATTAGCAAAGGTATGTTAGGTCAGTAATAAAGGAGATTTCCCTTTGAACATTATATCTAATCAATCCAGAGAGAATTAAGACAATTATATTTTATCAGAAACATGTAGAGGCAAGGATCAACAAGGGGGATGGAGTAAGACTTTGGTATTAATTACAAAACTGTTTTAGGAAATAATCAATCCTTTGTTAATCAGGGCAGGTGTATGAAATGACAAAGAAATTATTTATCAAGCCACAAGGGTGAAAATCATAGGCAAGGGATTATGGGGATAAGTCTCTGAATTGTAAAGCAATCATATGAGTCTTTCTTTGCATTTTAGGTTGTATTTCTAATTGTATTCTATTCCAAATATCACTAATTAACTTAGAAGGGAAACATTAAATGCTATAAACCATAAGAGACACATGAATTAGACCATTTCATTTTTCAGTGTTCCAGTTAGACTCTCGGAACACATGATTATTATTTTTTCAGTCTTAATTTCTGAATATATTTAACTTGATTTGAGGGACAGAATACATTTAGTCTCCTCAATCGTTCTTGCAGTAAATCCAGACGTCATTGCTGAAACCAGAGCCACCTGAAAATTTATTGTAAATATCATCAAAAATAGAACGAACCAACCAGATCAAGTACTAAAATAAATCTGAATACAGTATTTGTTCACAGTCATTTGAATAATTTATTTTCATTTCAGTGGATTTTGATGATATCCTCAGTTCACTGACCACAAGACCCAACAGAAAGAAAACATAATGATGAAAAAATGTAAGAATCAGGGATAGTGCTAAACACACTAGTTAAGTCTTCTTACACAGAACACTGTCATTTCCAAATCTGACAAATTCCTTAGACCCAACTCTACTTCCCAGCATAGGATTCAAGTAAATTGTGAAATAGGAAATAAATATCACTTTAACTGGATCCTTGAAAATAACTGAGCAGCCAGTTAGGCACTGTCCCTATAGTACAGTTACAGGAACACCTGAGAGAAGATGTGTTTGTCCTATCATCTGTTGCATTATGTTGTAGTATTTAACACCTAATTATTGATGCTTATGTAAACTTCTTAAGAAAAGATTCCAGAGGTGTTAGAAGCATTTTCCTACTTATTTTCAAGTAGTCCCCTGACTTTTTCTTCGACGTTTTTCAGGTAGTGCTCGGTGGGTGCATCACAACCTGCATTAGTGTGATAGGTGAAGCCCAAGCACGAATTCACCCCTTTTTCTACTTTATGCCAATCTTACAACTTTCTAACTGTCCACGTCTCTTGGAATTTGCACGTCCTTTCCAGTCTGTGTGAGCTGCTACTTATTTCCCTGTCTCTGATATGTGGTATCCCAGTGACTCATCTTTCCATTGCAGTACAGCCCAAAGACAGCAGGCACTGTACTACCCACCAAACACACATGGAGCGAGAGATTTTGTTACAAGGAGCTTTCAGTATACATAAGCCTGTTAGACGAAATGCAAGAGGTGAGGTAGAAGATTGTGAAGAGGAAAACGTTACCTAAAAATTATAGAGCCAGCTTCAGTTTCCTTCCAAAACCCTCAAGACTCAATGTCCTGTGGTTGCTTTTTTCTAGTTGCCTGGTTTTTATTCAGATTGTAAGCTCCTGGCAGCAGAGTATTGCTGTTTTGCTCAGTGTCTGTCCTTGTCCATATGGCATGAGTCTTTGCGCTGCCCCAGAGAACAAATAACAGCAGCTATGGCCCCAGTGCTCCAGTCCCCAAGTGAAGGATTTTGTGGTGGCTAAAGAGAACCTGCCCATTTAATCTGTTATGCAAAACAGAAATTTATTTGACCAACCAAGCAAGAAGGAGGAGGATGATAGGTGGGGATTGTACGAAATCAAAGATCAGTTGATCAAAGATTCTTTTTCCTGGTGTCGTGGTTTAGGCCAAATTGGCTACTGGGGACCTAGGGGACCCCAGATGGGACCGACAGATGCTCCCCTCTACCCCTCTTCAGAGAGAGAGGCAGAGGAGGAAAAAGAGACTTATGAGTTTAGAAAGAACTAAACTACTTTAATGAAATATTAATAATAAAATAAAAAGAAATAATGAAAAATATATACAAAACCGTATCAAGCTCCCGAGATGACAATCACGACACCGGCTGGCACTGGGCCAGTCCCAGGCTGGACTCGGTGACGGACGGGAACTGGATTCCGGATCTGGATTCAGGATCGGGATCACAGGCAGACGAACAGAGTCCTCCTCAGACATCAGCCATTGTAGGAAGAGACCAGAGGGGGCCTGACCCTTTGATCCATCAGCTTTTATACTGAGCATGATGCAGATGGGATGGAATACCCTGTTGGTCAGTTTTGGGTCACCTGTCCTGTCCGCTCCTCCCTGCAGGTGGGACCCCACTGTTTTTCGCTTCCGCCCTTCCAACGGGGCAAACAACAAAGTTGGTTGGCCTTGGGTGTTATGGCAATAAGTATAAGCAGGAGCCTCTCTGCATACCATGCCTGGGCAGCAGTTATAAACATTGGTCTTATCACTCTGAGAAAGTGAACATTTGTCTGCACAATATGCTGTTAATTTCAGTAGTTAGAAGAGGCCCAGCTAAGAAGCGAAGTTACAAAACAAAATTGGTTCTGTTTTACCTCAAACCAGGCCACCTGGGAACCTTCAAATTAAATAAATGGTCTTCAAACCACCTGTTCTTAGCAGTTCAGTTCTTTGACTCTCTTGCTAATATCCATCACAATGCTGGTTCCCGCTGGAAAAACACCTCCAAGGGTACTAGCTTATCAGAGATCTGCTTTACTGTGGCTTTTAACTGCTACCTCATGGAAGAAAAAGTAAGATACAGTATTACTCTTCTGTGAAAAAAGGTACCTTTTTATGTCTTTTTTTTTCCCAGGTAATTGTTCAACATTTGTTTTGCTTTTTTCCAGGTTCTGTTTTCATTAACTAAATACCCATCCATTTAAAAAACTTTTTTCTCATCTACCCTCTCTCCTCTGTCAGAGATCTGTCTTGAGATGTTACTGTCTTGCCTGTTGCAAGCATTTGCTGGGTTTCTTAGACTGAACTTCAAATGTCACCTGCACAATGCCAGTGTGAATTGGCACCCAGGCAATTTTCACAGCCAAGCCAAAATCTTAACAGCTAAACACAGCTTTTCTTTATGCAGATCCTCCCAAAGTCATCTCTCACTATGTTCTGACATATTGTCCAAAGAAAGGAGGGCTGATTCGGAAAGCTAGCAATAACCTCTAACAGCTATACCTGATGTTAAATGAGTACATTTCCATTATTCAAAATATACCTGTTTTTTCCCCCTTAAGACCTTCATTCACCAGAATGTCTCTAGGCTATTTCTGTTAAGGTTTGAAAAATGGCTTAGTGTGATTTTTTGATGCAAGTTAATACAGTGATAAGCACAGTAAAGTCTCCAGGAATAGCAAATCATTAATTTACTTCAGAAAATAAGACTTCAGTGATGAATAAACCCCATAAGGATTCTATAGTTTTAAGCAGCTTCACTGGCAATGAGTATCTGAGCAGCCTGAAAGAAAAGTAAAACACACTACCAAACCAGTAATTATTTTATACAGTTGATCAGCAAATAAGCTTTAAGATGGAGGGTGCTTGACAAAGTAGTTTGAGACTAGACTTCACTAAAATGGATGATCTTTATTTTAAACACATTATACCCCATAATTATAGGAGCAGATAACTGGAAGATGTAGTTAAGAAGAGTGGAGAAGAAGGTTTTAAGCAAAATAAATCATTTTGCACTGTCACAGGCAATATCATGAGTCAGGGCCCAGTTTCATGTGTATTAATAAACTGAGTAAACCCTGTTGATGGAAATGCTCACAGTGAAATAACCTGAGTTGTTCTGACATTTCTGGTCTGGACTTCTTCAGCCCACACCTGCTGCCTCTGTCATACCAGAAGCGAGACAAAGATGACCTTCCACCTTATCTTTAGTGCTGTTTCATTTTGCTCATTATGCTTGAAGTCATTTTCCCAAATCTACCAATCATCATTTAAATCCTGTCTCAGTTAAGTTATTTCAACTGGTAAGAGTTAGATGTCACTGAGGCAAATAACTAATGGAAGATCCTAAATTCACTAAAAGCCCAAAGCATTACCCATGTAATACTGTGGGCCAGAGACTCTGATGTTGAGAGAGATCCTCAGAAAACTGCCAAGTCTTTTTTATTTGAGATTTTAATTACCAAAACCAAGATCTGAAGTGCTCTTCAGCTGGGAATTGTGAAGAATACATCTATAGCAATGTGTACAGAACAGTAACGTGTGAAGCAAAGCTATTAGTGACTTTAACCAGGGGAAAACTCCTAAATGGTCAAATAACTATTTCTTATCACAACTCCAGGTTATCTGTCAATATATCCACATGACACTTCTAAGGAAGAAAATGTAAAACATCTCTTCCTAAAGTACAGTGATCCCTCAATTTTACTCTCAAGTTGCAGTTGAACTTCTGGTGGTTAACCTCACTTCTACAATAAAATTCACCCTGGATTTATGGACCCAGTTGAAGTCCCATGACATTATTTGGGCTCTGGTCCCAGTTTGGGTGCCAGTGCTGAAGAAGAAGTTTAACAGCTTTACTTCTACTCTCTCTGTGCAAGCTTGCCTGAAGAATGAAATAACAGAATTATGCAGAAAAAAATCAAATTATATCATTCTTTGGTAGCTGGGGTGATGTTAGGTTTGTGTATTGAGTAGAATTAGACAGGGTTTTATTCTTCTATGAGTTCTAACATTTGAATTTCAAAACTGATAGAACATGCAGATCAGGAATGTGACATTTCTGAGGTATTTATAAAATAAAATGAGAAGATCAGCACTATTTATCCTGGTTGTTCTTAAAATCATGTTATTCTGGAAAAAATCTAGATTCTGTGCTTAGTTATCTGAAACCAAAACATGCATTTCCGGGCAAATGATAAATCCTTATGGATTTTTGTTTACACAGAACTGATAAACATCTTGACATCAAGAGGAGGGGATTAAGATTGCAGGTACAAGATGATGTGTAATAATACTGCTCTTCTGCACAAGGGCTCAACATGAATGGTTTCCTCAGGGACTCTACCACCCCTTGAAATTCAAGAAAGGCACTGAATCAAAGAACTTTATGGTTCAGGCAGTTAAAAAGAGAGTTAAACTCCACATAAATGTTAGTACAGCGCTCATACATGCCATGAATGCATTGCACATACCGCCTCACGCACAGGAAGGCAGATTTTTTTCAGAACTCCTGCTTAAAAACCAGTTTGATTTACAAAGGCAAGAATCCTCTATGCAGAACGACGCATCTTCCCAGCAGCCTGTTTTAAAGGATGAAAAGATTAATTCATCCATCTCTCGAAAACAACAAATGGAAGGTAAATAACCATGTCAGTGAAGAAGAACTGGTCTGCCCAATGGGGACATTCCCCCGTGCACTACTGTAAGGATATGAAACCAAGAATTTCACTGCTGATCAATAAAATAGATCATTCCCTTTGTGTGAAGGTTGTCTGGAGTGAGACGGCTAAATAAAAAAAACCCCTCTATCCTGCTTTTCTTATCCGTATTAATTTCCTATGGTAGGTCCAGAGGAGCAATGTGCAAGAAGCAAAATTAACCCTGACCTTTTATTTTTTTCATGCACAATTAATACTTTAAAAAATAAAACTGAAGTGAAAGCCCCCAGAGCAAAACTTAGAATTGTAGTGGTGGGTCTATTAACAAAGAGTTGGTTGGCAATTAATTAAGTGCAGTAATAATTTTCTGCATTGGAAATCATTCACATCTTAACCAGAGGGTCTCAAAGGAACAGGAACACAGAAATGTCTTGGCCATGATACAAATAAGAAAATCTAGCCAGGCAAACTGTAATACATAACAGATTGTGTGAACCTTGTTTCATGAATGAATCAGAGCCATGACATCCTTTTGGAGATAACCTACTGGCTCTAAGATGGTGAATTTAGTCCTGCTCTTCACAGCTTAATGTCAACCTTACAAACAAGCTTCGACGATTTAAAAAATAACACGGAAACCACTTGTACACATGGAATATGATCCAAAGCTCACTGAGTTTAATGGAAAATCTCACTCCCATTGATGTCAGTGATCTTTGGATGAAAGTTCTTTAAGAGATCTTCTGAGAATAGTAATGTGGATTGTTGTGTTAATAATTTAAAATTAATTCCTCCATAGACAATCTAAATGGGCTATGAGTACAAAATGTTCACAAAAGAACAAGAAATCAGCAGAGTTTTGTGCAAAAATGTGCAGTTTGTTTCTTTCTTATCATTCCCAACAAGGGACTTTGTAGACATGAGATTCTTCCGTAAGTCTTCAGAGAATACGCACAAATACAACTATATCCTTTGTAGTTGTCATTTTGCCCAGCAACCGGGCAATATGGCTAAAACTTGGCCCATTGAATCTTGATTGTTGATCAAGGTGCAAAAGAAGTATAGAAATTTGCTTTATTTCCAGGTCTTACATTGTTTTCAGGCTTCTGAAAGCAATTATTTTTACTTATAAACGGAATAGTTTTGATATAAAATAATTTAATTTTTAGATTGTGGAACCTTGAGGTATGACACAGCACCTGTTCAAATCAGATCCCGGCCATGACTGGGGTCTTAAGCTTAGATGTCACTTTGGTCTCTCTGGTGGTGTGCCTACTCGCACCTAGTCCACAAGAACAGGATCTCCATGCTGCACATGTGCAGATGCCTGACGGGTTGCCTGAGCCATCTCCAGAAATAGGACTGCAGCCATACACTGAATTTTTTGCTGGCTGACTTTTCACTTTGCGTTCACCTTCAGTTCATTGGCTGCACACTGGTTTTGGGACCTACCTTAGTATGTCTGCACTGCGGTGCACCACATGTCACAGCCACGTTAATTCAGTTAAAATTTTTTTGGGGGTCTCCATGCCATCCCGCGTTTCCTGACATTGACATACTTCTCTGTAATGACAGTCTCTGGGTCTTTGACTAAGACTCAATGACTTGTAATTTACCAAAGGAGTGACTTTGTGACCTAGTGACCTTAAATTCCATGGAATGATGAAGCAATTATTCTGCATATTTAATTTCTGCATATTCTGCATACTATAAAATTAATGGTGTTCGTAGCAACAGACATGCAAAGTCACCCGAAATGCATTATATTTAAAGGACTAGTCCAGATTTCGTGTCTTTATAACAGTTAATAGAGAGCCAGTACAGAATAAAATAGAACCCAAGGCCAGCCAAAGCTCTTTGAGATTATTTCCAAGTTTCTCTGGCACTAATAACTCTTTCAATTTACTCTTTCCTTAAATTTTACTGTAATGTTAATTATGTTATTAATGTAATTATTAATATATTCAGAAAAGAGGAAGACCTCCTGCAAAACAAAAATAAGTTTGAGGCTCTTTTCTTCTTTTCAGATCAGGTCTACAGCTTAAAAACAAGATATCTTCACCTTTGAACAAGGCAATTCACACCTTTTCTTGGTGTTACACTGCAGATAATTATGTTTGAATTATTAACAGCAGAGGAAGAGAAATCTTAAGATTGAAGAAATTTTGGGGGGCCAACAACAAAGAAAATGAAAGTCAAATTGAAGGAAGTGTGTACAAAAGTGGACAAAAAGGATGGTGAAGGAAAATAACCTGATTTTTCATTTGGATAACTGAGAGAGGCTGTCAAACGTTTTCACCTCCAGGGCTTTTTTTGAATTAGCACTAGTTTGACAGTTGCTGCTGTGAGGTGCCTCAGGATTAAAAGTGTGGAGAATAGAGATGTCATTCTGACTCCAAGAGAAGATGACATTCAGTAGATTTGTATTGGATTGCATCTTTATCACAGTAAAAAGCATGTCTCACTTGTTCTAGTAAGTGTCTTGCTTGCTTTTCATTTTCTGGACACCAAAAAATGCAGACTGACACTCTGATTAGCTCTCATAACTTCCATTAATGATTCTTCATTCAATCACATTTTAAGGGACATTTATTCTTTAAGATCAAGGATATAAAGGACAAGGCAATAATGCTATACCAATTATTGTCTTTTCAGCTGCCCCCATGAAATACAGAAATTATTATGTTATTCAATCAAAATGTAAAAATATTTATCAAAAAAATATTTAGTCATCACTGAATGTAAATGTTGTCTCCCATGGGAGTTCTACCTGCAATTGAACAATTTGGAAAACAGCATGGGTAATTATATTATCCATGTCTATTTAATTCACATTTCAAAATAAGCCTGAGGATTCCTTAAAGTAGAAAAAAAAAAAAAAATGTCCTGATAGGTTTTTTGGGGAAACTACTCCTAATGTTTCACTAAGGAAAACAAAATAAAGGAATGTCCTCCCCTAGGTTTTGGAAAAATTAGGAGGGGAAGGAATGGATTAACTTGCAGGGAAATCTCTATACCTCAACTCTTCCTTCTTTTAAATATAGAAATGATAACAAGCCCATAAGAATAATATTTGAGGAGATTTTCAAAAAAGATCCCAATTTTGAAAATTAGCCCAGGATACATCTGAAAAGACTAAGTCACAGGATAGAGTGCTTAGTGTTTCTTAAATGTAAGATTTTTAATATGTCCAATATTTTGAAGCTGAAAATAGGATCTTCTTAAGTGGTTAGTCCCTTGCGAAATCATGGCATCACAATTTCTTCTGAGCTTTTTAGTTTTTTCTCAAATTTCAGATTCAAAATTAATAAGCATAAAATATCAGTAAACTAGGAGTCTCTTTAAATTAGGTGTTTTAATTAAGTGGCGTCTAGGTGGTGGGAAATAAACGGAGTCTTAAAACGTGATGAATATGCAGGTCAGAGGCAGAAACAGCAACTGAATTTGTACCTGCTGCAGTGTTAGTCTTAGAACTTGCACTTAGTAGTGCCCTTTCTCTAAGTATTACCAAACCAGCACAGAAACCTAAGTGGATTTTTTTTAAAAAACCAAACCAAACCAAACCAAAACCAAACAAAAACCAAAAAACAACAACAAAACCCAAAACTGAACTCACTCAACTTTATGGGAAATGTATACTTTTATTCTTTAGCCAGCCTCACTCTTCAGTGGAGATAATTATTTTCACTTACGATGCCCTTAAAAAAACCACTCGTATTTCCCACTCAGTCTTTACTCAGCCTGACGAAATGACACAAGCGTTTTCAGTCTCCTATGGTAAAAAAATCTGTTCTTTTTCTTAAGCCATTCTATTTTCCCTGAATTTACTTTCTGATTTCTACTGAAAATATGTTGCTTAATGCACTCTCATTTCACATTTGCTTCTTTCTTGATGGCCTTATAGTGATGTCTTTCAGACATCCTATGATGGACTGAGGTCTTTCTTCCCATTTCTGAGAAAAAAAGCTTCTAGCTCATTTGAGAAATTTTGGTTACTTATCTCTGACTACTTGACCTCCTAAATAACTTTTCATTTCTATTCTTTTCCTCCTTTAATCTAATAATTCTTCCACGGTACTTAGATTTAGCTTCTGCAGCGCTGTCCAGCTTTGAATCATCAGTAAATTCTATGAACTCACGTTTAACCTTTGATGCCAAGATCATTAACAAAGCTTTCACAAGACTCTTATCCGGATCATTTCTTTCCTGATTTCTCTACCATACTCTGTTTATCAAGCCCTTTGCTAACCTTTAAAAATTTTTTACCAATCCTGTTTTTTTCCAGTTTCTACATTAATTACGCATATGACAGTTTATGAGGTATATCACTGAAGCCTTGATTCGATCTATCGCACTTCCTTTGTTAAGAAAATCAGGTATCTTGCAAAGAACAGATCAGACTAGGTATTTTGTGTTTTGTCACCCTAACTATTTTCTTTGGGTAAGACCTACTAAGCTAACCAAACTACATAACTTAGCTAAATAAGACAAATATATTTATTGTGATGGTGCCTCCATAGCAGTTGTAACCCTCAGTTTGACATTCCAATGCCTTAAACTAGTAAAAGAATTATGACTGACAGAAATATTCATAGTTTATATGCGTATTCTGCACATGTAAATTGAACTGAGATCAAAAGAGAATGAAAAAATCAAGATTGTTGTCCAAAGGGAAGTAAAGTGGGTCTTCTAGATTGTTATTTTGCCATGATCTTCTGATGGTGATTTGAGAAAGTCTCCCAGAAAAGTGTTTATACCATGTTCTAGTTGCCACAAAGTCAAGCTGTCATCTTAAAGTTGTTGCGTTTGGGTTGTTTTAAAAATATATTTAGTTTCAGCTAGGAGTAAACCCAACCTATAATTAGAGATCCAAACACATTAGGCTTTTGGAATTTCAATCCCATGGTTGAACGTTTTGGCTAGTACTTGTCTCAAATTTCCGTGTACAAACACACAATTAAGCAATCTACAAAGATATGTCTTTTTTAACCAGCAAAACAAACACTTCATGGACTGGTTTACCTGTTGTTTTCCTTCTAATCTCTTTTCCTTGTAAAATGTTTAAATTGTCACATCTGTAGGACTGAAAACTGAGCTCCTCCACAGAGTAGTTTAGGCACAGGTGGACAAGAGGTATGGCTCTCCTTCTTCTCCATGCGTTTTCCCACACCTGGAGAGCTTTCTCAAGAAAGGGAAGGAATAAGTCATTCCTCGTGTTCAGTCCGTTCAGACTTCTGTCTCCTGAGACTGACAGCAGTGATGTTCATGTTATTTATGTGCCCACTCAACTGATCGGAACTACCTTGGGACCACTGGCTCATTTCATTTAGTCCAAAGCTATTAAAAAATGATGGCCACATTCTGTCATTATTGACCTTAACTGCTTTTGAACTGGTGTAACAGAGGGGAAAGGCTGTTAATCCCATCATAACAACATATCTCTTGGGACAGTCAGTCTGCAAAATTGCTGCAGGATTTGGAGGAATGTTAGGATGGAAAACTTGAGGACACAGAAATGACCAATGCAACAAAAAAAAAGAGAAGTAAATACAGACACGAAAACTTCAGCTGTGAATTCATCAGAGCATTTATTCTTTTGCAGTTGTCCTACTGCTTACCATAAATGTACCACTTTCCAAAGCACTTCCCTTACCAAAGAAACCAGTTATCCTTATTTTTGGAATGGGAATTATAATTCTAAAAGGAAGAAAGGATTTCTCATATATAGAAACTTTGTTTTAAAAAATCTGCATAAAATTACTGCCAATTAACCTTCTCTAGGCAATGATAAAATGGGGTAGAATGTTGCTATTACTTATTATAATGTTTACAACAGAGTAATTTCTGGAGCAACCAGACATATATATATACACACCTCTACTTTCCTGGGCCCTGGGAAGACAGAATGATTTACAGTCATGCTCTAAATTGCTTACAATCTAAGCAGGAGAGGAGGCAAAATATTAATGGAAAATATGGAATATTACACGGCATATGCAGGGAAAAATGGTTTGGAAACTACTGCATTAGTTCTACACTTGGGAAAGACATTAACAAAATGAAACACAAAAGGAATGATGGTGTTAAAAAGACAGCCAGGAAACAGGGCAGAAGATCAGGGTAGAAAGATAAGGGGAGCCAGTCAGAAGGTGACTGGAAAATTGTGGAGACTGTGAAGAAAAGGTCAGTAGGAGGATAAACTTCCAGACCAGGGAATCCTACTAACAGGTCTAATATAATCGGGGTATACTACACTTCCCATACGTTCATAAAGTCAAGTTAAAATGCTGAGTTAAATTTTAAAGGCTTGGTGAGAGACAACTAGACAAGGCCAAAGGATGGATTTCTGTTCACTAGAAAAATGTTAGGGCATCAAAATATTTTCAGCTGAGATTAGAGTAAAATTCCCTCTATAGTTTTATGAGACTGGTTTAATAATTTCATTTATATATTTTACCATTTTAATGTTTCTTCATTTGTTATGTAGTATTCATTTTGAAACAAAAATGTTTTAAAATTATGATAGTTTTTGTTCCAAGAAATCAAAAAGTCATGTTACAATATTTTTATAGTGTTTTACTTTCTGTGCAACACCATACAACACAATTTTGTCCAAGATGATATCACTTCACGTTAAAAAGAAATGGAACCGGTTTCCTCTGAATAGCACTGAATGAGAGAAAACTATTTGCATGGAATTTTTCCAGCCAGCTCTTTTATTAACATCCTCAATTTCCTGTGCTAGAGTTATAACTTTAATTAATTTTATAAATGGAACTTTAATATAAAAATTCAAACCATGCTGTGAATATGGCAGAAGGGGGACTGGTCACTTCTGCATCCTGCGAGCCAGAACCTGACCGCTGTAGGGAGTGGCACTAACGTAGATGTTACGGCCCCGATTGTCCCTGAGCAACTTACTGACCAAGGATGATACTTTGATGCATGAAAATAATTTCAGAGAGCACAGAGCTGGGTAAAAGGATATGAACTCTGAAATGGAGGAGAACCACGAGCAAATAACATGAGATCCATCAGCTTTACCTCTGCAACTGAAAGACAAAACCCGCACTTGCTCTTTTAACTGAAGATTTGCTTCATTTGTATGTGCTCCGTTTCTATGGGCTTGAGATGACTCATTTGCACACTCCCACCCCAGAAGTGTCAGGTTGGTTTCAGATCAGTAGGTAGAAAACGACTTTGTCTCTCCTTCTGCAGCAAAAGGCAACTCAAATCTAAATTGTTTTTGTTTGATCGTGCCCCTTACATTTACTTTCGGTCAGGGGGAGTGAAGAAAATTGGTGGATTTTTGCTCAGTTTCACTGGGATGGGAAAAACGAGAGAGAAGGAAAAAAATCCCTGTGGTGTGTATAGCTAACCCATTGCCATAGTTTCTTTCTCTGTGATTCTCAGAGGACGTAAATCAGCAAAATTTGCTTCACTTGCATTATTTACCATTTTCCTTCCTGTGAAAACTTAACTTCAGTGAAAATCTGATGATTTATAACAACTTCTTCACATTTTTAGATGTTTGATTTTTGTAAAGGCCAATTATCTTTTGCAATGTAGACTTTTACGCAACATCCTATTAAAGGAACATAGAAGAGATTCTGCCACTGAAATTTGTGTTCCTTTTTGTTTTCTTCTTTTGCTGAGCCTCAGCTACATGACATGCACAGTACGGGTACAATACTGCTTCAGCAAATGAAGAATGTAATTCCTACTAAATCATTCTTCTTTCAAATGCAGAAAACACTTCCAAGACAGAGAACATATGAGATATTGAATGATACAGTTTTACTCCCTCCAACAGTCTTATTCTATCTTTCATGTTATATAATTACATTTTATTTCTGTGAAACTTTCTCTGGCTTTGGGTACAGTAATCCTATAGTTAAAAAAAAAAAAAGGCATATGCACCCATAGACTGAATTTGAATGACAGCTGATCTTGACTGAGACCAGAGTCATTAAATTTAGAAGGTATTTCATGTAGGAAAGTTTGATTAATATCAAACAAAGCCCATTTAATGCTACACCCTTTTCAGAGTGGAGTGGCACATTTAATAATTATATGAAATGGCTTTAATTTCCAACACCTATTCCACACCTTTTTCATTTCCATAAGATTGACAGGATAAGAATACTTAATGCCCAAACAAGAAATGCTAATACTCATAACCATCAAACTTTTTGTATTTTCTCGGTGTAACTCCATGATTGAAACAAAAATTTTTTCCTCCATTATTTCCTCCATTATTTTCCTTTCAGTATGGAAAAGAACAAAATTCACTCTTTAAAGCTGTAGATTTACTAGTTCTACAACCGAATTATTAACCCAAAAAATACCAAAAAGATGTATTGAAGATGTAAAATCCCAGCTAGATAGAACTGTTTTAAGAGGAAATTAGTTTGTATATTTCTTTTATTTGTATTCATTCAACTATCTTTTGCAGTGATGAATAACAAATGTATATGTATTTAACAAATCTCCATATGTCAAATAGATGTCAACACACGGAACAAAAAATATTATTCCATTCTACGCTATAAATGAGTGTCTGAAACTGAATCTGTTATTTAGTTTTTCTCTTATTTACCATTCCAAACTGTAGACAACATCCCTTGAGTTGGCTGAGATGGCCCACGCTGCCTTGTAAACAAGAAGTCCACACATTTTGGTGATCGCTCCTCCCTGTTTCTTCTGCAATGTTTGCTTCTAGTCACATTGCACTAAAAATCACTAAGGGATGCTACGGACTGTCTATGCCTTTGACATGTGATAGAGTGCCACAGAGCCAGCTGGCCTGAAGGATTGGTGCAGGACTTCTGGAATTTTGTTTCCTATACGCAACCCTGAGAAATTCAAGACTTCTCTCTGACTTTTTGGTGATCCCCTTACTTGCACAGAGTCCTTTCAGTCCTATTTTTGGTGAAGGGCACAATAATAAAAAGAGAATAAAAGGGAATAAGACAAAATAAGTTAAAGGGGTAAGGAAACCTCTCTTGTCCTAGCTCAGGTGTCCCAGGACATTCTCCAGCACAGCATTCTGGCTGTGTACCAAACTAAGGTCCATACCAGGCAAGATGGTGAAGTAACATCTTTGGGGCAACTCCCTGCACTTTCCACACTCACCAGCTCCCATGTTCATTCGTTCTTACTTGCAAGAAGGACAAGAGCTCATTTCTAACTTCCCTTCCCCACAACCTTTTCTGTTCTTTGGGGGATAAATATAGGTAACATTCTTACTGGCAAGAATGAAAAAACTGAGCTGGATTAAACTCAACAGCTGGGATGTCAATGGGTGGTTTCCATCTTTGGATTTCCAGAATGGTTTTCTAATTTGCATCCTTTTGAAAAATTGCCTGCTTTGTGTCTGTCTGACTTAAGCTATGTGTTGTGTTAAGTATTCTTAATTGGCCCCTAACAGCAGCGCAGAGCACATAATCAGTAGCTGATATTATTGTAATCAATAGGAATAATGGTATTATAAGCAGTACATTACTTTTAGAATAAGTGACACTACCAACATCTGGAAACATCTTGTTTTCTGCAGAGAATGAGCTTACTTTGGTGTCAGTTGTCTCCTTTTCAAGATGAATTTGAAGTATACCTGCTGAAGACACGCTCTGTTCTGCGATTTGGTCATACCGTTCTTTGCACACCAAAGTTAGATGACATGGCTGTTGTATAAAAAGTGCTACATGTCATAGAGAACGAAAAAATAATTGTCTTTTCATTGTATATGAGCATGTAGAGGAAGACTCTGGAGACAATAAAAATGCTGCTCCTACTTAGTGAACAAGGAGGTCTGACAATCAGAGGTACCATCTCTCTGAACATCAATAAGGTTAAAATTTGAGAGTTCAGAAAGATTAGAAAAGGAGAAAGAATCCCAAGTCTCATTTTTTCTCTATCCCTTTATGACCTTAAAATACTTTGTAAAGCAATACAACATTTAAGGAACTTCTAGTTATAGAATAAGTCCTTATCATTGTTTCGATTGTTTCATGATTAGCAATCAATGAAAACCAGAATTAGGAATACAAACCAGTACCTACAGGTATCCTAAACCTAACCTTCAGGTTTATTCACACTACACACCTGAAGTAATACTGATCCAGAATTTATTGAAATCCCTTTGGTTTGCAAATCTGAAGGAAAAAATATTTCTTTCATTAAGTATTAGAAGCAAAGAAATGTGATAAAAAGGGGATTTCTTTTTTATGCTTTGAATGTGTTTCCCACTCATTCCTATCTGATGTTTCTCACCAGCTCATTTTATACAATAATCCAGTGTTTGTCCTCTAACAGTTTTATTTTCAGTGTAGCAGACCCTGAAATGTTTACGTGCTTTAAAAATAACTCCACAAACTGAGACAGATTTTTAATTTAATTTTAGTTATTTCATTCCTCTACTCTTAGAAAACGCCTTTAATGCTAAACATTTTAAAAAGATCTTTTCAATCACCAGTTTCATTCCCTCAAGTTCCTCCATTTTGAGGATATACATTCAGGTCTTTGATTTTTGCTTTTTGTTTGACACCTTCTACACCAAAGGAAGCAAAGCACAGCAAGCTATAAACTCTTACTTTTTACTCTGTTGTGTCAGCACATACCCAGAAAATATACTTAATTTTAGCTTCAGGGTTTGTTCGGTTTTCCACCTTTCCTGCTCCAAAAATTAGGTGTACATTCCTAAAACGTTTTAAATCAATATTTATTGTATCATATATGCCAGTGTGGGACATGCAGTTGTGATTAAAATTGGCCCTTTTTGCATTGTTAAAATCTTTGCCATTTTCCAACATAAAGCTAGAGTTGTATTAAGTATCTCATTTCTGTCACTTGTGCTAAAGGAAATGTGTGCTGCAAAGGTTAGTGAATTAGTCCTCTTGGGTCCCCTTCCTGCCAAATAAAATCTGAATTCTGTTATGCAGGGGTTTCACACACTTCACTTGGAGAAAATGCTGAGCCCACTCTCTCTTTCATGAATAAACTTCAGTGAACTGTATTAATCCATTAAACACACAGAAACACCATTGGAACTAACCCTGGAGTAGCAGGGAACAGACTGGGTGACTTAATAAATCATCCCCCATTCATCATCTTTGAGATTTGGTAAACTGTGCTACAGAATTGCCTTCACCTGCTTTACTGGGGTCCTGTGCAGAGGTGCTGCCTCTGCCAGGTCATGTGTTACCTGGTCCACGTGAACAAGACCATTAAAATAAATGAGGGAGGGAGAATCAAACAAGGAAAAACACCTTCCTTATTTGTTCTATCACAAACATCCCCCTGGTTCAAGTATATCTGCTTCTACCTCCTTAAAACATGAGAAATAATCTACTTATTTATAATTGCACAGGATTTTATGTCCCTGTTGTCCCCATAACTGGTGTCTAGGTTTCTTCAGTGGTACTCTTCTGCTTCTGAACTGCCCACTTTTGCCTTCAAAAGCCTTTTGGACGCTGGAAGCGGCCAGTGGGTGACAGTAATGATAAAATGAGACTTACCTCCTGATTGAGGTTGAAGGACATCTCAAATAAAGCGCTAATTGTAGGACTGCTCTAGGCTAATGGAATCATTTCCAGGACAGAGAAAGGAGCTTCTTTCCATCCCATTCTCTTTTCCCTTACTCTTTTCTTTCAAATGGGCAAATTCTCCTTTCTCTTGCCCATTTCTTTCAAAGGGGGAGCACCTGTCTAAACCCGCCCTCGATCCATGGCTGTGAAGTTTCTGATTTGTTCAGGATTTTATGACTGTATAAATCCATTAGTCGCACGGAAAAACGAGGTGACAAATGTATCGGCTCTTTCCAGCGTATCGCGTGGATCAACATCCCTACAGTTAAAAAGCCTGTCCATAAATAAAGACTTTTTCACGGGTCCTACTGGGCAGTTCCAGGCCAAAGTCAGCCTGTGGTATAACATAGGAGTAAATTCTGAAATCAGTTCTGAAATTGGCTCTAAAAAATTCTTAATAAACACATTGGAAGATGAACCATGATGATGATCTTACATGAAAGGACTCAACCATTAATTTCCAAAGTAGAACCCAGTCAGTAAAAAATAGGTCCATATTACTATATGAGGTTACATAATACGGAATTTCTGTTCAGCAACCAAGGAAGAAACAAACACTATGTTTTCTTATATATATATATATATAATGCATATAAAGTTCTCCATACATTTGTTCTAACCCTAATACTCATCAAGCCAGAAAAAATCATCTTGATCCAATCCAACATGGTAAACAACAGATGTGTATTTGTAGTTTACAACTAGTATGTGAAATGCATAGTATTATTTTTATATTTTCATTTTATTTTTTTCTTTTTAGTAATGTTTTTAAACCTTCTAAAACAGGTCTAGCAAGTGAGACCAAAATGAGTGAAATTGAAAAGTAAAAAAAAGTATAAAAATAATATTTTTCATTATATGAATCCTTTCTCTGGCCCATATTACCTTGTAGGATCCACAAGTATTTTTGTCAGTGCAACAGAGGAGGGTAGTGAACACTGGCTGAGGGCAGAGGTATATTACCACAGACAAAGCAGGCAGGGAACTTCTCAAACTTGCTGTCTTATATGAAAAAATATACTGGCGAATGATTTACTGTGCATGAAATACTCTCAAATATATACTGTACATATCAGTTTCCAACTTGCTATATTCTTACTGGTACCCATCCAGCCTTATGAAGCAATTATATACCCGCCTTTCTCATCCCTACATACATCTCCCTGTGAAAGTCAAGGAAGGAGGGAAAGAGTTCTTAATTACGACAATTAGAGCAGAATTGCAAAATTGAAATTATTTCATTTCTGTGACATAAGGTCAATAATGTTATTAGTTGTTAATGCATTTATATTCCCTGGGCAATCACACTGGTAGCATTATACCTGCACACTTGCAACACTGGGCTAGTGCTGCTTGACAAGTGTATTGAACCTCCGTTGTAATGGTGATTTACTTGCGGAATAGAATTCTTTTTATCATGTAAATAGTAGATAAAGCTCCATCCCATTTTGTACTGATGCACTGCTCTTTCATGGAGTGCCAGATCAGCAAGAAGGGGCCATGAAGATACTTCAAGGGGAGAAGGAAGGAGATTAATGGACGGAAACGATATGTCTACTGAAAATCAAAGATATACAGCAAATCCATCATTTGCAAAGACTCTTGAGTTTTCCAAGACTTCTGCCACCATCTTTAGAGTAAAAGTGAAAATGTTTAGATTTTTTTATAGTTACTCTGGTAGGTTTTCTCTGGGATAACCAAAGGATACATGTCTGACAGTATGGATACAGAGACTTGAAGTTTGAAGCCTGAATGCTTTTGTTTTTTCCAGCTATGTTACTCTGTTTAAAAACAAACCAAAACAAAAACTTACTGTTATCCATGGGCTTTGTCCTGCTCAGACTTATTCTGGGCCCTCTGTAGAGAGAAGGAAAAAAATACATTACAGAGATTTTTTGCTTCTGATGGTTGAAATACTATAGATGGTTGTATGTATGTATTAGGTCTTCATATCCTGACTTCCTCAAGGTCCTTCACAAGTGTCTTGTCTTCATGCTTTGCTCAGGAGTCTATTATTTTCCACTAACAAGCTGTGTTTTTGATACATATAATGCATCAGTACACTGTAAGGGTAGTAGGTGAGGAAGAGGTCCATGGTATGATGAGGTCTTTTCCTATGTGATGTCTTTAGACCTGAATTAAATGTTGCTTTGGGCAAATACCATGATTTTCACTTCTCTTTACATGTTATGAGGACAAAGCAAACCTCAGCAGAATAAGTTTTAAGACAGCAACAGCTTCTTACAGACATGTTGGACTCTCATCAGATGTAGAAGAAAAACAATAACACTGGTGCACCATGAACCATTCCATTTCCACTTCCCTATTTGCTTATTTCTAATAGTGGCCCAGGCAAAACAGAATTAAAAAGAAATGTATGTAGTATGAGTAGGAATGGAAAAGTCCTTTGCTTGGCGTAAATATGATTTTACACGGGCATACAGCAAATGGAGTCAGTAAGACTCTTCTATCATGAAAATGCCCTTCACGCAGTGCCAATGAATGTATACATAGTTGACCAGAAGTATGCATTATCCTTGGAAAAGAGGAGGTGTGAGGAGAGGGAGGCACCATCTTTTAATCAGCTTCTTAAAACATAAGACATGCCCTACCGATATTTGCAACACTTATTCTTTCTCTGAGAATAGCAGTAGAAAAGTTTGTTTAGGGTATACAAGTCTAACCCTTATATGCAGATGACTTCTTCCACAGCTATTGCATTAGGAAAGTTAGGGACTACATACCTCCATATTCCCTTTAATATCTCTTCAACCCTTCCCGTTGTCCATTTCATAGAAAAACAGAAACGCTCAATGGCAGAGACCTCTGGAGGTCATCTAGTCAACCTTCTGCTCAGTGCATGAATGTTGCTAAAGCTCAATCAGGTTAGCAGTGACTGTTCAACAACATCTGGAAAACCTCCAAGGATGGAGATTCCACAGCCTCCCTTCTTCCTGTTCTAGTGTTGTGCAACCCTCTCAGTGAAAAAGGTCTTTCTAATGTCTAGTCTGAACCTCCCAAGCCACAGGTTGTGTCCATTCCACTTTGTTTTACCATCTGCTACTACTAAGAAGAATTGGACTTCCATCATCTTTGTAACTGCTATTGAACTAATTGCAGGGTGTCATTATAATCCTTTCACTCATCTTAGTCACACTACGCACACCCGTCTCCCTTGAACTCTCTACGTTGTGTACTCTAGGCCCTTAATCACATTGATCACTCTTTCCTGACTTGTTTCTTCACATGCTTCTTGAATTTGAGGTGTCCAAGACTGAACACTGTTCCAGGTGTAACTTCACCTGCACTGGTGAGGAGAATAATACCAACTCTTAGTCTTCTGGCCATGCTCCTCTTACTGCATACAAATATGGAGCATGCCTTATTCAGAGTGAGAGTGCTCTTGGCTCCTGCTAAACTCAGTGTCCACCCACCATGCCCTGGTCCTTTCCAGCAGAACTCCTATTCAGCCTGTTGGTTACCAGCTGTACCAATAAAAGGCTTTATTCTGCTCATGTGCAGGACTTTACTCTTCTCTTTGGCAAACTCCATGAAATTTCTGCTCACTCAACCTTACAGTTCATCAAAGTCCCTCCAGAATGAGGCTTTTTTATTTGTTTTGTCAGTCACTCGATAGTGTAGTATTGACTTTGCTCATTTAATATCTAATTTGTCTTGTCTAATTTGTCTGCCTAATTTCTCTAATCCTTTTTGAACCTCCTGATACTCTGTCTCTCCACAATCTCCTCTGGCAACAAGCTCCAGCATGTTATTGCTTCCCTCATATGTGCTTCTACCCTCAACGAAATCCAGGGATTTTAATATTCATAGCCAGGTCTGAACCCTTCCAGGGATTACGATCATTTGCAAAGTTACAACATATATTGCAGTTTCCTCAAAATCTATTTATCTTTTTCTTTTGCTTGTTTTGTTTTTGGGGGTTTTTTTGTGTGTTTTTTTTTTTCTCTATCATATCCATATATGCCTGTCATTAACATTTGAGGTCCATGGGGACATGTTTCTCCAAATATGAGCTGTTCAGCTCTACTGCTTGTCTTTCATAATTAAGTCCCTAATTCAACATAACACCTAAGCACATCCATCAGCACGTTCTTTGCATGTTTTCCTGAATAATGATGATGTATGCATTTTAGTGCACTGCTGAATTAGGCCCTAAATGGGGAAACTGCTCATTTACTATTTTTTTATTTATTTAAAGTTCCTCGGTGTGCATAATGAAACAAGTTTACAACAGGTACACAGCTGGTGTCACAACATGGTCCAATACCAAAACAACAGAAACACCCATCTATTAAACCAAACTTTTTGGCAAATTGAGGAAAAAGTAGGGTGTCAGTGGCATCAAGTACATCCCTTCCTTCTTTGTTACGGAGACTTCAGGAAAATCATTAGGTTCTTTTACAGCAAAAAACATAGAAAAAACCTTTACTTTTTTTAGAAATTGTTCAGAAGAACCTCTACACCACGAGGACGAGAGGACGCTTTGTGTCACTTACCCAAGTTGTCAATGAAGATGTTATTTCAACATCGACTGATTCATCAGAGAAGGAAAATGTAACAAGTCAGAAATCCTTCCAGAAGGAGTGGAAATGATAGCTGTAACTTTTTGTTCTCCAGATTCTATCACAAGTGTTTCTGTATGATAGAAGGATGTTTCCAGTAAATATTCTCTAATCTGATCTTTTTTTTTAAAAAAAAGTGTTTTGAAGTTCTAACTTACTAAGGGACAGTGCAGGTAAAAAAAAGGCACAAAATGTAACAGAGAAATGAGGTGAAGAGAAAAAGAAAGATGTAATCCTATGGGACTTGGACTCCACTGTCATTTCCCAATGTTGTCGTTTGAAAGAAATCAGAAAGGGCAAATTCTTCCCTTGTTTAAACCCTTGACATCCTTGGAGGGTTCTGAGATGTCAGCACAGACTGAAGCACAAAGAATGGAAATAAAACAAATAAATGTTTAATTATGTTTAGTATCTAAATCTGACAGCCCAGGCCTGGTCTTCTGACAGTTATAAACCACTCATGTAAATAGAGTATCTAAAATAAAATGAGTATAGATAACTTAGGATCCACTTTTAAAAAGACTTCTAATATTCCATCAATTAAGGGGATATGATAGATTATCTCAACCTTGCTGTAATCAATACATGATTTTATGTCAATATTATGAAATTTCTATCCGGTATTTAAGGCTGAAACTGTTAAAAACACAGGGGTAAATTATATTCTACTGAAAGTCAATAGACATGTAGTCACAGACTCTTAGAGTAATTCATGTTACAAGGCACCTTTGGAGGTCATGTAGTGAACCTTCTGATCATAGAATCATAGAATGGTTTAGGTTGGAAAGGAACTTGAAGATCATCGAGTTCCAGTCCCCCTGCCATGGGCAGGGACACCTCCCACTAGACCAGGTTGCCCAAGGCCATGTCCAGCCTGGCCTTGAACACCTCCAGGGATGGGGCAGCCACAGCTTCTCTGGGCAACCTGGGCCAGGGGCTCACCACCCTCAGAGTGAAAAAATTCTTCCTAATACCTAATTTAAACGTCCCTTCTTGCAGTTTGAAGCCATTCCCCCTCATCTTATCACTACATGCCCTAGTAAAAAGTCCTTCCCCAGCTCTCCTGTAGGCCCCCTTCAGATACTGGAAGGCTGCTATAAGGTCTCCTGCTATTAGATCAACTAGATCATACAGGTAAAGACCTTATGCCCAGGGGCTGAGAACCCACATTTTCTTTGCGCACCTTTTCCACTGTTTTTCTAGTCTCCCAGTGAAAAGATTTTGACTTACATCTAATCAGATTTTCCCTTGTTGCATCTTGCCCTTATTGTTCTGCAAGCTTCTGAGAAGGTCCTGGCTACATCTTCTCTAAACCCTCCCATTAGGTAGCTGAAGATGACAATAAGATCTCCCTTCACTTTCTCATTTTAAGGCTGTCCAAAACCAATCCTTTCAGCCTCTGCTTGTACACCACACATGCTCTAACCCTGGACCATCCGCATAACCTACCGCTGGACTTGCTTCTGTATAGCAATACCTGTGCGCAGCTGAGCACAGTACTGCAGATGAGCTCATGGCAATTTCAGTAAATTTCAGGTAGAACATAAAGAAGTAAAATCACAACAAAAAATGTGCAAGTTTTTTTATTGAAAACAGACGTGTCGTAAAGCCCAATTCAAAAACATGCCAGTTTAACTTCATTCTTAAATACATGCTCGAGCTAGCAGTATTCTTAATAGCTTTTTGAATGGAGGCCTTGCTTAGTAATTTGAACTTTTAGCCACAGAAACAGTCAGAAGTTAAACTACTAGATCTCAGTGTTTATTACATTTAAATGATTGAGTCTTTATTTGTTTTTAACCTAGGGAAACAAAAAGCAGGTAATAAAACCAAAGCCACCTGAAATATTGCTGTTTTACATTTTCTTACTCCATTTTCTCCATGCAAAGTCAAAAGTGCATTAAAAAGTAATATTGTGCTGAGCTCACAAATATGCAAACGCCTCTAGATATCTTGTCTCAATAAAGTTTATAGAATGCATTCCCAAAGGTCTGACAACAAAACAGAATAAATCGCAAGGCTCATAAAAAGATAATGCATGCCATTTTTTTGCTTACATAAACACAAACAAATGCAGTACGAGGCAGGAGTGAGTGACTCTGAGAGGCCTCTTCTATTCAAACTAATTTCTCCTATCATCACATATATTTGTAACGAATTACCACTAACTAAAGCAAAACTAAATAGCAGATTGTGTGAAGCCCATGGACATTTAAAAAAAAAAAATCCTGCATTCTTGCAGGATATGTAGGAAATTGTCTTCTCCTTTCTTTTCTCAATTATTCAGATTAGCTGTTGAGGATCATATCCTGTGGGGACCCCACCCTCCAAAAGAAGGAAAAAATGCCTGATGTTACAGTACAACGGAAAACCCCCAGCAAAGTCTATTGTTAATTCATAAATAAATGAAAATACATAGGCTAGAGTTACGTATCAAAAGCACAAAAATCCCAGGGAAACTCTGTTCTACATCATAAACTGGGTAAGCTGCTTTTCTTTTCTGTGAGTGGGAGCTTTATTCAAGCCAAGAGAGAAGTCAGAGGTTTCTTCACAGGTATGATCCTGGTCGAAAGTGAATCCAACAAAAATATATATAATATCTAACCCTCATTAGCTTAGTTACAGAAGTCTGACAGGAGTTGCTAGCGTGTGATTATAGTTTACTTATAATTACCTATATCCTGGCTAAGGATTTATACTTCGTAATTATAGACTTTTTTAATGAAAAGAACTTCTAATTAGAGAGTAGAAACACAGATTTATTTACATACAAACATGCACATACACAGAGACATATTTGTTTTATATTTTCAACCTGGATAGCATCACCTGAGTGTTCCTATGGCTCTCAGGGGAGCACTTCAAAAATTACAAGTTTTGGGCAGATTCAGACTTCCCATAAACCTCATCCACAGTTAAATTGTTTCTAAACCATTCATGTCTGGTCAAGATCCCTTGTATGTTTTCCTGTGCCAGTGAAGTACAAGGTAGATACTAACAAGGAGAGGGAACTCATTGCACCTAACAGTAGCTGTCAGAAACTAGTCTGAGCTCCTCAGCAAGATTCGTTGCATTCCCTTAGTTATCTGGTTTTAGATGGGAAGAGTAACGCCTTTCACTGAACAGAGGGAGAATCTATTTACATGGCTTAAGCAACATGCTTAACTTTTGGACACCTACAATAAAGCAAAAGGAATTCAACTTCCATAGCAGCTTCATCACGCTTTAATAGCAGGAATAGCAGGAATAGACTGACCATTAGGAAGAAGTTTTTCACTCTAAGGGTGGTGAGGCACTGGAACAGGTTGCCCCGAGAGGTTGTTGAGGCCCCATCCCTAGAGGTGTTCAAGGCCAGGCTGGATGTGGCCTTGGGCAGCCTGGTCTAGTGAGAGGTGTCCCTGCCTATGGCAGGGGGGTTGGAACTCGGTGGTCTTCAAGGTCCTTTCCAACCTAAACCATTCTATGATTCTATGAATCCCTGAAGCAGCGTACGTTGCAGAAAAGAGTAAGTGCAAATGTACCTGCACGAACAATGTGAGTAACCCATCAGCAACGCGAGTTAATTTGTTAGAAATGTAGGTAACCTAATACCAGACCAAGCAAAATTTGTTCCTGATTTCTTCACAACTTTGCAATTGCCATCTGGGCAATGTTTTCGTGTTTTGGGCCACCGATATTGAATGTAAACAAACATATTAGTAGCGCTGTGTTTGTGATATTCTAAGGTTATAAGACAAGGGTTCTAGTGAGGAATAACATCTTTTATTAGACTAACTGATAGTATCCTGGGCGAGAAAGCAGAGGGAGGGAGAGGTTACTTTTTACACACGTGGCTTCTTTTTGGATCTGAAATAGCAGCAGAAAACTGAAGCTTTGTAGTTTATTGTGTTCACGTCACATTTAGGAGGGGATGACCATCACAAGGCATTGGGGCTGTGGAGGTGCTCTAAAACTTTCAGAAGGCACCAATGTGAAAAAATGCTGGAGCTACCTGATTTAAAATAAATTTTTCAATTTTTTTTTTTATTTTTTATTTGGCTAACCTGATCTCCTCCTATGATATGATCTGTTTGGTGATTGAGGGAAAGGCTGTGGATGTTGTTTACCTGGACTTTAGTAAAGCCTTTGACATAATTTCCCAGCATTCTGGCATTCTGACAGCATTCTCATGGAGAAACTGGCTGCTCATGGCTTGGACAGGTGTACTCTTCGCTGAACAAAAAACTTGCTGGATGGCTGGGCCCAAAGAGTTGTGGTGAATGGAGTTAAATCCAGTTGGCAGCCGGTCACAAGTGATGTTCCCCAGGGCTCAGTATTGGTGCTGGTTCTGTTTAATGTCTTTATCAATGATCTGGAGGAGGGATTGAGCGCACCATCAGTAAGTTCGCAGACGACACCAAATTGGGAGGGAGTGTCGATCTGCTTGAGGCTAGGATGGCTCTACAGAGGGATCTGGACAGGCTGGATCGATGGGCCGAGGCCAATGGTATGAGGTTCAACAAGGCCAAGTGCCAGGTCCTACACGTAGGTCACAACAACCCCATGCAGCACTACAGGCTTGAGGAAGATTGGCTGGAAAGCAGCCTGACAGAGAAGGACCTGGGGATGTCAATCAACAGCCAGCTGAATGGGAGCAACCAGCATGCCCAGGTGGCCAAGAAGGCCAACAGCATCCTGGCTTGTATCAGAAATACTGTGGCCAGCAGGACTAGGGAAGTGATTGTCCCCCTGTACTTGGCACTGGTAAGGCCCCACCTCCAACAGTGTGTTCAGTTTTGGGCCCCTCGCTACAAGAAAGACATTGAGGTGCTGGAGTGTGTCCAGAGAAGGGCAATGAAGTTGGTGAAGGGTCTAGAGCACGTGTCTTATGAGGAGCGGCTGAGGCAACTAGGATTATTTAGTCTGGAGAAAAGGAGGCTGAGGGAAGACCTCATTGCTCTCTACAACTACCTGAAAGGAACTGTAGAGATGTGGGGGTCGGTCTCTTCTCCCAAGTCACAAGTGATAGGACAAGAGGAAATGGCCTCAAGTTGTGCTGGGGGGAGGTGTTAGGATGGATATTAGGAAAAATTTCTTCACCAAAAAGTTTGTTAGGCATTGGAACTTGCTGCTCAGGGAAGTGGTAAGATCACCATCCCTGGAGGTATTTAAAAGACAGGTAGACGGTAGTGCTGAGGGACATGGTCTAGTGGTGGACTTGCTAGTGTTAGGTTGATGATCTTCAAGGTCCTTTCCAACCTAAATCATTCTATGATTCTATGATTCTATGATTGCACCCGAATACATTAAACAAGATATTTAGGCTTTATTCATTTCCATCTGACCCTCAAATAGTAATTTTGTGAATACAAATATCATGTGAAAGCAATAAAATGCTTCTGCTGTTTCATACACCTTAAAAATAAAATTTAGTTTCAGACATAAAATTAAAGCAAGAAGTTCTAAACTATTGTATATTTTTTTTACTTTGTCTTGAGTATGCATACTGCTGATACTAAAGTAAAAATCTTTTGCTTTGATGTGTGTTAACAAATTCATAAGTCAAATGTCTATCCTTTTGTTTCTTCTGATCTATTTTTTCACTTATTTCTTGCTTGGAGAACCAGAATGGGTGCAAAATATTTTCACAGACTCACAGAACCAGAGAACGGTCAAGTTTGGAAGGGGCCATTAGAGATCATCTAGTCCAACCCCCCTGCCAAAGCAGTTTCACCTAAAGCAGGTTGCACAGGAATGTGTCCAGGCGGCTTTTGAATATCTGCAGAGAAGGAGACTCCACAGCCTCTCTGGGCAGCCTGTGCCAGTGTTCTGGCACTTTCAAAGTAAAGAAGTTTTTTCTCATGTTGAGATGGAATTTCCCATGTTCCAGTTTGTGCCCATTGCCGCTTGTCCTGTTGCTGGGCACCACTGAAAAGAGTCTGGCCCCATTCTCTTGCCACCCGCCCTTTAGTTATTGATAAGCATTGATGAGATCCCCTCTCAGTCTTCTCTTCTCCAGGCTAAACAGACCCAGGTCTCTCAGCCTCTCCTCATAAGAGAGGTGTTCCATTTGCTTGATCATCTTCATAGCCCTCCACTGGACCCTCTCCAGCAGTTCCCTGTCCTTGAACCGGGGAGCCCAGAACTGGACAGAGTACTCCAGATGTGGTCTCCCAAGGGCAGAGTAGAGGGGGAGAATAACCTCCCTCGACCTGCTGGCCACATTCTTCTTGATGTACCCCAGGATGCCATTCACCTTCTTGGCCACAAGGGCACATTGCTGCCTCATGGTCAACTTGTTCATCTATTTTGCATATTTGTAGTCCATCTGTAATGTTATTGAACAGTCTTACATTCACTGAGGGGAAAGAAGGGGAATAAAACAGTGGAAGAAACAGCAAAGAGAAAAAGAGAAAGCAAAAATNAGAAAAGAGAAAGCAAAAAATATTCCATTCCATTAATAATTTTTTCTGACATTAATATAGGCAGCACTGTTAGAACTAGTTAGACCCAGATTAGATGTAATTTTCCCCCATCAGTATTTTCTACAGCTTTGCTGCTATTAAGTATGAGTTTTCATCATATTAGCCATGTCATTAGTACTGTAATATTTACTATTGTATTTGTAGTTGTAGTCATGAAGTCATGACTAGATGGGGTACATTTTTTTTGTTATTTTGGGATTTATTTTTTTCCTAGCAATAAACCTCTGATAAATATCACTATCTGCAGGATATTTTTCAATATCTTATAATATGGCTTGGGTGTTATGATTCTTCCATTCACATTGTAATAACTGCTGCAAAATCAAGACAATGTCAGCCTATTTTGCAGAGTTCCTGCCTAATAAGAATAAGTAGTCATGGACATGCAACTTCCGTTATCATCAGTAATGGAACGATTACAATGTAAATCGATGTGATGTTTCAGAGTACCTATAATTTGCATATTATGTGTGAGTTTAAACTTCCTGAAGGTATTTAAAATTGAATTATAAAAGAAGGAATGAACATTCTCTATGGCAAGTTGAGGTTCTTTCAGCAGCTGGATTACAAACAAGGAACCATATCATTTAATTTTTAAGACCTCAAGGTATCATATTATGAAGCATGTCTCATATATCTATATAAATATGGGTATGACTTGTGAATATGTGCACATGGAAAGAGATGTTTATTTTATTTTTCCTTTTTTGTTCTTATCCAGTGGTTCAGCAGTGGCAATGGAGCTCATTGAAATCTTTCCACTCACTTGGGTTTTGTGGTTTCATGTTCACTAATATTTTTGTCTTGGTCCTACAGCTCCTGAGATTCTCATGTGGTCCCCATACAGTTATTAACAAGGTCCAGGAACCTTTAGGTTGGGTGCATTCAGTATAGAGTGGCTGTGGGCAGAGATATCTACAAACAATAGAATAAAGCTGTCTATGTATCCTAATTGAACTGCTTTAAGTATCCCATATAGTAGAAGTTCTGTACCGAAATGACCCCTTCCCTTATAAAGGATGTAAGATACACCCATACAAAGTACTTCTATAGCTCCATAACTTCCCTGTTGCAAGGTTTACATTGATCTAGCGGTCAAAAATCACACTCATCAATACGAAATTTATACTCAGAGTAACTATGTTTAAGTGGAGGGAGCTGAGATCAGATTTCTGTCTCTGGGTAAGAAACTGAAGTCACTAATTTCTGTTCTCAGTTGTCTTTTGGGTCATTTACAGTGTTCATGCAGTCCAAATCCTGAATCTCTGAATCTCCTGAGATTTTGGCTCCAAAGAATGGATGTCCTCCAAAAAGTCCACACAAGTTCCATGCAAATTATTAATTTTCTTTAAGTCATGGTACAGCTCTCTGCTGACTGTCTCTTCCTCTTAAAAACTCAAATGTGATTGTGTCTGGGGACTAAATTAATAGAGAAGGCCCACTGGAGGGTATTGAAATAGTCTGAAAGACATCCCAATTCTTGCAACCTGTCTTTAGACCATCTATGACATGAACTCCTCCTTCAATAGACCACTCACCAAGTAATAACAAGTATCACATACTTATGGAGAAATTAAAATATTTGACTCATTTCTTCAATAACATTTTATAAGAAAACAGGTGGCTGGTAGCAGAGTCCTCAAAACACCTTCCCCTTGATTATCCTCTTCTCAGGGTTTATCATTCCTGTCCCTTCCCTAAAGGACACCGAGTCCACAGTTGACAAGGAACATGTGCAGCCGCTGGGGGACGGGAACAACCTGATTGTTTTCCCCACTCTCTGTTACAATTTCCTTTCACTTTCTGGAATTATACGAATGTAGGACCATGCCTCCCATTGACTGATTACTGGCAGGTTTGATTATATAAATAGCACTCTGCAATTCAACAGCGTTGCAGGCAACAATGAAGGAT
The DNA here is from genome assembly GCA_008711295.1 of Anarhynchus alexandrinus. Taxonomy (NCBI): domain Eukaryota; kingdom Metazoa; phylum Chordata; class Aves; order Charadriiformes; family Charadriidae; genus Anarhynchus; species Anarhynchus alexandrinus. The sequence goes on along the minus strand of VUYV01000227.1, from coordinate 869,366 downwards.
TTGCTGGAGATGTATTCTTCCTTTGCAGTCTCATTTGTCAATGTACAGTTTCTCATATGCCATTTATCATCTGCTTTTCTGTGCTTCCCTCGACATCTGGAGGATTTGTAGTCTGCTAAGTGGAGCAAGGCCTTGTCTTGAATACCTTACCATCCCTGGCCAGGCAACATACTCCTGATTTTTCCCCAGTTTAACTTTTCTTTAAATAAACTTGACAGGTTCAATATATCCTCGCTGCAAAGGATATATTTAGAGGAATCGTAAGTAATAGAGAACAAACTGAAAAGCTACAGCTGAAGGAAAAAGGGTGAGACAGAGAGAAATGCACATCTAATGCGTGTATGAATTTATAATAACAAGCAGTTGTGATAATTGCATGTCTTTTAACTCAAGAGGGCCATAAAATAGCGTGATGGAATATACGCATGAGTGCCAGGTGGGAAGCAGGTCTTCCGTTTTGTGAGTACTTTCAGGATTTAGAGATGTAGGATGTAAAGAAGCTCCTTGTTCTCATTAGTTACGAAAGCAGTTATGCATCCTAGTACATTTGGAAAGTCTACAGGATGTCTAAATATGGCTCTACCTTACAGATGTTCCAGTACTGAATATCTGGGAAATAAGGAGGAGAGAAAAAACAAGAGAAAAAAAAACAAACACAATAAAAAAGAACCCTTTAGAAGAAATCAAGTTAAGAATTCACTTAAAAGTTTGAAAGCGTTTTGTTTTGATAGTGACCTTTCAAAGTTTATCTTATTTTCATTTTCAAATGTCAAAACAGGGTATTTTGACAATTGCAAACCGTGATACATTTTCTTTAAAACTGAAATGTGGCATTTTTCACAACCGGTCCCTTTTTGCAAATGGTTTCACTTTTAAAGAAAATCATTAGTTTCAGGGGTGGGGAAGGAAAGCAAAAGACAAAACATTTCTGGAAGATGATGGAATTCTGTATCAGCAAAGCACATGCCTGGCCAAATGGGGGCTACCTGTCCAGTTCCAGAAACCAAAAAAATCTGCCTCTGGGTGAGTAATAACCTTTTGAGCTTTATCTGGTTGCCCAACCTAATTGCCACTAGCAACTTAAGCAAGAAGGGCAAGTATGACTGAGATGGGAACTGGCCTGCCCTGTGTCCATTACCTGGGCTAGCCAAATCCCTGACCTGGCCACCAGGTGGAGGAATTATACAGAAGAATGTGTTTTCCCTTTGTAATAGCTATCGTGTGCAATGACATTTATCTGAATAGATTTTAGCATTCCTGACTGTAGTCAGCACACCAAAAAGTTGGCAAAGGTCCGATACCTTATCTTGAAATGCATCATCATGGAGAGGATATCTGACACTGTTGGTTGAAGGGTTAGGATGAGACTTAGGAGAGGTGAGTTCACTCTGTGGTTGTTACAAACTTGTATGATCTTGGCAGAACATCTTTGGATAGTTTCACGGAGGATCTTGTTGTGTTGATGCTGCATCTGAGCAGCACCCTCAGCTCAGCAGGGCTTCCACAGAGTCAAGTTCATGTTGCCAAATCACACCAAGGAATGAATTGACTCCCTTTTAAGCATTATGGTCCTCTTTTATCATAGATCCTTCTCTGATTGTTTTGCATCTCCAGCCTTTTTAAGATACTTGTCACAAAGGTTTTTGGACACCCCATCCGTCTATCCTTGGAACACATCCCCATTCTGTATTTCCACGCCCAAAAAATCTCACGCACAGTCAACATAGGAGTGTAGCAACATCAAGCTCACGGATGGGACTTAGGTATTATTGAGCCTTCTTGCAGTTGACAAGTTTTAACTAAAGCAACTGCCTTGCCTACTAGCTGCTTTCTTCTTCCGATTTCCCAATAAAAGTCAAAAGTAGGTAATATTTTGAGATCTCTGTCCATCACTCAGACTCTCTATTTACAGTTTTGGGATGCCGCCTGTCATAGTAGTATTTGATCTCATTACGCACCAAATCAACTAACAAAACCCAGTGTCCCAGTGGACTGTGAGAAAGAACAACATGACAGAGTGGATTCTTAAATGGTGTCACTTATGACAACTCCACCCAAGCTGATAGAAATGTGAAAGTTTTCCCCAGATGATGCAGCCAAGATTTCCACACGCCCAGAATAAAATCCCACATCTGTCATCCCACTACCATCTCTTCAGAGAGTTCATACACCATCTCAATGTATGTATTATGCTAAAAATTATATGAATTTAAAAATATATGCAAATTCTTCCAAAATCTTCCAGTGAGGCAGAAGTACTCAATTAAAAAGCCGGGAAAAAATATAATAGCAACAAAAACCCCAGCAATGTTTAAGGTCAAAGAATTTCTTCTTGTCCTGGCTTGAGGACACCTCCATAGAACCACTTAACACATTCGTCAGTCTCTTAAAGGGAGTTTTTATCAGTGGACAGTGGATTAGTCTCGAAGAAACTGGCAAGGTTGTCTTTGAAACATCGCCATTCATGGGTCCTGATAAGAAAATTAGCAAAGGGCAAATAAAATAAACAAAGATAGTTTTAGTGGAAAGCTTTCTGTGAGCTGCTTCTGTCTTTCTTAATCAACTAAGAATAGGCTGTGATTACAGTAATCATTATGCAATTAATCACTATAATTACTTTTTATTGGAATAATAGTTTAAAAAGCAACTAACATATTTTCTGTTCTTGCTTGACTGGAAGACATTAAGTGCTTGTCAAGAAGTTACTAAAATTATGTCTTTGTAATTTATTTTTCTTTTTGTCATCTTATTATGTGGTGGCTTTTTTTAATGTAAAAGTAACAGTGCAAGTTTATGCACGTCGTATACACAGACAATATTCACACAACGCAGGGGATGTGCAGTTCTCCAGTGGTAATAGGATGCTATTTTTGTGTACTTGGTATGCCATGTTTCTATACGACATGTACTTACATGAAGGTATCTATAGTATCGTCAGGATTATAGAGATGGCTTTGCATCAGTGAAAAAAAACCAACAAGTTAACAATTAAAAGATACTTCTTATTGTGAAACTGAAGTTTTATTCTTCCTGGATTTTTTTTTTTTTTTTGTGACTTCAGGCTGAGATTAACTTTTAGCATCTGAAGTTTGGGCTGTGTGTCTGTAGTTTCTCCGAAGCTCGACCAGGGGACTCAGTCCCTCCTCCCTTCTTACCTTAAGTTTCAATGTAATGAAGACAAGGAAAGATAAGAATTTGCCTCAGATATGACTACAGTTAGAAAATTTTTATACATATATCCTTATTTCGATATGAAGGCTGTGGTGGGGGGTGTACTGGTTGGGTTGAGCTGGGATTTGGTGTTTCTCCTTCACTTCTCTCTCTGGAACTGCTCACAGTCCTTCCTGAAGGCACAATCTCCCACTCTTTCTACCACACTGGCCTCTAATCCCCAGATATGTCCCACAAGAGTAATCCAGGAGCACTCTATCTAATCCAGCCCATCAGCCTTCCTGCCTTAAACTGTCCTAAGCTCACAGCCCAGGGCGCTTTCACTATTTCATAGAATCATAGAATCATAGAATGGTTCAGGTTGGGAGGGACCTTGAAGATCATCGAGTTCCAACCCCCCTGCCATAGGCAGGGACACCTCCCACTAGACCAGGTTGCCCAAGGCCACATCCAGCCTGGCCTTGAACACCTCCAGGGATGGGGACTCAACAACCTCTCGGGGCAACCTGTGCCAGTGCCTCACCACCCTCACAGT
>VUYV01000227.1:809176-864784 GCA_008711295.1 Anarhynchus alexandrinus | reverse complement strand
AGAGGTGAGACTGACTGGCCTGTAGTTCCCCGGGTCTTCCTTATTTCCCTTTTTGAAAATGGGGGTTATGTTTCCCCTTTTCCAGTCGGCAGGAACCTCACCAGACCGCCACAACTTCTCAAATATGATGAAGGTGTTTAATAAGATCTTTCTTACAGAGTCATTGCATGTCTGTAAGAAGATACAACCCTTTTCTGTCTAGTTAAACCGCTGTTTTATGTAGCCTTTACTGTTAACAAGCAAAAAGAATGATATATCATCCCACACAGCTATGTGCACACTGAGGGGACTGTTTTGCTTCATATAACTCCATGAAATACAGCCAGGACAGTATGGTTATATACATGGAGCTGTATAATTAAGGAAGAAAACTTTTTCAACCAGGCAACCATCGAGCAGTGCATGGCTGACTCTACTGATAAACAATTTAAAACTAGACCTGTTTAGACAATGTCAAGGCTTCCAAAATGCTGAGGCATTCCCGTAAGTAAGTTATTTTTTGTTTCTTTGAACAACGATGAGCTCCAGCTCCTGGACCACATGCTGTCAGTGTTAGGACCTAAACACACACGTGCCTCCGCATAATCACAATCAGTACACTGTGAAAAACTCCAAATTTATGCCTAATACTGTTGTTTTGTTGGGTTTTTTTTTTATCATGCATTAAGCTGTGCAGGCAACAGTTAATATACTAGACCTTACCATCCCCTCCATATCTACAATTGTGTATCCCAGTATACATCTGTACAGCTATATATACCTATATATCTCAGTGACTTTCAAACGCATTCTATACAAAGATTTTAAAATACAGAAGAGGTAAAAAATGTAGAAAGTATTTTACACTGACACTTTCTTATAAAAACTTTAGTCTGAAATATTGGTGCAGAGCACGGATTTAGTTGTTGTAAAATTATGCTCTTTAAAAGCACTTTCAACTCCACCCACCTTTTAGAGATGGATCAGCAATGGCTATTTCTATATTTCCCCAGGCAGGGGGTAAAAATGCTTTTAAATAGCACCCTCTGCTTCCACTCTGATGTTGGTCTTTGCCGGTCTACTACTAACAGGTGAACACAGTGAGATTATTGTTAAATAGCAATTCCTCCCTATGCTTCCCTCTTTCCCAGTGCATTTCCGATTGGCAGCCCAGGAAAAATGCTCTTAAATAGCTTTTCCTGCCAGCGTGGGATGCTGCTGGTACTTTTCAAACAAGGAGTGAACCAACGTAACTCAAGTTTACCCTGCAAAAGATTTTTACAGGTGATTGCTGCAGCATTTAGGCAGTTAGGGGAATTAAACTCGGAGTGAAGCTACTCATGCAGACATAGACACATTCTTACAGATCATTTTTATTTGGACAGATTAACATTTTCTGACCTCTGGAAAAATTCTGGCTCTCCTAAGGGGAATATAAATGCTTTCTGTACATCAGAGTTTTAATAGACATAAGTTAACATGTCTTAATAACAGAACTTTTCTCTGTGGATGATGGTGACACAGTTGGTCATATAAGAACTTTAGGTAAAGACATGTCAGAAACTTTTTTTTTTTTCCTTTTTCATTTGTTAAGAATTTTTTGGGGGAGAATCCTGTTACAATGTTCATCACTGAGGTTTGGGAAGCAGTTGGTTGTTTTGATGAGCAACGAAAAACTCAGCAATTTCATATGTGATTGACCTTCTGTATTGTGGGTTTTGAGGCTATTTTGGACCCTTTTTAAAAGTCTGTTTGACTTCTTTTAAAATAAATATATCTTGTGGGTTTTTTTTTTAATTCCAAAATAAAATAAATGTTTGTGAAATGTCTACCTTTTTATCATCTGTATCTATTCATAAAGAATTTAATGAATTCACAAAGAATTTAAATAGCCCTAAGCCTGATTTTTTCAATAATATTTTTGGCAAAACGTGTGGGTCAGTTTTAGGCAAGTATGATGACTAATTTCCTGCTCTAGGCTTAAAGCTGTTTCCTAAGCAGTTGCAAGGACACACAGTTCCAGGGATTTTTGATATGTAAAAAGAAAATGTGTCTCCATTTTGTTTTCCACCTGTTACACTTCTGACTTTTAAAATTTTTCATATCTGTAGAGGGGCATTTTTGATAGTCCTTGGTGTCAGTTTCATTAACTTGTCATATGTAATTTCTCTTAAAAAAAAATAAACAGGAGACGTTTAGGAAGTTTAGGTCAGCTCAAATTGTGACTAAACTTGTTCAAGTTTCATACAACATTGTTATGTAAGTTTTACAGCTCATAGCAGGAAGCATCGCACCTCCGCATTGTCTTTACTATAACATATTTTGGGTGAACTGAGCAAAATAGCACCTGTTGGTTTCACTGAAGCCAACTGAAAAACTTCCTCTTGGCTATACTAGCAACAAGATTTTTGGCACAAGGTTTTTGGGATCTCTCAGCATGGTAGCACCACTCTTACTCATGTTTTGCCCAGTCTGGTGGATTGTCATCGCATGTCCCTAAGGCATTGCCCCCTCACCCCCACTGCCGGCCACCTCTACCCCTGCAAAGGCTCACATTGAAAATTAATGCTCTTGTTCTGCAGAGGTGGGAGAGGACACCTATTTTCAGAGCAAAGCATGGGATAGTTGTCCCCCATTGCTCCCCCATGGAGAAGCCCTTTGTCACCCAGAGCCCCTCACTGAGGGTGGAAGCTGTTGATGAGACGAATTAGGAGTCAAAGAGCACATTTTCCATTGAAAAATACAGCCCGTAGGCCTAGCCAGCAAGAAAGTATCTGTTCTGCTTCTGTCTCTGTTTTGAGTTTCACAGCAGCAAAGATCTGAGATTTACCACTCCAGCGCTGTAAAATTCAGAAATTTATCCTCATTGTGACAAAGCAAGAATGTATTTTGCCTTTGAGTCATGTCGGTGAACACCTGTTAACTTTGGGTTTTGTCTTTGAACCAATGGCGAACCTCATAATACTCTCAGTCAAAAAGCATCCAGCTCCACTTGGTTTGGACATAAAACCCAGAAGCTTTCTCAGAATCAGCTAAAACAGAGGCTCAGATTTAAGTGAAATATTTGCAGAGCTTTTGTTTCCCGTTTGGTGAGTTTGGGTCGATCGGCGGAACTCAGTCCCATGAAGTTTGTGTGCCTTCTGGCTGCCCTGAAGGAATGCTTCAAAAGTGAAGTAATAATACTTTTCTGATCTCCAATACATTTTGAAAATTTGTATTTTAATAGTTCTTTGTCTCTCTCTCTTTTTGTTTTGGTTTGGTTTGGTTTGGTTTGGTTTAAATTTATGGCACCATAATTAGGCCTTGCAAAGCACCAAAGTAAACCAAGTCTTTTAAAAATGCTTTGAGGTATGGTTCAGTCATTATGAGCTGGTATTTAGGAACAGAATTAGCATGTCTGGGAATTACAGACACAAGTCCCTGCACGTCAACAAGATAAGAGGAAATATGTCATATTGTCTTTGGCTGCAACCTTTTACACAAATATGCACCCTGGATTTGATTTTTGAAGGTTTTCTATGGCAATTCACTTCTGCTCAGTTGGCACCTGATGATGAAAGGGATCTCTGAGTGGCGGTCTCAGATTTCTTTAGATCAGAACAAAACTGACACTCAGTCTTTCAGAGCAAGGCAGAGAAAATAGAGTTTTTCTTCAAAGCTGAACCATGCAGAAGGATGACTTCGACAAAAAGAAATAGGGAAAATAGAGGAAAATTAGGAAGGGCTGAGCACGGCCTGTTTGCAGTGCTATAAAGTCACTAAAACCTTGAAGGTACCTAAAATATTTGATATTCATGCCACTATATCAAAAGGTTCGGACCGCCATTAGGTATTAAAATTTGTCATTTTAAATTGCTTTTTTGCCAGCACTAGCAATATAGATATTGAAATTTCCTCAGAAAGTGCTTATCTCATCAAGAGTAAAATTATAGTATATGAAATACTAATTACAGTATTATGAAGAAAGGTGAACTTTCCGGTGACATTTTATCTATTAGTAGAATACTAATGTTCTTCTTTCTTAAAGCAGAAGCCACACATAGTGGTTTCTGCTATTTTCTCATCAGAATCTTTTTTATATATATGTACATAAAACCCGATTTTTTAAACCTTCGTAAAAATCCATGATTCCATTGAAGCAGTTGAGTTTTGATCACACCTGAGTCATAGTTCATCAGTATGCACTGAGAAACTCGTAATGTCTAGCCAGTAGGATAATACAAGAAACTCTTCCTAGAGCTATGTAGTTTCATGTTACTGAAAGATTAGCGATTATTTCTTTTTGAAAGACATGTTACGAAGTTCTGTTAGAATAGAGCAGGGAATTCTTATTATTTTTTGGTGTGGTTTACTCCTGTTGTCAAGGGATCAACTGATTTAGGTGATAAGCAAACTTATTTCAATCTTTGCTGAGACCAGGTACCATCGTCCTTTGAAACATGATTAACTTTGGTTGACATCTTCGTTTAAATATTTGTCTTCTTTTCTGTGTCTTCAAACAAAATCAATTAATAGGAAAGCTACACTATTTTTACTTCCAGGATGTTTTTTTGGTTTCTTTAGTGCAGTTTTTGTTCACTCTGTTTGTTCTTGTAGTATGCTCGATACTGTCAAAGGCAGTCGGTCTGATCTCATGAAATGTCATACTGGGACTATAAAATATTAAATAAGTTTGTATAAGTTTTGGATATCTAACAAAAGCCATTTCATTATGTTTCAGCTCTACACAGTTCAGTTATGATCTCCTTTGACCAGACTGAAAATAAAATTTTTAAAAAAGTCTCAATAAATATTTTATCTGACAAATTTATCTTCACTTTCCATTCATATAATAGTATCCTCCAGTAGATGAGTTTACTCACATATTTTTTCACATATAGTTAGGGGTTTTTTTCCTCTCTATGTACAAAGGCAAGCCTCAAATATCCTGTCTTCGCTGTATTAAACTCCAGCTAAATGCCTAGCAGAGATTTATTAAATGAGTCCCAGGGCTTTGCTTTTGTGGTTGACAGCAAAAAGGCACAATCTATTCAACCACAAATACATTTGCATGAGTTTTTATCACTATGGTTCCACATGCAATTTTAACATTCATTTTTTGGTAAATATTTGACCACTTACTCTACGTGCAGTGCAGACAGAAATGTGCAGAGAGAAAAAAAAAAACAGAATCAGTGCATTGGAAAACCACACTTCTTCACACCCAAAGTCTTTTCTTCTCTCTCACAAATTATTCTGACGTTTTCCAATAGTTTTTAGTCCCTGGTTTTTGAAATACACCACTCTCCAAAATTTTAGTCTGTATTCAGTCATTCCTGGAGTTGAATAGACAAATATTTTGGGTACAGATCTCTCACTTGTGGAATTTATTTGATTGCATATCCCATGAATGTTAGAGTTCAGTTCCTTCTGATCACGATTGAGCTGTTCAATGTGGCTTTCAGCTGGGCCAATGGATCTACTGCCAAGGGGTTTAGTGACACACAGAATTAGAGTAAGAATCTATTAATTGATTAGAGTTTTTATCAGTGAGCAAGGAGAGTTAAACAATTTATTTTAATGGTTATAATGGGGGGTGCTTGCTCTTATCTATTTATTTATTTTAAAGCTGTGGCCAATTCTGTATGAGGAGAACCCACCCAATCAAATAAGAAAAAACATGAAAGCCAATTTATAGGTCTTGTTCTTGCAAACCTGATATGTTACGCTCCTGCTGATTTCAGTGGGTGGGCTGTGTTTGTTGCAGCGGCAAGCCTCAACCTGCAGACAAATCAGATGCCATAAATTCCTTTTCTAAGGGGGAAGAATAGGAATTGTGTTCTGTGTGAATGAGCTGCAAGCTGCTAATCATCATTCCACTGTAGTTCATCTCCACTTTTAGCACCTATTATGTAAAAAATGAATATACTTGACTAAAAGATGAGTTTCATCGACAGGAGCGGGAGAATGAAAGAATGGAGATCATGAACCCATTGTCTTCCGAGGGTTTGACCACACCACCGTCCTCCGAGTCACTACACTGGCATTACGATCATTATTAGCTCGCTCTGATCGATGTCAGGCAGGTGAAGCAGGTCCTTGTGCTGCAAGTGGGCCTGCTGCTAAATACAGAACCACTTCTAATAGCTCTGTAAATCAAATGCACTAAGATAATAGTTTTTATCTATGGATCTGAAGGTTGTTTATGGAAGATGAAGTACTCAAAGAGATACATCATCTTATTTCTCAAAGTAACCTGTAGCCAGCAGTTAAATCCTAAGGAGGTATTTTCCCAGAATCCATTTGCTGTAAAGAAATGGCTATCTCAAACAATAAATACAGACCCTGAATTCTTCACCCTCTCAGCAGAGTGGTAAAGGAACAACACATATTCTCTGTTGTTGTAATGAATGATCATTTTGTATACATGTAAGTAAAAAAGCAATATTATTGACTCTTACATTTAAGCCTTTCTGCTGAAATTTGAACCTGCAGACAACACACTAGGTGATGTTTTCAGACATCACATAGGCATTTATCCAGATATTGAACATATTATTATGACACGATTTGTCTTACTGTGACTTTGAATTGTGTCCATCTGCCCATATTTAAAATGAAATGTGGCCAATTGATTAAGTGGAGGAGAGACTGATTTTTAGACTAAAGTGTGATGACAATAAGTGATTTGACTTTCAAAAATTTCAACCCCAAATATGCTTGACACGCCCGGCTCCCACAGAGCTTCAAGAAATCCGGATGTGTTTTAAGGTTAAACCATTCTATGACTACCAGTTGTAAAAATGAGGTTTTCTTCAATCATGTTTTGTTTCCTCTATTTATCCTGTTTCTCTGCCTGCCTGGATATTTTTGGGCTGTGGGATCTCAGTGCAGATGTGGGAGGGACTGGTGACTATTATTCAATATATGTTTTTCTTTCTGAAAATCCGCCTTAATGGTAGAGTTTCCTATTGAGCAAAAAGTGTTCTTTTTTCTGTTTGGTTACCATTCCTACTCAACACATGGAGTAGTTTGAAAAATGCTGTTTTCTTTACTTTGTTAATAGTTTTTGGAAAACAATGCAAAAGAAAATGTAAAATGGCTAAAATACTATTTCATATAAAATATTATCTGCAGAAGTAAAACATGAACTGATGCTTTCAGACGTGAATATATTACCTGATAATCCTTCCTCCTTATCTGCTAACATTACCTTCAAGCTGTCTTCTTTTTTCCAATGAAAATTTATTTTTAGTAGATCAGGACATTGTGAAATTCATGGGTTTTTTTTCCTTAGAGATGCTGAACCTTTTGCTTTTATCAAAGACTTTTTTAAAAGACAGGTGCATTAAGTAACATAATGTTGTGAATATTATAGTAAGAATTATTCCTGCATAGCACTCTAGAAGCACATGTGAAAAGCTGGAAAAAAATAAAAAGCATGTGCAGCTGTAATTGTTTTCAGTTTGTGTTAAAAAGGCTCACTTATTATGATAGTATATAGAAGAGAGAGGTCCTATTTAAAAGAGAGTTCCTATTATCTGTCCTATATAAAAACACAGTAAAGAGAATTCCCTACTCCAAAAAGTGTAAAAAGAATGGAACTCAAAAATATAAAGGAAAAAAAAAATAGAGGGGTTAGAAAAAATAGTTTTTCAAATGTTCAGATTATATTTTGGATTTTAAGCTGTGAATAAATGGCTGGAGTTTTTTAGAAATCTTTTTCTATTATGAGGGTTGTACAAGACTTATATAAGCACTTTGATCCTCAGAGAACAAACATTAAGGGTAATAGGAGAGCTCTTTCTCTCTGGGTCTTTGAACAGAGTCAAGTTTCTTAAAGGATAAATCTCTGAGGAATGAGAAAGCAGTTTGGGGTCAAGTTTCCTGAAATAAGGATTGTGTTGTCTGACTGCATTTTTCAAGGCCTCAGGTGTGTTTGCGTGCAGAACACTTAAGATATGCACAGACTGTGTTGCTGACCTCACTGTTCTTAAAGCAATCATCCAAAGCATCCACTGGTTGGAAAAAAAGCATGAAAAGCAGAGAAAAGCACCGTTTCGCAGAATGAATCACAGAACGGTCAGGGTTGGAAGGGACCTCTGAAGATCATCCAGTCCAACCCAGAGAAGGGTCACCTACAGCAGTGGCACAGGACAGCGTCCAGGTGGGTTTGGAATGTCTCCAGAGTGGGAGACTCCCCCACCTCTCTGGGCACCCTGTGCCAGTGCTCTGCCACCCGCACAGGAAAGAAGTTCCTCCTCGTGTTAAGATGGAACTTCTTATGTTCAAGTTTGTGCCCATTACCTCTTGTCCTATCACTGGGCACCACTGAAAAAAACCTGTTCCCATCCCCCTGGCACCCTCCCTTGAAGTATTTATAAGCATTGATAAGATCCCCCCTCAGTCTTCTTTTCTCTAGACTGAAAAGCCCCAAGTCCCTCAGCCTTTCCTTGTAAGAAAGATGCTCCAGTCCCCTCATCATCTTTGTAGCCCTTTGCTGGACCCTCTCCAGCAGTTCCCTGTCCTTCTTGAACTGGGAAGCCCAGAACTGGACACAACACTCCAGATGTGGCCTCACCAGTGCAGAGTAGAGGGGGAGGATGACCTCCCTCGACCTGCTGGCCACACTCTTCTTGGTGCACCCCAGGATGCCTTTCGATAGATCGCACTTCACTGTGTAGAAAGCATGCTGCGAGGTGCATTGCCCATGGAGGATAACACCTGTAAGGACAGCTCGTGCCGCCCTCCTGCAGCTGGGTGCCGGTCTGCGCTCTCCGGGATTGATTCTGCACTTGGAGCCGCGTTAGGGAAAACATTTGCAAGCAGGCGAAGGGGATGTTTGACACCTCAGCAAAGAAAAAGAGGAGAGAGAGATCCCAGCAGGATGACTGTTCAGTGGGAGATTTACAAAAACACATGCCACTAAGTCACAAAACACACCGAAGTCCTGAGCTGATGTTGGACTGTGCAGGAATCAGGAAGCCAAGTCCATGATTTTTTTTTTTAGCTCTGAATGAGCAATTTAAGCGTGAGCCTAACTCTAAGTACACAGTCCCATTTACCTCAGTGGGAGTATTCATACGCTTAAATTTAAACATATGCTAAATATCATGTACAATTGGGACCCATTTACATCTTTAAGTAGGAGAAGCAGCGTGGGTGATGGAGTAAGTCATTTCTGGAGCTCAGGCAGGGGTATACATAAAATTAAAAATATGAAGAACAAATGAGTAAGTGGTGTGTTAGAGTGGTAAGTGTCTGCCTGTAAATTGTTAGCAAACTCAAGCCATTAACATGAAGTCACATGTTTCCAAAAAGGCAGTGTGGAGAGTTACTGTTAATGCATGTCATAAACATCTCTAATTATCAACAGACATAAATGTCCTCAATATTAAAAAAAAAAAAAGAAATATACAAAATGAGTACGTGGCTATGCATGTACAATTTTCTCATGTCTCACTGTTAGCAGAGATTTTCTTCCTTTGATCCCTGCACAGCAGGCTTGTGGGGGGGGGTGTCCGAGTTCAGGGATGGTGGGAGAGAGGGAAAAAAGCGAGACGAGGAAGCTTCTTGCAGCACTGTGTTGCTGCCCGTGCTCCCCACGCACAGCTCCCTTCATGACCCCATCCCCTGGCAATGCTGATGCTGCCATAGCGTCTTCTTCTGCCACACCCTCTGAGAGTCAACGCATAGAGACAAAGCAGTCTGTGAGGTCAAGACAGCAGCGGAACAGCGAGGTTCGTACAATTAGCCCAAGTCATAATGAAGCACCTACTCAAATGGTTTATGATATCTTCCATGTGCCTCTGATCTTACTCAGCCCACAGTTTAAAGAACTGCACTGCAACACCTCTGACAGCACAAGAAAGTATACTTTAGCCCATCTGTCTGAGGTGGACCGGTATTTTCTAGTAGTTTGTGATCTTTCTGCTCTTGAAGCACCAAAAGAGCTTGCTTCATCCAGATGGGTTTTCAAAAATTAGGTCGCGCTCAGGCCTGTTTGGGCTGCTAAAAAGGAGAAATCAGTAGCCATTTCCACTAGCCAAACTCTTCCTAGTCCTCTGCCCCCAAATAAACCTGAGTTGCAAGGGTTTGAACTAATCCCCTCCACAGTGAAGTATCAAATGAGCAGTCTGAGCTCAGACGGAGGCACAAGGCATCAGCTCTCGGCAAGGACTAAATCTATCAGCTTGGTCACATTCCTCCTGCAGTAAATTTGACCCAGATTCAATTATTTATGAGCAAACAGTCTCATGCCTACAGTTAATAGGAGAAACTGAGTATAAGTGAGTTTTTGTGGACACATGTGCAGTTCATTGTCTGTGTGTAGTTTTTCAGTGGTAATTTAATAGACTTTTTGTGAATACTTGGCCTATCAGCTTTGAAAACTAATTTTGGATTTAGGTTAGCATTGCTCAAATATAATGGTGTTATTTCTTCTTTCCACTACTTCACGGAAAATCCACTGATAAAATTTATATTCATAAGTTCTGTGTCTTAAGGAACTGGAAGGAAAATTAAGTACATGCTGAGACACTTACCTATACATAATCACTGAAGGTACATTTCTTCCAATTCTCCCCCTTTTCTTGAATTCTCACAGCACAATCATTTCTCTGTATACAAGCACACAGTTGGACACGGCAACCAGGAATGATAATACCGAATGTATAGTTTCTGTGTGTACATTTTTTATCTCTGCATGCCACAAGTATTCTGTGATGAAACCACTCATGAATGCACATATGTAATTGTATTTACTTCTCTGTGAAATCTATGACATTTTGTAACTGGGGAGCAAGTTCTATTCCATGTTTAGTTACAAGCAAAAAAATGCAGAAAGGAAAAAAAAGGAAGAAGATGTCAGATACATAACAGATCCCTTTTTTCTAGATGCTGGAGTATTAGGAATTTCTTTAATTTAAAGGCTGTCTCGTTGACCGAACACAGAGCACAGACAGACGTATGAAAAATAAAAAAGTTGCAACAAAAGGCATTCTGAATCTATCACTTTTATGTTGCGCTCATCAGCCTGGTATGAGAGTGCCAAGTCTGCACGCAGTCTCAGCGAAGGCACAAATAGGTAGTGTAAGCAATATCCTGTAGGAAAACCGTTCTCCTCAAACTACTGCCTGAGCGGCTGTAAAAAATATGCCCTTGTGTTTCTGGGTAGTAATAGAAGTGCCAGAATCAATTATCTCTGAGAGCTCTCGGGCAGTAGGAAGAGACACGTCTGACAAAGCAAGGTGTGCTTGCCACGCAGTTAATTGGGTCTAAGATATGTAGCACAGACAACAGCTCCCTCCGTTACTGCAGGATCTGCTTCTCCTCTGGTCTTTTACTGGGCAACCCCATTACCAGAGCTGAAGAACCAGGAGTTACACGCCCAGACTGGATATTCCATATTTACAGGCCAAGTTAGGAGCCTCTTGGGTCATTTATGTTTACAAACATCACACATAGGTGTGCACTTGGGATATATGATGAGAGAAAACCGATGGGACATGGGGTGAAGCTGCTGCTGCTGAGGAATAACAGAGCTCGGTGTGGTGAGATCATTTTGAGGGCTGGCAATATATATCCACACCGAGCGTGCTAAGCAACACATTTGCTTCTTGAAGCATTCATAAGCTGCCTGTTAACATCATTGTTTATAGTTTGTAGGGTGCCTTCAACTCCTACTGCTTTCCTGAATGGAGATCTCCATTAGTAACTCCTCAACAAGACAGCCAGATATGGTACCCAAAAGCCCTAAGAGTTTCTAGCCTAAGTCAGACACTCCACAGGAATAGCTTATGAAGAAAGAGAGAAAGGAAACTTTTTCACAACAAGAGTTGTTGTGTTTGGTTGGGTTTTTTTAATATAAACTCCCATATTAAGGAAGCCTAGTAATATAACAAAGAAATTTAAACAATAGAAGGAGAAAAATGTCTATTTACGATTATATAAATAGACTAATGAGGTATTTTATCAGGCTTAAATCTCTTTTCCCTCCTCCTTGTTTTATTAATTGATGTTCAAATAAAATGAATTTGCCTTATGACTCAGAAGAATACTCAGATCTGACAAATTAGCAGCTAAATTGTTTTGGTGCAGTATTTCAGTGATTATCAAGAGGACAGTTAGTCACTGATCAACTTGCTCAAGAAAGATGACAAACCCTCTTGTCAATCATTTTGCCGACAGTTGAAGCAACAAGGAAAACAATCTTGCTTTGGGCACCTCAGCACAGCTTTGGGGGTGGCGTGGGTGTTCTTGTTTTGCTGTAGTACCTGATCCACCTCAGACCTGATGTAGAAATGTGCGTAAGCACCCACGTCAGCGGAACTGATCTTGTGCTGAAATTTTAGCATCGAGGTGTTTCGCAAAACTAGAGCTTCCAACAGGGTAGGAAAACCTTTTAATTTCTGTTGGAATCCTATGGAAATCAAAACTTGTCATGAAAATGTGACCTGAGGACACATTTACACACTTAAAAAGAATAAAAATAATAAAAATAGATTAAAAAAAAAAGAAAGAAAGGAAAGTGTGCCCTACATCAGGTACCAAACTCTATAAGTAACCGCTATATGGCACACAGGCACAGCACAGCTCACTCCTACACTGATCACCATCTCTCTCCTACACTCTAGACTTGCAATACAGAGTTGAGGTAGGGTGGCACCAAAACTCACGGAAAATGTGGCTAAACCAAATGGAAATAGCATTAAGTTTAGAATAAGCAACACCTTGCTTTTATTCAGAAATATTATTTCTTTTTGCACAATAATCTAGAGGGGAAAAGGGTCATCCAAGGAGGTTGGTGACTTGTGTTCATCACGTGTGTGAAACAGAAGGAATTCATGCCAAAAGCTTCTATTTCAGGTGCCTGCTGTGGCCAACTGAAGTTGGGTGGAAAGCCTGCTTCATTCCTGCTCAAACTGAACCTTAGACAATCATAAAAAATGTCTTCTCCAAAAAGGTTGTCAAGCACTGGAACAGGCTGCCCAGGGAAGTGGTTGAGTCGCCATCACTGGAGGTATTTAAAAGATGGGTAGATGTGGTGCTTAGGGACATGGTTTTGTGGTGGACTTGGCAGTGTTAGGCTAATGGTTGGACTTGATGATCTTAAAGGTTCCTTCCAACCAAAATGATTCTATGATTCTACCTATGATTCTATGAATGCAAAGCCCTACAGCCAGAGTCCCCATCAGTCAGGGAGGGAGTTAAGAAGAGCAAATGCTTATCATGCTGGGGTTCTTTACCAGTGCCACTGCACACGAGAGTAAAGAAGCTGCTCAGGACTAGTGGGTATTGAAAAGAGCTCCACTGAAAGCCTAACGTTATTAACACTCTCCAGGTTACAGAGGTGGTAGCCAGGATAAATTAAGCTGATGACATGCTTAAATTTCCACAATGACTCAAGTTTAAAGTCATGATATCAAGTTATGCAGTAGCTAAACAAAGTTTCAGACAGAAGCTGGTTTTTAGAGGATTTCTATTTTTATAGAATAAAAAAATGGCTTTATCTGTGTTATGGCAGATTTGAAAAAAATAAATAAATATGGGAATGATTAACTGCTGAATTTGACAGCCAAAGATCTTATGTAGCTGAAGCAACCTTCAAGAGACCCATACTTAAACTAGCCTTAAAATTACATTAAAAATTAGAGAAAAACAGTGTTTTGATAACTACTACAGTATTCTCCTATTACTACTAACGTTTATTTAATGGTAAATTACAGAACTGAACCAAGATTATGGCTCTACAGTGACAGATGCTTTATGTGTATGAGGTTGTATGCATTGCTGTATCATCAAACACAAAATCTGAAACTGTAATTTGGCTAAACATGAAATGTTTTTAGTTTGGTAGGAAGAAGATCTACAGGCTTAGTGCTTAAAGAAACCTACATCTGACTGTTTAACCCCATCCTAGCATGTCAGCTGTAGCTAAAAAACTAGCATAAATAAGCCCATGTTGAACATGTTTTTCATTTGTGAGCATCTTCTATAGACCCTTTTCGTATCCTTAATGTCTCCTCTGTCTTTCCATCAATTTTATCAGAAGATCTGTTTGGCAATTATTCTTTGCTGCTGGATATTGTTTGCTTCAGAAATCTCTGAAGGGAAATGGTGACATTATGTCACATATACAGTGGCATGGGTGGTCCTGGAGATATTGTATTCACTGTACAGACATTGCAGAGTCTCTTTATAACAGTCACAAATCATCATGGCTCAACATGCATGGCGAGGGTGACACATCCTAGACTCACTAAATTCCTATCCTTTTGGAAACCAGAAATGTAAGCAGATATGCAAGACCCTTTAATGCTTTTCTTTCTGAGACTGGCAGTCAAAGTATTATATGCAATACAATTTATTTTAAATATTAGCCAGATGCATTAAGCCATCTTTTTATTTTTTTGTGATATTATTTCTACTGATGACTCATAGCTAAAGCTACAAGTTATTTGAAGTTTTATTTTCAAAAAGTAGCTAAAGCCTCCTATTTTTTTTTGGAAGTTAAGCACATGCTTAAGCGTTTCAAGAATCTTCCTGATCTTGATTGCCAACTCAGAGTTGAGAATGGATTTAAACTCTCTGGACATAAGATTGTCTTCAGTATTTAAGCCATAGAAGGGAACTGACACATTTAAGAAATACTTGTGTACGTATCAGAAATACTGGTTCTGGGATAGGCACATAAAGACTTAATGTTTATTAGAGTATCATTCCCTNAAAAAAATAATTGGTTTGGGGAAAGGAAAAAAAAAAAAAAAATTTTAAAAAAAAACATACCCCAAAAATTAAAAAAAAAAAAAAAAAGAAGAAAAAACTGCCAAAACCCAACAGAAGTGTTATTTAGCTTGAGAATGGAATTTAAAATATGTCAGATGACTTTGAAAATCTCAATGTATTTACAGTTACTCTTTTCATAAATGTCTTTTCCATCAGTTTGATAGGATTCCACTGATGAGACTCTGCTGGAAAATTGTTTCCTAAGCTAAAAGGCCTTAGAGTTATTGAACATGAAAAGCTATCTTAGGGTCAGTATTTTTTAAAAAATTTCTTTTACAGCATAAGATTCAGCATTTTATGTCTAGGGGGGGTTGTGTGTAGTATGTTTATATATACTTGCCTAAACCTAGCATCTTTTCACAATATGTAGCCTAAATCTCCTTTTCCTCTTGAACTTCTCAGTACTCAGACTACATGCACTTAGATAACATAATTCTATTTTTCTGAAAACTACTGTGATCATGTTGAGATACCAACCAGCTAATGAAGTCGATGAGGATATGCAAATGAATTCCGATTGGGCTCCTGCTATCCGTATCTGGTGTGTCCCCTCACATTACCATTTACATGACCTACAGCATAATATGATGTGACAACTCTTAATATCAAATGAAATGACACAATGTAATACGACAACAATGTAAAAGAATACACTGCTTTCAGACTGGGTTTTTACCCTTCATTTCCAATGGGCTGTAGCAACCTAAAATAACCCAAAGGGATGAGATGACAGTATGCAACAACTGCTCTAAATACGTAGGAAAGAATACAGTCTACCATTGTACCAATGTGTTTTCAGGCAGTTCAGATTAAATATCGCTTTTTAAGTAAGAGTTGTGTAATCTAATTATTGTATTAGCTCCTATGTAGCTTGAGTGCATTGAGCTCATTATGGACTTTAACTTGGAGGGATTTTCTTGAGTTTGAGTCTATGGACAAAGGTTGCAGGGCTTTGGACATTCAAAGCCTCTCGATTGACAGCCACCATCACTACTAAGTGTGTTACTGTCAGGTAGTCATCTGGTTGTACTTCCTACCTCCATCACAAACCTTCCTTTTGTTATTTTGCCATTAGAAGGGGTTATGCAAGACGATTGGTCTCTGTCCCAGAGGTAATAAACAATATGCTCTCACATGATCCTCTGGGATCTTTTTTTAATTCCTAATCTAAGGAGGTTTAAACTTGTTAGCACAAAGAGTAAAGGTATCGTGTGCATGAATGAGGGCTGCGTGTGAATAACACCACCGTATTAAATTTCAAATGGAGTTTTCAAAACATCCAAGATGCATCCAGACATACCTACAGTCTAAATAACAACACTTGAACATGACTGCATGACTCTTTTTTAATATATATATGCATATACATATATATATACACCAAACACTTCTGTGTTCATTCCATCTGTTCCCTAAGGTGGTTTGACTGACCAGGGTGTCTTTCTCCAGGGAACAAAGTAGACCTCACTGACAGCAGAAACATCTTTAGATATGAGCTTACTCTATTTAATTGCCTTGGAGCGAAGACATAGAGACATGCATAGCCTTGCAATAAAGCATGAGTTTGGATAACAAGTGGATTGGAAAAAAGAATTACATGATCTAATTCATGTAAAGATTTATTGAGTTATCTACCACACATTACAGCTCTTTGCCATGAGCTTGGAAGGATATCTGGCTCTCCTCAGGACTAATGCATGCACTGGAACAAACCTCTAGTTTTTCACATTATAAAATCTTTGTTTCCTCTTGGAAGCACAAGAGTTTGACCTCTCCGGTAAATAGGATTAAAGTTCTTAGAACCTTGCAGGCATTTGTTAGTTATTACTCACAGCATCCTACTAGGAAGATAAGAAATTGCTGTTGCTCCATTTTATATGTTGGGAAAAAATAGAAGCACAGAAAACCTAAGGTATTTACCAAGTCTTTTGTCTGTGTCTCACCTAACACCAGGGGCTCTGGACAGCAGGTGCTGAAGTTATGTGATTACTTTGTACTTGAAGTAAATACAGAAAAGCATTATCTTTAAAAGACCAAAAAATGGTGAAGCACTTTTTCTTCTTAAAGAAGAACAATTATATTAATATTCTTAATATTCATTCCATTGTATTATTTCTGAGAGTAAATCGGTGCATATTTTATGAACTCTTAGGAAAATCTGAAGCTAATTCTCTGAGAATAAACAAATGTCTACAGTCTTTCAATGATTTGAGCAGTGTTTAAGCTGCTAAATATTAGCAGCAGTGTTAATGGTTCTCTGCCATTGCACATCAGCTCTCTTGTAAAGTCCCTTTTGTAATTTTCTATTAGGAATTTTTCAGATGATTCTTTCTCCCTGAGAGGTTACTTGGCTTTCTGCAGTCATTCATAAAACTCACTCTTCTGCTTTGATATTGAGCAAACATACACCTCACTGCTGCCTGCTAACACTGGTTCTGTATTCAGATCAGATTCCCTTCATCACTGGGATTCTTCCTTCTTGCTGTTTGCCTGTACCTGAATATGGCATCAAACATCCAGTGAGAAACATGAGATTCTGAAGATGGGATATGAAAACATAAAAAGAGAAATAATGCAGAAACTTCCTTTCGCTTGTGATATGGAACATCTTTTTCTCCCTGTCAGATGCTTCACATCTGTCATAGACTATTTGATACCCAAGCATTCATCACATGCTGTGTCTTAGATCAAATGTCAGGCAGTTCACATCATCCTAATTCATCACAAAGCCAAATATGTGTCTTTGCAATGGGGGCCAGGAAATACAGGCTAACAAACCCAGCACAATATAGTGAAGTCTTTGACACTGCTGTCGGTTTGTGATCCAGCAGTAGACAGGGGCTTCACAAGTTTCTTGGCCTGGAAATCATTCAAAGGAAACTTAACCCAACTACTTAAAGGACAGAAAAGTCCTGGTACCTGTGGCCACTTGATGCTTTCCCATTTTCATTCACTTATTCTTTCCTTTCCCTGAAGTTTGCTTACAGCCCAGATAGCTCTGGGACAAATACTACATTTCCTCCTAAGTTCTGCTGGAATTCCATATTGGTGGGATTCCCTGGAGTCTCTGAATCTGCATTTGAAACAAACAAGACAGGGTTTCCAGGTACTCATACTATGATCATTTTGTAACTATTATAAACATATTTCATATTGCTATTCTTTTTCTTTTAATTACGTAGTCATTGGTAGCAGAAGATAAGAAATCATCATTTGGTTTCTTCAAAAATCCAGCAAATGCTCAACAAATTCCAAACTGTCAATTACCAGGTGAGATTAGGGCAATGGTATTCCAAAGGTCAATAATATTCATTGAAAGGTTTTTTACTGGATGTCTTTTTTTTTTTTTCCTTAGTGCTAGCTGTGTGCTCCAAGAGAGATGAAACACCGAGAGCACTGGGAAGGGTCAGGCTTTGGGAACCAGCCGAGGAGCAGCAAATGCTCTGTAAACTTAACCTGGGATGGGGTTCCCATCTTCTTCTCTCCCACAAAGAGAAAGGAGCAGTTATGGACCTCTGGCCTTGAGGGGATTGTGTGGAGTTTATTGGAGGTTATTACATACCACAAAGCCAGATATTGTTTGATTATAAGGAGGGGAAAGGGAGAAGAGAGCACAGT
This sequence comes from Anarhynchus alexandrinus, assembly GCA_008711295.1. Classification (NCBI taxonomy): domain Eukaryota; kingdom Metazoa; phylum Chordata; class Aves; order Charadriiformes; family Charadriidae; genus Anarhynchus; species Anarhynchus alexandrinus. Next base: position 846,421 of record VUYV01000227.1, on the reverse strand, counting down.
GAGCAGGGAGGAGACTTGTATTCAAACCCTTTCTTTTTTATGAACTGTTTGAATTTCTCTGTTTCTAAACCTCACTGTTCAACTAGGTTTTCAAATGAAAAAAAAATCCCTTCAGAATAGCAAAGTCTTTGTGGTGCTTTTTGAATGCTCATTTTAAGGAAAACATGTAGCAGATCTTTCTCAGACCTCTGCCTGACTCAAGGTCTTAACACTTCTTTGTCTCAAATATATGAAAATATGCACACACTTGGGTAACGTAGATCTGGAAGTGCAGCCATTGGATTCAGTTTATTTCTTCTGATGAGCTTTAAATCAGCCTGAACATTAAAAAACAAAACAAAACAAACAAAAAAAAAAACCCAAGCAAACAAAAAAAACCCCAACCAACCAACCCACCAAACCACAAAACAACAACAAAGCCAAACCAAACCAAAAAACTCAACAACCGTTAGATGTTTTCAAGTGGTCTGGAAAATGTGATGTATGTAAATACCACTGTTATTGCTAAAGTCTCATGTTTATATCTCGGCGTTTTTATAACAAAATGTTCATAGGCTTTTAAAATTGCCTGTACTGGGAGCCATTCATGTGCGAGGTCATTCTATCATCACATCATCTAATTTTATCCATATGAAAGTTAGTCATCAAAGGTAATTATCTACAGCCAGCGCAGAGAATGTAGCACCTCCACGGGCAATCCATCCTGCATATCGCAGACATCTACCCTTGAAAAGAATGGATTGCTCAGCACTGATGCCTGTATCTCTTCGTTCCATTCACGAGGAATTTAAGCAATTCAATTATATTAGCTGCCTAAATTTTTTATGGCCAAAGTTAAGCAGACTAAATGGCAGCTGAGGCAGTTTGGCTTCCAAGGAGAGATTTAGATTCCTCCTCACCTATGTGAGGTCTAGTGATTTTCAGGAGATCTTAGCATCTGCTGAGGGATTTGCCTCATAGAAAGCCCTGTTCAGTTGGGCTGTTGAAGGGCTATAAGCTTCGGAGGGAGCCTTAGTAAAAATATCCTTCAGAATCTACAAGGAGGGAGGAATGGATTCATGCATGAATGCATGGATGCTAAAGGCTGATATAAAATGAAACAGCTAATTGAGCCTGGAGGCTCCGAGTGTTTAATGGTAATAAACAACACCCCGAAATAGTGCAGTAATTTGAGCATGCCAAATTTTGGAGGTTTCTTTGATGTGTGATAGAAAGTAATTTGAATCAGCATGAGAGTCTGAATCAAGCAGTGTAAGCCCTACCATAACCCGCGGGGGCTGGCATTCTTCTGGCTTGATAAAAGGTTTCTCGAGGCATTAAGTAAAGTCCATGGGGGGTGGGAACATAAACACAGACAGAAGCCACCGAAACGTAAATTCCAGTTTTCTCTTCCCTCTCAGCTCGCTTCCTTCTCCCCGGCATCAGTTTGTCATGAGGTTCTTGGCATCATAATGTATGGTAGAAAAAAGAAGATATATATACTGGACATCCTGGAGAGAAAGTTTCTGTGATGGAGCACTTGTTAAGCTAATGCTCCATCCACTTGTAGCAAGCTTGGACACAAAAAATTTCAAACGGGACCAATTCCCTGTTTGAATACTGCGGTTTTGGCCACATCATTGTAACTCTGATTCAGCAGTCTCTGACAAAGCAAAGGCTGCAGCTCGTCTCCGGCAGGTTGGAGCTGAGATGGAGGGAAATCCATCCGTCCCCCTGCACAGACCTGGTGCGTTCGCCCAGATCAACACGTGCCGTCGCCGAGAGGTGTCTTTTGGGGTGGTTCTTCTTTCCAGAAGTGCAGCTTTTGTCACACAAAAGGGCGAGTCCTCTCAGATGCAGCTGACACTCTGCGCACAAAGATGATAGCTCAAGTGGAAAGCTTTCGCTCCTGAATGCAGCATCAGAACAGCTCTGCTTTAAAGCCTTGAGATTATGTAGAGCCACTGTGTTTCGGGCCTTTAGGGAAAGAATACCAGACAAGTTAGATCACTATGAAAAATGATCACTAGGGACTACAATACATAATAAGGTATATAAATAAGTGTCACACAAAACTGCTGTAGAAAAATAAGAAACAAAGCCTGCAACATTCTTCTACATAATGGCTTTATAGAAACATTACAACATTACACAAAGCTTGGAGTGCAATATGAACCCCTGCAGACTCTGAAATGTGGTAAGCTGTAGGGTACAGGAGCCCACAGAGCAGCAAAAGCAAAGGTTTAATGGTATTTTAAATGTTATGACTATACAGAAGGAGAAATCTGCAATATAATCCTTTTCAGAATGCTTTGTGCACGGCAGAATAGGCAGGAGCTCTGATGCTGTCCTCTAAATCCGGCTGTGACTGACCGAAGAACAAATGCTGGTAAGGGCAGCAGTTAAGGGAAATAATTTGCAAAGACAGAGCTTAGGATATCACCGAGGTCTGTGCTGCTTTTGTTCTCAGCATTCCTCTTATTATGGTGGACCATTGATGGGCACATACGTTTCCATTTTAAACACACACTCCCCTTGCAATGAACATATTTTGCTTCAGAAGGGAGAAAGTTGCATGGTCAGATTCTATCACATTTGTCCTGAACTGAAATTCAATCCTACCAGAGGTTCCTGGAAACCCAGAGGAAAAGGCTTGGGTTTCTAAAGTAAGGTGCTGCTACGTTAAAAAAAAAGGCACTGCAAGACTAAAAAGTATTATAAAATTGCTCAAGTTTCCGTAGAGTTTCATCAGCCTCAATCCAGACAGCACTAATGCAAGGAAAATACTTTAGTGATGGGTATTGTCTTCTCCTCTGTTAGACAGATCTGCCTGCCTGGCCCTGCAACCCCCGGGCTTTTCTTGGTGTGAGTCAGATGGGAAAACAGGAGAGGGCTCATCACATGAGAGTGACATGAAAATGCATTTAATGTGCTAACATTCCCTTTCAACATAGTTGTCCTTTAACAACTGACAGATAACCGAAAATGCTCTTCTTTTAATTTACATGGCCTTCTGATGATTTTTTCCACGTCTAAGATTCATTGCAATTTTCTTTTTTGAACACACAAATCTCAAGCTTGAAGAGGCAAAATCCAGATTAACGTAAGCGGTCCAACAAGCAGAAAAGGAAAACAAGAGAAAATAGAAATTAAAACACAGCTTTGAGAAGACATTTATTTTATCGTCTTGAAACGAAACTTTGTCTGTCACAAGTCCTGTTATTAGCCAGCTGTTTAGTTAACTGAAATATTGATCAAGCCTGTCACACTTTCTTTGTCTGTCAGGAACAGGAGAAGGTGCTGACCCTTTGCAGGAAGCTGTAGTGACAGGTCTGTAATTTGATAATCGCTTGTTCAGGAAAGATTTCACTTTGTTCCCTGATGTAAACTCTGGCTCTTGGTTTCCTTTGGTGTTGTGTTTTGGGGTTTTTTTTTGTTTGTTTTTTTGTTTTTTTTTTTTAATAATGTCAAGCTTAGCCTCTTAAAAGCTTCAGAGTTAGGTAAAGAAACACAATATGATTATCACTTTTATAGAGTAGACTTTCTAGATTTTGTCTCTGTTTAGTTGAGGTGACTATGCTTATTAGCGAGAGGCTATTTCTTTTTTTCTCCCGTTTCTCATCTTTTGGGAAGATTGCCTGCAGAAAAATCCTGTTGAAGTCCTTTTTCAGACTGGAGCTGTAACTCGGCAACCATTTCCTACAGCCCTTCTTACTGTTGGATCTCAAAGTGTCTTCACACCACAACAGGATGCATTTTAGAATTGGGCATTTCCCATCTTGTAGCAGTTGGGAAGCTCAAAAAGCACCTCCCATGGTTTTTTAGCTAGCCATGAGGAACTCTGTTTTAGCAAGGAGAACTTTCTTGTTTCTCAGGAGCAAGACTATGCACTGTGCAGAGCAGAAAAGCTTCTCTCTCAAAATTGTGAATAATCAAATAACTAACTTAGGCAATCCTCCTGTAATTATTTTGTTCCATTAAATGTTCTATCCATCAGAAATTAATTGTTGTAATTAACAATAGAAGTATTCTCTCTCTTCTTTCTATGTCACCGAAATGATCTCCTGCATGCCATTACTTGGCATCGTTAACTGAAATGAAGACTGTGTGTCTTCGTTTGACGAACAAGGCTGTCACCTTCCATGGATTTTTCTGTATTTTCAGTCTGATCAAAAGTAGTCAGATATTTTTCCCCACAGTTAAACTACAGCAGTCATGCTCAGAGGTTACACACACTTGAAACTGAACCGAAACTTCTATGAAAAACTTCAGTTGCCTCTGAGATGAGCTACATTTAAACCAATTGGCTGAAAACACATATGATGCTGAAGCATGTTATTAATATAGCCCAAAACTGAAAGAGAGATTAGTTTGTCATTCTACTGTTTGGTATCTGATTGTGATTAATTTTTGAGGATGTTTGTGAATTGTCTTAAAGGAAAATTTTCAAAATAGTATAAGAAAACACTTTACCCAAATCTTGTCACATCTTGGGGAGGGGAGTTTCGGTTTTTTAGACTCCTGCATTGATGTTGAGATGCTGTTACTTTTCAATCCATTAGGTGGTTTAGTCTGGAGTTCCCACCCTGTCGTTAATGAGTGGATTCCATCCTCGTACGGATTGTGTGAGACCCAAGGAAGTCCATTTTTGCTGTATTCTAGCCTTGAGAGGTTAAGCACCTACAACACTAATTAATTCCCTCCTAAAATAAGGTGAAGTGTAAAATCCCTTTTACTGAAATTTAGAGTGAAAAATTAGGTATGTAGCCTAAACTGGAGTTCCTTCTGTACTCGGTGGAGAAAGATGCGACTTAGAAAACCGTCCTAACCTGAGTATTCACGACAACAAGCATGACCATACTTTCTGAGGATGCCTCTGTTTTCCTACTGACCGCAGACAGGACATGAATAATGCCTAACTTTAGAGAGATAAACCTTGATGAGGTAAATCCCAGCCTTACTGACAAATATTTCCTTATTCAATTCAAGAGACATCAAAATAACATTTTTCACATCTAGGAAGTATCTGTGATTCCATGGCAACCTCCTCTGCCAGAATCTGTGGATTGACATCTCGTCTGTCTGTCTGACGTAGACCCTGTTGCAGGAGTTTGTTATTGTCTCTGTAGTATCCTGAGAAGCAGTTTAAAACTCCTTTCATTCACACCAAAGCAAAGCAGGTGTAATTCAGTGAACCAAGAAATAACTCTTTGTGCAAGAGCAGAATTAGGTCTTTTTTAAAACGAGCAACTACTACGACGGGTATGTCAGGCATGCCATGTATACATCCTCTTAAAGACATGAATGAAAAGGCTAAGGAGAAAAAGAAAAAGCAGAAAAAAGTGTGTCACACAGGAAGGAGCTGGCCAAAAGTGTTATCTGCATGTTTCAGTAACTTGTTTTCTAATGTTATTTTTCAATTAGATAAGCTAATGCTTTGGTCTTATCATTTTTGAACTTACTGCATATTAATAGCCTTTCTTCAAAGAAGTTAATGGTCTCACTGAAACCTCCAAAAATATAGAGGATCTCTGCTTGTAGCTACAGGTTGCAAGGCTTGCTGATCTTTTTTAAGGGGATGCAGTGAAATGATATCTTGATTGCTGATGATCTGTCATTGCTACCAGACTGCTCGTACTAATATTGCATTCACCCTTTCCTTGTGTCAGTGAAATATTTTCCTCATCCTTTTTTTAAAATAAACTACACTTGGTTACACTCTTTGTGAAGTTCTGTCTCACCTTCCTGGAATGTGGCCCCAATAACATCAGAGAATAACTTTGTAACCCAGGTTTCACACAGGACACCCCCTCTCCTATTACTATTGCTTCAGCTCTGCTTTGATATATTTTAAATAACAGCCCATTTTCTGCTGAGCACAGCCCGGTGCCTCTAATGCTGTGGTTCTGAGGAGTTTTAGCAACCATAGATGGTGCTGTGCCGTAATTCTTTGATTATTTTTTCTTTAAAGTAGCTAAAAGAGGCATACAGACCAGCAGGAAAGAATCAGTGGTTTTAGTTTTCAGAGCAAAAGGATAAAATAAAATAAAAATAAAAATGGATTGGATTAGTTCAAAACAAACTCAGTGGGTGTTCTGGTGTACTTCTGAATTCTCAGCTTCTTTTACTCTCTCTCTCTCCAATATATATATTTTTATACTTCTGCTTATTTCTTTCCCACAGTTCTCCTCTGACAGCACCACCACCTCTGGCTGTCCTTTTCATTCTGGTACTCACCGAGTATTCCATTTTGGGGGTCCTCACAGCTTGCCACCCTCATTTACTTTGTTTATGCGCAGAAAAGCATCATCACAGAAGCTTTTGTTCATATTTAAGTTTATTGCTGTCTATCTTTTTGTTGATCTCTACTCATTATCCTTTGTGCAATATGTGCTTCTGAAGTTCAACTGGATATAAACTCAAAATCATGAAACGGAGTATTGATCCAGAGCCTGGTCTGAATTTCTCCAGCTAGGAGGCCAGGGTGTTTTTCCAAACAAAAAGCGCAGAAGCATATCGGAGCCCTTTGAAATTCGGAGTTGTCTCCATGATACTGAGCTAGAAATGCCCTGGGAAAACCATTTCTGAGAGACTTTGCATTTCAGTTCAGCTGAAAAGGTCTGGAAGCATCCTGTCATATGATATTACTCTGAAAATTAGTGCAATGACTATAAATAATAATTAAAAAAAAAACAACAAACAAACATATTATTACAAATATCCCTCCAAAAGTTCCCTTTAGATTTGATTTTTGGCCCAAGAGTGTAACTTAATGCTGTGCCTTAAAACCGGTGCTCCATTCCTAGGTGTTGCAGGGGAAAAAAATCTGCTCAATTCATGTGGTTTAAATCAAATCAGTATCAAGGAGGTATGTCGATTCGCTAACGACACATCATTATCTTGCAATCAGTGAGCTATACAGTCAGGATCAATCCAGCAATAAAACAAATAAACCACAACACTAGACACTTGCAAAACGCTAACGAACGCCTACGCGTTGCGAGACATCCTCCTGTAACTAATCCCCAAAAGTTGTAATCACGCCCACGCGCACCCACGCAGACACACAATGTTGAATGCACACAGCTCCCCCCGGGATGAGGGAGTTACAAGCACGCACCCGTCTTCTCAGAGCTATTTTCACCCCCCTCCTATTGGAGATGCGATGGCCATACCCCTGTGGGTACCCGCGCCAGGACCTACAGCCCCTTAATCCCGCATTGACGCCCACACTCACCAGGTGTGGGTCTCTCCTTGCTGACCCCTCACCGTGGGGTAGAAAGAGAACTGGTATTGCCCTTATCTTTCGATTATTTTGTTAGGTTTTAGGCAGCGTGTCCCACTTTTACCACCCATTCTTGCAAACAAACGTGCGCACTGGTTGATTCTTCCACCGCTGTACGTTGCAGCACGGTGCGTGTCCTTGGGAATCCTGCGAAGTGCCCGGGTGGGCTCTTTTGCGGCGGTGAGCACCATGTGATCATTACTGATCAGGTGTTTACTTCTTCATCTTTTGTTAAGTATAATCAAAGAAAGAGACACAGCACCTTCATAAAAATTCCCTGAAATTCCCTCCAAATATCACCTTGAGAGACCTCAGTTTACAAAAATTGTCTTGGTTTAATAAAAAGGGAAAAATCTTTCAAAAAACATTTTTTTTAATACGAGAATTTCTGAATTGCTTTTCTCTTTGCTTCCTGCTTGGCTAAGTATCTTAATTCTTTTTCATCTTGCAAACACAAGAAAAGGTCCAAGCGCTTTTTTTTTTAAAGGAAGAGCTTAGTAAACACCAACTGGACTCCAGAGAAGCTTTATTTTGATTTTAATAAATATCCATGCTGGACACCCCTGCAAATGTCATTGACTACAATAATATTCATATTCTTTCTGCTTGAGAAATAATCTGTGCTGATCTGAAAAGCAGAAATACTGTGACTTGCTCGCAGTAAGTAGAATCTATATTATATTTCTATGGTCTCTGTTTTGGTTACCATCATTAGAATATTTGAGCATTTAGCAGATAATAGGTGGGCACAGTTCTGTTCAGGGTAAGATCATCTTTATATGGGGATAGTTGTCACAAATTTCATTCTGTTTATTATGGAAAAAATTGACTGAACAAGAAATCTCTTGATGTGGTCAACAAGTGGTTCGACTCAGTGCTGATGTTTTCTGGAAGCTCAGTCAACCTGTTCATCTCCAATGAAATTATTATTTTTTTTCTGTCTCATGTATGACTTATGCTTAAATAGTTAAAAATTATTCCAGCAGTTGCTGAGGCACCTAGAAGGAGAGTCTCTAAGGTATTTGCAGCCTTATTTATGAATTGCTTTGTTGAGCAGAGTTCACTGACAGCCAAGGGAGCAACAGATATGTTTATGGCGCATCTTGATACATGGGGGAGGTCAGTAACCAGCTGAGACTGTACATTATTTTCTTCCATTCAGCAATATACGCAATGAAAAACAGCAGTACAGTGTAGAGGTGAAAAATGCACATGTCACCATAACTACATTCTTCTGTAAGAGAGTGAGGAAAAGATTCTCAGGTGCTGGAAGTACAAGAAGATAGGGTGAATAATATGATGCTTAGAGAAAGGTATGTGGTACAATGGTAAGAAAGTGTTTGTGCTGCAGAAAAAGCCTTTAAAAGACCTTACCTGCAAATATGAACTTGAGCAGGAGCATGTGCTTAGTCTGGTGCACAAGAGGTCTACTTTGAAAGTCTAGAAAATGAGAAGCTTTTATTAAGGCAAAAGACCAGTTTACGATTGCTCTTTATAAATACACCAGACATGGAAACATCAGAAAAGAAGAAAAATAACTAGAACTACAAGGTCCAATGGGTCATAAACTGGTCATAAATGTATTTAAATCAGAAACTATGAAGAAAACGTAAACAATAGAGCAATCTGGAGCCGGAACAGTGGGGGAAAAATAACCTCTGAGCTAATTTCAAGACATAGCTTTTATTCACAAAAGGGATCCTATGAGACAGAGTGTGCAGAGGACTGGATGCACTGACCAAAGAGGTTCCTCTCCATTATACATTCCTAAATGTTTTTCCCAAATTTACACTGAATGAAAACCTAACATTTCAGCTGATCTCTTGCTAACAACATTCTCTGCTGGAAGATGGTGTGGAGGACGGGTTGGTATGGGTCCTTCATCCATGTGACAGATTTCACAGAAGAGCGTTTGCCTTCCTGGTATTCTTTGGTATCTGCTGGGGTCAAAAATGTACAAACTATCACAACCCCACAGCTTAGACACTGTCTGTCTTGCTGGCAATCTTTTGCATTTCCACGTGCTATATACCAAGCAAAACATGTAAACGTATCAGTGGAGTGGAGGAAAATATAAGGGAAGGACTTAAAGATCTTAAGTCCCATCTTTTACCCCAGTCTTTTGATAGTTTTCTGGCCTACTGAGATTTGCAGACCATTAGAAACTCACAATCCCAAGCCTTCCAATTTTTCCATACACATTTTTGTATCTCAGTCTTTTCTGTTGAGCTGGTGGTTACTCTCCCCACTTTCAAATGCCTTTTTCAGAGCTGCAATTTTTAACACTCAGCTCAAGCTACTCCTCTTTTTCTCTCTGTCCTGATTCTACGTTTAAATGCTGAAATCTATACGCAATTACCACCCAATTACCTTTACTTGTCATAAACCATCTTCCTCCCACCCACTTTCCTTCATCTCTTGTTATGATTCTTGTTTCTCTACTTTGAGGCAGAGATCATGCCTTTTTCATCATTTCTGAAGAGAACCTCATAAATATAGGACGCTATATAGTTACTAGTGAGGATGAAGAGGTGAAGTTAAATTCTCCAAAACAGTTCTACATTTTAGAGCATGCTGTGATCAGCTCAGCTTTCTCAATCATCAGGAAACACTTATCCTCCATGGACTTTTCTGGAGAAACAGAAGAAAAACTGGCATTAGGTCTGCTCCTTTCAAATACCAAGTTCCAGATCTTGCTTATTGCTTTGTTTACTGCCTTACTTACTTGGCGATGTCACAGCATATTTATCTACCTAGGTGGTTATTTGTCTAATACAAAATCACAGCAGCTCTAGGAAACTTTTTTTCCGCATTTATATGATAAATATTTACATATGTATTAAAAATTAAATCTCTAAATCACGCAAAACATGTAGAAATAATTTTTATCTGTTTATGTAGTCAGCCAGGATACTGCAAATAACATAATCAGGTTGAATAGTGTCTCTAAGCTTCCCTGAAACTCAGCTTATGGAAGGGAAAGTGTAGTAATAGACTGTTTTTTTTTTTCCCAGATTCATTCGATATAGGGCAAAGAAATACATAATGAATAGAATTCCTTTTCGAGGGGTTGAAGGATTCTTTTATATATATAGGAAATTTACCATAGGGAACCAACTTGTACAAAGATGAGACTTTACTAGGGAATTGTTGGGTTTTTTTAACATCTTATGTTTTCAGTGGTTCTCTGAATTTTTATTATCGGAGAAAAAAATTATTTAACTTTTGGTTTGGTTTGTTGAGTTACATGTATTTATACCAACAGTTCTCAAATGTTCAGCTAGCAACTGTTTTCAGTCACAAACCATTATAGTTATATGACTTTATGGTTTGCATATTAGTTGATAGGTATTATCTGATAACCTTATCCTTTACTGATAGTCTTTCAGCTTTTGTTCCCCCTATATATGCAGGACATGAATAATTTCTGAAAAAGACCCACAGTTCCTCAGCATTTCAAATTTCGGAAACCCTTATTAGGAAAAATATTTTAAACTTACCTTGGGGTCTTCCTCCAAGCACCTCTAACACTGCTACATCAGTTCACAGAGGTTATGGGAACGAGACCTAATGCATTCTATAATGCGCTGTTCTACAATGAGTTACCAGCAGAATCAGACATAGAATTAAAAAAAAAATAAAAATCTTATTCTTAATTTCCCCATTTCACCTGTCAATTGTTCCTTGTCATGTGTTGAGAAGAACACAATTCTCATGTTTATCAACAACAGCAGCTAGTTTTGGCCACAGCTATTAAAATGTAAACTTTTCCTCAAACACATCACCTGCCAGTTTTTAAAAAGCTCTGCCAGCCTCTTTGCTGACATCTCAAAAGATATGCACAAATAAGTTCAATGGATGCATCACGGATTTATTATCCCTACTTTTAGAGCAAGTTTAAGGAAAAACATCCCATTAGTTTTACTTCAAAGAGGGTCACTCACCCAAAGAGGTTGAAAAACTGGATTTTTTTTAAATAGATCAGAAAGAAAAACAGAGGAAGAAAGGGCACAGAGCAGAACTATAGTGCTCTTAAGCTTACTTAAAATTCTGTGCTAGAAATCAAATCCTCTGCTGTTTTTTAGCCATTCTGAGAGCACAGCGCGTACCCAGTCACTCATTCCCAACGCCTCAGGACCCCCATCACTCCACAGCTGCAGAATTGCTGAACTGCCACAGGTTCACAGCGAACTGAGTCGGCACTTCAAACCCTTGACGCTCACTTGTGTCTCCTTAGACCAATATTTGCGAAATGTTCAATTAATTACTGTGACCAATCAGGTACCATGATGGCATCTTATACCCTGGGAAAATGGAAACACACAAGTCCCACACAGGGAGGAGGGGAGTATGAAAGGTAGGGCTACTGAGAAATGTAACATAATTGAATACCCTTTAAAAGACAAAACTCCTTATAACATTACTTAGGCAGTAATTTTGATTCAAATAATGTCAGTAAAATTATTTAAAATCCTTTTAGATAAGAACACCCACCCCCGCACTCATCTCTTCATCAACTGACACCTGTCAAGAAGAAACTGTGGGGGGAAGGACTGCTCTTTAAAAGGAATTTAAATAATGTTAATACATTGCTCAACAATATTTGGCAGACACTTTTCTTCCTAGCAGCTCTCTTCTTTGAACCCCATGTGCTTATGCAATACCCTTGCAGAAGAACCAGGAAAATGTAATAATACTTCAGTTGAAGCTAATAATTTCATTTTGTTTATTTTGAGGAAAGGAGCACAAGGGGTAAAATAATGTTAAATTATTTAACTTTTGCTGTAAAAACTACAACCGTATGAATAATACAATATAATAGCTAATGTAAAAATATTGCATTTGTCAACATCAAAGTCAGTAACAGTACATACTGGATACAGCAGAGGTGTCAAACAAGCTTCTCAAACGGTGTGTCAGTATTTTAATTAATACGTTCATTAATGATGATGAACAGGGATTAAATTCACAGATACTGGAGAAAGTAGTGAAAACAAACAAACAAAAAGAAATAGAAAGAAAAAAGGACCATCAGGGGTTGGAAGCTTAGGCAGAAACCAGCAAACAATGAGATTCAATAATGTATGTACAGGAAATAGTTCATGAAAGAAAAGAGTAAGAAGAAATATTACAGCACAGAGAAATCATGTGAGTTTTCAATCTCATGATATTCTATACTATAGCATGTGCAAAAAAATCTATATTAATATATTTTTCTTGCAAATATTAGTAAAACAATGTGGCTTAGCATATTCACGTTTTCACAGAGAGTAAGAGAGAATCAAGAACAGCAAAGAAGAACAGAGAAGTGTGAGGGTCAGGGGGAACAGTTTACGGGGGAAGATCAATGGGATTACATTCTCATTTAAACTGAGAGACAGAGACACTCCTGAAGATGGACACCTCTCAGACATTACTTCTGTTTGTTTACCTTTGGTAATCCAAGCCAGTCCTTAGCTAGTCCTCTACTTTCCTTCAGTAATCTGTGCAAGTCAGGGCTGTTCATGCAGAACAGAGGCAGAAAGAATTGCTGAGGTGATAATTTCAATATTAGGAAGTGATTACCTCCTGAACTAACGCCAGTAATAATACAAAGGGAGGTGTTACCTTCAGCAAAGGACACAGATGACAAGGGGGGAATAGAGGCCTGACTTTTGGTTGGATAAAATCAGGTGCAATGAATTCCCACCACTAAAGTCACCACCAATTTTGCCATGCTGCAATCTGCGGTGCACACTGCGCTCATGGTGAATTTAGGACAGCTGCAGCAAAATGAATATTTTAAGGAAATAAATTTTGCATTGGTGGAGAGGTGGAATGGAAGACTGAACACACAGAAGGCCTTCTTCAACTACTAGCTTCTAGCTACCAAACGATTTTAGCTGGGGAAGGACTTTTTACTAGGTCATGTAGTGGCAGGACAAGGGGGAATGGCTTCAAACTGGAAGAGGGCAGGTTTAGATTGAACATTAGGAAGAAGTTTTTCACTTTAAAGGTGGTGAGGCACTGGAACAGGTTGCCCAGAGAGGTTGTTGAGGCCCCATCCCTGGAGGTGTTCAAGGCCAGGCTGGACGTGGCCTTGGGCAGCCTGGTCTAGTGGGAGGTGTCCCTGTCTATGGCAGGGGGGTTAGAATTCGATGATCTTCGAGGTCCCTTCGAACCTAAGCCATTCTATGATTCTATGATTTGCTTATGATGCTTGAGGTCTGGTTCTATTCTGCCCGAGGCCTGAGCCTCTTGGTTTCTTTGGGAACGTGAGTAGATGAGTTACTGATGGATCAGTAGCATTAGCAGTGACTGCTGGCCAGGGCTGAGCCCCACACCCGAGAGGACCGCAGGCACCTGGCAATAGCCAAGCGGCTGGTGGGAAGAGACTCCAACAGTAGCAGTCAGCACATGTCTCTCTCCCCCCTCTCAATGCCTTCTGTTGTGAATCTCTCACTGCCATCTTCCAGAGGCAGAAATATTAAGGCCATAGTGAGAATAGACATCTTCCATTTAATAAACAGAGATAGTCAAAGAAGATCAGCTAGAAGATCTTGTGATCTAAGTACTCTAGGTTCTTCGTGTCTTCCCTTGTGGTTTTTGGATCACTTTTTTTGACTACTCATCCTATTAGGAAACTCAGGAGAACACTACTTAGGTGAGTTTTCTTCTCATTGAACAAAAGGATCTTTCTCTGACTTGGCTGTAGCAAATCAGGTCAGCAGGTGATTACCTAGCTCAGGCCTAAAAATGTCACACAACTCAGGTACAGCAGTTTATTTTTGTCTCTCTTTTTTTTTTTTTATGTGTGTGTGTAAAACAAGAAAGAAAAAAAAATACTTGCAAAGATAATTCATCTGTGTTTGAAAGTACCTTAAGATTTTCAGATTAGTGGTCCGGCAAGCCTTGTAGACTATTTTGTTATTGTGCCATCACAATTAATTACAGAGTTTTGAACTAGTTCCACCTTTCTTTTTTTAAGTCTTAAAAATAGAAAAATAAAAATATATATATATATTGAGCATATTTTGGGGTTTCAGATTAACTAAAACATACAGGCAGATGTTACGTGAGCTTCCAGACGCTGTCCCGGCATGCTGCCTGTTCTGCGTGAGTAACAATACACCTCTGTCCTGTTCAGTGTGTTTGGCGACAGCCGTACCACATTCAGCTCCTGGCTCTCTCCACAGCAGAGGCTGCCAACGGAGCAGAAACGTGCCAGGTGTATGGGTATGTGATGGAGAGAAGAATGGTTTACATTTGTAGTGCTTTCCTTTCTCATTACCCTCTTTTATGACAATGAATTTACAAGTGGCCATTTCCTATTCCATCAGTCTTTGCCAGGACACTGAAGTATCAAAATTGTAATGACTCATGCAGTCTGGGAAAGATAACGTGAACATATACCACTTTGACTTTATCGTTGCTCTGTAATTCAATTGCCTACATTTTTTCCATTCTCTTTGTTTTTGACCTTCCTGATCTCCTGGAAATATAAGCTTACATTGTCCAAATGCAGGTGTCTGAAGTTCTTTCAGTCAGAAAAGATAAGGAAGCTGTTTTTCAGTACTCCTGAGTGACCAGAATTGTTTAGTTTTACGTTCCAATGATTACAATCCCCTGTGGTGAATAAAGACCCCTGTGCTTGCATCTGGATAAGCACTTAGAGTAAGGTTGTCCCTGTCTCTTGGTAAAGATGTACAAAACAGAAGGGAAATGTGTGCTAAATATTTAGAGTTTCGGACCTGACATGGAGAAACATTGGCATTCAAAGAAGCTGTCACTGCCCAAGAGCTAACTGGGATCATGGCTTATCTCCTCAACTATTTTACTCGAGGTTTCCCACACAATCAAGGGAGAAAAGGGGGACTGCCTAGGGGGAGACTGATCCCATGGTGCAATATATTCCTGAGGCTGTTCCAGTGAGCAGTCCTGTAGCTGTACAGCAATTGGAAGTGGATTCTAAAGAAGTCGCTGCAGATAGAGGTATCTGCTCTACAGACATCTAAAGTTAGGTGAGATAAACTCCTCCTACAGACATCAGCAACTTGCTGGTAGCTCTACAAGGATATGCACTTACACCATAGCAAATGTGTATGATTCAAGATTAATTATACTGCCAACGAATCCATGACATTGCTCTCCAAAGTGGAGGTAGATATGTGCATGAACAAGTAGCTCAGAGCACTGCGAATCTTTCCACGGTGTTTGATTATGAAAGAGGGAAAAATGTTTAAACCAAGCATGGATATACGGCAGGGTAAGAAAACGTGAACTGCTTTGTGTCACTTCTCTTAAAGAGATAAAATTGATATTGTCATCATTAATAGAGGCAAAACCCAAGGAAAAAGATTGGAAACCATTGAAGTAGGGCAATCTTTTTACAGTGGAATCAATTAAATACATGCTGCTCTCTTAAAATGCACCACTTCATTTTAAGGAGCTTAAGGTATGAATAACAAGGCCATAAAATGTTAATAACTATAATAACTGTAGCTTCTACGGTATTTTTTAACTGTGCGGAACTGTAATGTGACAAGTAACAATAAAAAGAACTTGCAGAAATTACTTGGGTTAGGAAAGGTTGAGAGATTTTACTGCGAAAGCTCTGCTCTTTCACCTCTTTGACCTTGAATGAGCAAAGGTCCAGACAAGTGAAGTGACCAGGTAGATTTTTCAAGCCACGCCTTAGGAATAGCCATCGCATTTATTTTGTTACTGCTGTTTTGCCCAGAGGCCTCGTCATGAGCTATTGTGGTAAGCACTGAAAAATACAGATTAAAATGACAGTCTCTGTCTCTGAGAGCTTGTATGTAAAGTGTAAGGCAAGAGGAAACAGCCTCATGCAAAGAGACAGGACAACCCAAGGAAATATTTTCTTTCTTGGTAGGTCTGAAAAGCATTGGCCAATTTCTTGAGGCTTTTGTTTTTCTCAGGAAAATAATTTTTTTCTCAATGGTAAAGAGCTTTATAAGGGATTTGCAAAAAAATGTAGAGCTTTATGAAAGATTTTGGAGGGCTCTCATCAGCCAAGGAGGGTGTGTGGTAGGGGGCCCTTTTGGGGCCGATACATATCTGAAAGGGGGCTNCAGCCAAGGAGGGTGTGTGGTAGGGGGCCCAAAATATCTTTTACATATCTGGAAGGGGGCCGATGGAGACTGGACACTAGGCAGTAGATCTGAGCTGATCCAGAATGAGGAAGGTCCTTTGGAAGATACGTGGCAAGAACAGAACAAAGGGAACTGGGAATCATCAAAGCTAATGAAGGGTAAAACAATCCTCAGATGTGCTGAAAATGGATAGCAGGCCAAGGAGAACCAAATATGGTACCCAAGCCAGTTTCTGGCAACTTGGAAAATGTTTAGCATTCCCTCCCCGCTCTGCTGCCTGCGAGGGCACAGCTGTAAAGAGAGAGAGGCACCTTAGGAAACATCACGGCTGCTTCAGCCAAAGTCATAGAAAAGACTGTAGGCTCATTCTGCCTTTGAGAACTGCCTGTCCATCACAAGGGAGAAGCACCTGAAAAGCGCACTCTGGGTGGCCTGCTTGACCCAACTTTACGTGCATGCTGTCAGGGGTTGCTGAGATCAATAACCTGACAGAGGTGAGGCAGCTGCAGCTCCATGTCCCCTGCTCCAGCCAGGAGCAAGTCCAGGCCTGTGTTCCTGACAGGCACATGTCTGGCCACATGAAATAACACAGTCAGGCACACTCAGCATTCACAGAATCACAGAATCACAGAATGGTCAGGGTTGGAAGGGACCTCTGGAGCTCCCCCAGTCCAACCCCCCTGCCAGAGCAGGGGCACCTACAGCAGTGGCACAGGACGGCGTCCAGGTGGGTTTGGAACGTCTCCAGAATGGGAGACACCCCCACCTCTCTGGGCAGCCTGTGCCAGTGCTCTGCCACCTCCAAAGTAAAGAAGTTCCTCCTCATGTTTAGATGGAACTTCTTATGTTCAAGTTTTTGCCCATTACCTCTTGTCTCATCACTGGGCACCACTGAAAAAAGACTGTTCCCATCCCCCTGGCACCCTCCCTTGAAGTATTTATAAGCATAGATAAGATTCCCCCTCAGTCTTCTCTTCTCCAGAAGAAGGACCTGGGTGTGCTGATCGACGAGAAGCTCAACATGAGCCAGCAATGTGCCATCGCAGCCCAGAAGGCCAACCGCATCCTGGGCTGCATCAAAAGAAGTGTGGCCAGCAGGGCGAGGGAGGTGATTCTGCCCCTCTACTCCACTCTCGTGAGACCCCACCTGGAGTACTGCGTCCAGCTCTGGAGTCCCCAACATAAGAAGGACATGGACCTGTTGGAGCGTGTCCAGAGGAGGGCCACGAGGATGATCCGAGGGCTGGAGCACCTCTCCTATGAGGAGAGGCTGAAGGAATTGGGGCTGTTCAGCCTGGAGAAGAGAAGGCTCCGGGGAGATCTTATTGCGGCCTTTCAGTACCTAAAGGGGGCCTACAGGAGAGCTGGGGAAGGACTTTTTACTAGGGCATGTAGTGACAGGACAAGGGGGAATGGCTTCAAACTGGAAGAGGGCAGGTTTAGATTGAACATTAGGAAGAAGTTTTTCACTTTGAGGGTGGTGAGGCACTGGAACAGGTTGCCCAGAGAGGTTGTTGAGTCCCCATCCCTGGAGGTGTTCAAGGCCAGGCTGGACGTGGCCTTGGGCAACCTGGTCTAGTGGGAGGTGTCCCTGCCTATGGCAGGGGGGTTGGAACTCGATGATCTTCAAGGTCCTTTCCAACCTAAACCATTCTATGATTCTATGATTCCAGACTAAAAAGTCCCAAACGCGTAAATCTTTCCTCTTAAGAAAGATGCTCCAATCCCCTAATCATCTTTGTAGCCCTTTGCTGGACCCTCTCCAGCAGTTCTCTGTCCTTCTTGAACTGGGGAGCCCAGAACTGGACACAATACTCCAGATGTGGCCTCACCAGGGCAGAGCAGAGGAGGAGGATGACCTCCCTCGGCCTGCTGGACACACTTTTCCTGATGCCCCCCAGGATGCCATTGGCCTTTTTGGCCACCAGGGCACATTGCTGGCTCATGGTCATGCTGTTGTCCCCCAGGACTCCCAGGTCCCTTTCCACAGAGCTGCTCTCCAGGAGGTCAGCCCCCAACCTGTACTGATGCATGGGGTTATTCCTCCCCAGATGCAGTACCCTACACTTGCCTTTGTTGAATTTCATAAGGTTTCTCTCTGCCCAACTCTCCAGCCTGTCCAGGTCATGCTGTAAGGCGGCACAGCCTTCTGGTGTGTCAGCCACCCCTCCCAGTTTTGTGTCATCAGCAAACTTGCTGATGGTACACTCTATCCCTTCATCCAGGTCATTGATGAATATATTGAACAGGACTTCAAGTGAACACAAACAACACTAATGGCTTCATCCTGTTCTCTAGCTAAGGAAAAGGCCATCAGTCAGAAAAAACCTATATGCATAGATATGTACAATGTGGATCCGTCCAGTAAGTGGCCTTAGTCTGCCTGGTGGCTGCCCCTGGGTCATCAGTCTCCCACTTGCCCCCTTTAGGGACACACGCACACACACAAGCTGTTATCTCAGTCAACTCCCAAACCCTACAGTCTCCCCAGCAGTTGGCTTGGACCCCCCAAGTCCCACCAGTAGCCAAATCCTCCAGCTGTCTCACTCCCAGTTAAACACACACCCCACTGGCTCCTGACCACTTCCCCCTACTCATGAGCTAGTCTGGCCTGATATTTACTGGCGATGACTCACTGCCATATGCATTTGCACTCTCTCCAGTTGCTAGTATCATAGACACAAGGACCTCTAAAATCAAGTGGTGTTTCTGATGATCCTATACCTTGTTCTGCTCTGGGCTGCTCCAAATCAATACTTACATATATCTTGCAGAGGCAATCTTGGAAAAGCAATCCATTGATTTCATTCTTCTCGGCAGTGAGGAAAATATAGAAAGTACTACGACAAAATAAGTGTATTGCACATTTTGCCTGAGAAACTGCGACACAGGAGAAGGAAACTGGTTCTAGCTGCTTGCCCTCAGAAGCCCCAAGACTCCCTCTCCCTTCAGCGAAAAGGACAAATGGTAGCACAGAAGGCAATTTACCGACACAATCATCCTCTGTTCAGAGAACACAAGATGAGTAGTTAAAATACTGCTTGCACCACCCTCCGTGAAACGCTGAGTTGCTCTCACAGCTTGCGAGGCACTGCTGTCAGAGCAAGAGGGCAATGGTGTCTTGCCTTCTGTGGGCAGATGCCTCTTCTGGGAAGCAAAATCAAATGCAAGATATTATGTTTTCCCAGTAAGCAATGCTGTTT
The DNA here is from genome assembly GCA_008711295.1 of Anarhynchus alexandrinus. Lineage (NCBI taxonomy): Eukaryota > Metazoa > Chordata > Aves > Charadriiformes > Charadriidae > Anarhynchus > Anarhynchus alexandrinus. The sequence goes on along the minus strand of VUYV01000227.1, from coordinate 826,859 downwards.
CCATTGCCACCTCCAGTATCTAATTATTATTGGGCAAAGGAGTTGTCATAGGAAAAAAAGGTGCATCAGCAAAGCCAGTTTATTTCCACTGCTTATGTTCAGTTCTGTGATTTTAACAGAGGTTGAGTCCTAGATGTGAAACTTTCCTGTAGAACAGGGGGAAGGGAGGAAGGGAGGAAGGGAGGAAGGGAGGAAGGAAGGAAAGAAGGAAGGAAGAAAGGAAGGAAGGAAGGAAGGAAGGAAGAGTGGGTTTCATTTAAAAAAATATGTCTTCATTTGACTTCTTTGAGCATTGACCTTCCTATCAGATGTGCAAGCCCAAAGCATTGTTCAGACCTGTCTTTCCCTGCCTTAAAACTCCAGTGTGGTTGTACAGATTTTCATCGTCTCTCACTTCAGCTCTTCCATTTCCCACTTCACTGGCCTTCTGCCTTCTCCTCCACCGTGCCTATGGCTGTAATTCACACCTGCTCAGGTTCCTTGTCCTCCTTTCAAGTCTCTGAGCAACTCTGCTTTGTCTGTGACCTGTTGGCCATTTGCCATTTAGCTGCAGTTCTCCCTTGCTTAAATCCCTGGCTTGTGTGCGTTTCGCAACACAATGAGTGCAGTGGCAAAGACGCACTGCTTATTTACAGCTGGACCAAAAACTGCGTGGCCAGGTGGAGATGACTCCAAATTAATACAGTGCATCCACTGCTAGGTTCAGACAAGAATAAACAGCCTCCACACACTCTCTATGGGAAAGAGAACTGCTTCAAGGCTGTTTTGACCTTACTAAGAGTAGTAAATACTCTGAGCAAACTTAGTGTAGGACAGACCCTGGGCCAGTTCCTCTAAATGACCTTTACATGCTTTACAGCTTCGACCATGGGCACAGGTGACCCATGACCACACCACCTCTCTGTAGGGCTTAGCAGTATTTATTGTACCGTGGCAAGCGCTGGAATATTACTTTTATGCAGACCACAGGCAGATAAAACTCGTATCTTTACTGCTTTTGTCCATGTATCTTTTCAAAGTTTTTAATCTGTCACGAATGAGTGCATGCTAAATATCTAGGCAGATAGATTAGATACATGCCAACCCAAAGAGGAGCAATCACCTCTTTCTGTAAGAATTTGTTTGCACAGATAGCAGGAAATTAATTCCAAATTAATTTTTAATGGTTTAACGAAGCAATGTAAATATGTATTATTAGGAAACCAATGTGGATATAATTTAGCTTACTTTAAAACACTTTGCATCCATATAGTTATGTAATTTGGATAAGTTTTCCTGATTTTTGCTGTAGAGATGGACCCTGAGACAACCAGGAATCACAGTTCTCTTTGGTGCCATGAAAAGCCATGCCCCAAAATTTTGAGAGTAGCTGTAGTCAGAGGTGTTTTCATTGAAAATTCCAGTCTGTATGTAAAGAACAAAATCCCAAAAAGCTATTTTGGTATGAAAAATCTAAACACAGAAAATTTCCAGTTTTCAAAAAAAAATTGCCAATTTGAGGAAGTTTTGGAACTTATTTTTTCTGTGTTACCCCTTAAAGAAAATGTCTTTTTTTATTTATTTTATTTTTTCCTGATTTTGGCTTGCCACAAATTTATATAATGAGAAATTTCAATTAAAATAAAAGCTGGGAATATTTAAGCCACGTGGTTTATAAATAAGAATTAAATCAATTAAAAGACAAAACTCTCTTTTTCATGTCATTCTACCATCACTATCATTATTGCAGAACCGAGTGAAAGGGGAACGTCTCCTTCCACTGTGCTGAAATACCCATTGTGCAAAAGCGAACCTGAGGGGTACGAATCCGCATTTACTGGTTCTTGAGTCCAGAATTTTACCCTTAGGAAAGTGCCATTTCAAACAACCTGGGGATTCAGCTACTAAATATATTTTTTAAAACTTCAGCTCAAATTTTGTTGTCAGGTGACAGGAATAGGGGGGACAGCCCCTGCCTCTGAAGACACCAGGGAATATAAAACAAAGGGGAAAATCCAAGAAGCAAATTGGCTGCTCAATTATCAGGAAGAGGATAAGAGGACAAGAGAAGAGCTGGTCCTCTTTGCCACCAGACAAGTCCAGCTGTTATGGTGGTCTCAGGTCCGCTGAGACACTGGAGACCCCACAGTGGATTTAGAACAGGGCCACCAGCAAATTAAGTTATTGCAAAGGGAGGAATTCACATGACTCAAGCAGACACTCAGAGTGTGGGTGTCTGCACCTGCACGGGTCACTTTAGGCTCGTTTCACAGCATATGGACATTCCAAGGGTTCAGTTCATCTCATCACAGACGTCCAAGAAAGGTCAGATGAATCACAGCATAGAAATATCTCTCACCAGTGACAAAAAAGGGAGCTTTGGTAACCAGCTAAGGTGCAGACACACCCCAGATGGATGCAGACAGAGGACAGTAGTCTCAGCCTGTCATCTTCAATCACCCAAACTGAACTTTTCAGTATGTCTGAAGTCTAATTTTATATTTTTACAGTGCTTTCTGTCTTCCTTATAGAAATGAACACCCTGCAATTGTGGTCTGTAAAACATCTCATTAAGCTCCAAGCATAGTGATTTCTTATTCAGAAATAATTAAGTGAGTTTACACTGTGGAAAAGTTACAGATGGGCATTTGGTATTTCTGCAATGGGAACAAAAATATGAACGTGGAATTGTTTCCAGTTTCTGATCAGGATGGACTTTGGGACAGATGATAAAAAAGTCTCATGCTGCAAGGTCATCTATTCAAACTTTGCTTAGCACAGGTGAGCTGATACTAAGTACTGGCTAAAATTAATTTGTTTACTATTACTATTCCGTTCTTAATGGCCCTATATCAAAACAACCACCACACCGCTGACTGTGTTTCTTGCCACCCTTCACATGTCACTGTTCTTTTCTGCCCATAAATTAAAAGGTCTTGCAATAGCTTGTGGTTGCACCTTGCACCATGCCATGTGGGCTACAGAAGATAAGTCTACGAAACAGTATGTGTTAAGTCTCTACACTACACCTGTCAACCACTCTTACAAAGGATCATATTTTGCATCTGGGAAAACTAGGAAAACCCCATGTTGGACACATGAAGATAACAACGGAATTTGCTGTGCACATACTGGTCACCTCCACAGTATCTCTGCAGTAATCCTGCTGTAACGTTGATACTTTGGTCATTCTGTGTATTGCAAACCAAAAATGATGCAGTCATGCATAAAGACCGTTTTTGTGGAGTGGCGAGACTGAATGCAGTTTGGGTTTCGGGTTGGTTTTTATTTTTCAAAAAAGGACTGTTCGTGAAACCTGAACAAATTGCCTCCTAGTCTCATATACAGGCATGATCCCTGCTGTAAAGTTGATCTAAAACTAGGTAAGAAGTTCTTTGGTATTTNAAAAAAAAAAAAAAAAAGAAGAAGAAACCAAAAACTGAGTAACAGTGCCAGATACAAGTAGGGAAGTCACTGCCAGTTCTGAGAAACTTTTGTATGCACTACGTGATACTTAAGTACGACCAGACATTCAGTAGTTTCTTTTAAGCTAATGTGTTTTTTAGATTTACCACTGGGAAAAAGAATCAGAAGAGGAAAGAAAAATAACACTGAACTTCCAGCCCTGTCAGTACCTTGGGTTGATAGTCAAAGGCGAGAAGAGAAGAGGCTCTAAACAACCTGATCTACTTGAGGATGTCCCTGCTCATTGCAGGGTGGTTGGACTAGATGACCTTTACAAGTCCCTTCCAACTCAAAATATTCTATGATTCTAAGGGTAAAAAGATGCTCTTCTGATTGTGTTGTTCCTTTGCCAAAATACAATTAATCAAGTTGCAAACTGAACATGAGATTTCTGTCTGAAACATTTACTTTTACTTGGATTTATATATTCACAGAGCATAATTTTATAAAGATTCTTTAAGAACAACAACAAAATGTTTAATACAACTACCAGCAGTCTATCAATTAATGACTTGTCGTTGTGCTTAAGTGGGAACATCGTGCTCAGGCAGGGTGTGTGTGTCTTACCATTTACCAGGCAAACTGTGCAGTTACCACCAATTTCAGAAAAATTCTAGTTAGCCTTTTAATCAATATTCATAGATTTGCTTTTTAATATCAGTGAGGCGCTCCTGTCCCCCTACTTTATTCTCTATTGTGTTTCAGAAAATATATCTGCTTGGGAGACATGGGAATTACTGGTATATTCCTGGGGCAGATTTAACGGATGGAGGGAGAGCAGAGTCACCAAAATTAATTCCTTCAATCAAAAGAAATGAAAGATGACAAACTTGTCTGAAACGCACAAACGCAACAACGTATGACGTGGTCCAGCCCTGCCCCGATATTGTCCTTTTTTCTTTCAAGAGAAGAAGAAATGTATGCTTTAGCCTGCTAAATCAAATCCTACTTGTTTTAGTGAACTTTGATGAAACATTAAGTCTTGAATTCACACAACTTCACTGTTGGCATTGCCCGCAGCATTTCATTTGGTAATATTGTCAGCCTTGACTCCCTTTGGAGGACAAATTATATCTTAAAGGTACTGCCTCACCTCCTGGAGGAGACACTCTCGCTTCCACAAAGAATATATTTCATCCAACATTTTCCAGACATGATTATTGAAAATAAAATAAAAAAAAAATCTTATCTCTTTTCAGTATCAAATATCTTCCAAAAAATGTTTTAAGTTCCTGCTTGTGTTAAAGAGAGTTTTGCAACTAACCAGAGCTGGTGTAATATTTGAGCCATTTCTGATAAAACATTTGGCACCTTTCTCACCCATATCCCACAGGATGGGTTCAGTTGCTTAAACTTAGTTGTCCAGTATTATTGCAAATTCCCTGGGATATCCAGAAGATGCCCACTCATATCTACCAGCTCTATGGGGATGTTTTGGATACACTGGCACATCTAAAGCACCACTTCAGTATTTAGATAACTGAATCCTTTCCCCTCTTTCCAATCTAGCTGTGCAACAGCATCCTTATCAACAAGACAATTTATGAACTGAGTGATGAGAAGCACATATTTTCAGAGGGTGGGAAGAAGAAACTCTAAAACGTGATAATCTCAGTATTTATATACAAGCCCTGAACTCTGGGCAACTACCTGTCCCCCTCCGAGCTGTTTCAGAGCTTAAAACACACCCCATGAACAGGAAATGAACTAATATATTTCTAATTGTTTTTACACAGTTTATCCATGTGACATGAAACTGGGTGTTGTTGCTGGTGTCTTTTCTTTTGAGAAGAGGCTTGAAATTAAAGAGAAACATATCTAATAGGGATTTTGTATCACCATATGAGCAACTTGCAGTCATATGAGGTTCATTCTCACTTGTCCTTGTCTTATGGTTGACTGTTCATGTACAAAGCTTCTGAGAGAGGCATTTGAGGGTTTTCATGTACGTATTTATATGCTACCGTATGCAGAGAAATGTAGGCTTTCAGGGCATCCTCAGTGATTACTGTCCTTTAAGAGTGGGGGTTAAAGCAGGCAATTCTGTCCTTGTGAGTATTATATACTTGCAGTATTGCAAGAGTATTATCACATGCTTCGGAGCTCAGTTAGGCAGCAGGAAGAGAAAATCGTCCTTCCCTCCCCATATGCAATGGGTTGTATTTGGATCATATTTGCTCTAAGCAACGTATTGATTACTTGATGGCTGACCATAAGATCAATTTAGGAGTACATTAGGTGACATTTCATAGATAGGAAGTCCAACCTAGTAACAATGAATTTAGCAATTCCTTCTGGCTGGCACGTATTCAAAGCAGTGAATGCTTTGAATATACCCATGGAAGTTTTTTCCTTGGATGGGAAGGGATGAAAATCTTTTATGATGATCTTAATTTGTGTCAAAATTTAGACAAACAACCAAACTGTCTCTCATGATTCAGTGCTGATAGGGTTTGCTCCTGTGGTAAGAGACTTCTTGGTGCTGGAGAGTCAGCACTGCCAAATACCTTGTGCCAGAGAGTGAAAATTTCAAACTTTTCCTTCTGTTCCACTGCATGAGATGATGCTGCCCACTGCCCAGGGAAGTGGTTGGATCGCCATCCTTGGATGTATTAAAAAGCCGTCTAGATATGCTGCTCAGGGACATGGTTTAAGAATGCACTCGGTAGAGTTATCTAACGGTTGGACTTGATGATCTTAAAGGTCTTTTCCAGCCACAATAATTCTATGATTCTATGCAGGAAATGATAACAAAGATTCCAAATCCTTATTTGATTTTATATGCATGTGCTCTTGTAAATTATTTCCACTTAAAATTTCCATAGCGCTTTCATTTTTTAATGGATATCTTCTAAAATAAAGGATAGGGTTCTATGTATACAGTTTCTTCTCTTCAAATGCCTGACCTATCCTAAGTGTGGAGGCAGAGTATACAACTGGAGAAGTCCTTCCTGCCTTGTAAACTCTTAATTTAAAATACATAGACATTGTCACACCTCTGGGAGAGTTCTGCAACAGCAGTTTCTCATAATGCATTAACATATGCAAAAGACCAAGAATATAAAACCCATAGGCTGAAATTCTTTTTATACAACTGTAATCAACTGGGTAGAGCAAATGCAGGGAAAGAAAATGTTGTACTCATATTACTTAAACATAGACAAAAGGGCAGGATTTAGTTACTTGGATATAAGTGTCTGGTGATACGTTAGCTGTGCAGCATATCCCAGCTGGACTACAGCCCCTGTTCTATAGGGGTCAGGGTTTCCTGTGGCATATCACAGAATCACAAAATGGTCAGGGTTGGAAGGGACCTCTGGAGATCATCCAGTCCAACCCCACTGCCAGAGCAGGGGCACCTACAGCAGGTTTTCCAGGTGGGTTTTGAATGTCTCCAGAGTCAGAGATTCCACAGCCTCTCTGGGCAGCCTGTGTCAGTGCTCTGCCACCTCTCAAAGTATAGAATTCCTTCCTCATGTTTAGATGGAACTTCCCATGTTCAGGTTTGTGCCCATTACCTCTTGTCCTATCACTGGGCACCACTGAAAAAAGACTGTTCCCATCCCCCTGGCACCCTCCCTTGAAGTATTTATAAGCATTGATAAGATCCCCCCTCAGACTTCTCTTCTCCAGACTAGAAAGACGCAAGTCCTTCAGCCTTTCCTGGTAAGAAAGATGCTCCAATCCCCTCATCATCTTTGTAGCCCTTCACAGCACCCTCTCCAGCAGTTACCCGTCCTTCTTGAACTGGGGAGCCCAGAACTGGACGCAATACTACAGATGGGACCTCACCATATCTTCCATGGGACTATATAGGGAGGCACCCCCTGCCCAGCACCCTGCCAGGAATCCCTGCAGCTCAGGCAGCAGATGCAGAGTCCGTTGGGGTCAGCGTTTGTCTGTTCCATCCTGCCACTGAACATGGCTGAGAAGCAGGACAGGAGGATGCTGCACCCCAGGCTGGGGAGAGGTTGTTTCTTCCAGGAGAGTGACAGAACAGGATGGGGCAAACAGGCAGAGAGATGGGTTGCTGCAAGCACTGGGAGCCAGTGGGGCAAGCACACAACCAGAGGTCAGAGTGATGGAAAGAACGAGAAGGCTCTTGACCCAGAGCTTGTAGAGGGAAGGTGGGTAGAAAGACACCTCTTTTATATGAGAGAGAGTGGACAGGGTGAGGATTTCTTTCAAACCCTTTTACTTTTTCACTAAACAAGTGCTGTGGCTTTTCTTTTTTTTACAAAGTTGAGGATCTCCTTTATAGCCTTATAAAACTTAGCTCTTGGTTTGTCAAGCTCTTTTGGTGTTTTGGGGGGCTCTCTGTTTAAGGAGGAGGTGCAGACAGACCCAGCTCCAAGCCTTACTGACTCTGGGACTTATCAGAGACACTTTCCAGACCCACAGAGAAAATTGCCCCCCTGAAGCAAGAGGCCATAGAGCCACTATAAATATCTCCATTTGCCAATCCACCATTCTGCTCCCTGCTTCCCCTTCCTTTGCCTGTCAGTTCTTGGTCTCCTTTGCCTTCCCACTGCTGCTTGTCCTCTGTCCCAGAGTCAGATCTGCCTGGGAATGAAGATACCAGCACTAAAGTTTTTTATCATATTTATTCTATAGTCCCCCTCATAGCATTACTTCTTACACCGCTCTGAGATGCAGTGAACAACTGCATAGAGGGGTTGTTTCAAGTGAGTCTCTCGGGAGCCACGGGTCCTCCTGAACCTGGGGTGGTTGCCATAGAGAATCACTAACCTGTCGTTACAGAATAAATAACGTGAGAGTCAGGAGAAGGTCATACCAATCCTCTCCCTTTTTGTAAACTATCTTTAAAGTGTCTGGTCAATGTCATGTCTCACCTGCTCACCTAAAAAAAAAAGCCATTTGCATTTCTCCTCTCTCTGCTTATGATGTGGTGCAGTAAATCTGCAAGGCGATGCCGCCTCCGTCACGCAGCTGTAGCATTGCCCTGTACCCTCGCTGCCTCCCCAGACGACTATTCTGTGTAAGAAAAGTCTTCATTATTTCTACTCTAAAGTAGTTCACATTTAAGGAAGACTTATGTTATCTTTACTATTTAAATTCTTTATCGCCTCCCTTTTAGTACAAACAAATGGGCACTGGCTACTCAGCTAAGACAATTTCAACAGGATATTTAGCCAAAGAAAATACACATCTGCAATGAAGAAATATTTTTCTTCCATTCTTGATCACTGCAATTTCCTGTCAGATTTTCCAATCTATTGTTGGTTTTGTGTTTCAGCAGGTTGTAACTAATATCGCTGCCAAAGTTGCAAAGCACTTGCATTTAAAATTATCTCTACGAGCAGATGCACCTGAAACAGATGCAAACTGTTCCTCAAAAATACTAAATTACCAAGTCTTTACCCTTTATTTTCAAAGGGGAACTGACTTTCTCCATCCTTTTCAGGAAAAAAAAAAATAAAAGGTTATTTTATCCTTTACTTTCACGGGCCGTATTTGTATGAAACCAAAGCAGTCCCTTAGGACGAAGAGAAGCAGCGGTTCCTGCCTGTCCAAACCTGGTCATTGAGGAAAAATATCAGTCCACGAAGCTGATGTAGTTTAGAAACCTGACCCGTTTGAACAACAAAAGGTTGGATTTAGTTACAGCTGGACCAAGTTTAACAGTTGGGCTGGGGAGTAGAATTTCATTGTTAGTTACAAAAACCCCCGAAGCGCAGTGTATCGTACATCCATCTGATGTCAAATGATCTCTCCAATACTTGTGGAAGTTTTCATCTTTGTTCCCCTGTAGATAAGAAGAGATAATCAGGTGGTACTGAGCGTGGGTTTTGGAAGATAGAGGGAGATCTGGGATTTGGGAGAGATAATTTGTGAGGGACTAAGACTATATTCACAAAATTCACTATTTGAGGGAATAACCATAATCAAAAACAGGAAAAGGAAAACCTTTAAAAGTTCCAAAGGCTGATGTTCATTACAAGTCTTCTAATTCTTTGTTTTGCAATTGGAATTCTCTTTCAGAAATTAACAATTTCAAAACAGTGATGGAGTTTGAAATGGAGAAGCAAATTTAAAATAAACAGTATAATTTTCAGTTGAATCAAATGGTTTTCATCAACCTGAATGCTCTTTTCAAAGGAAATATATATTACTTGACAAGAGATTGTTCATTTCGGTTTAACTCCAAAGGAATATATAGTGTTTTATATATATAAAAATGTATTTATTTATTTATTTATTTTAATCTGGGTGTCAAGACAAATAGTTTCTCATTTCTAGGCTGTGAGTTAATGCAAAAGTCATGAGCACGTGAGATGTGGGAAGGGACTTGGGAATCCGTTTCAGCTTTGGGAAGGCATGAACTGCGTTCCGAACAATACCCACTTATAACCTCTGGATGCACAGAAATCTACAGAGCCAACTTGTTGAATCCATCACAACAATACTTCCATTTATCCCTTTGATGGGAAATTGTCACCGAAATAGAGGCTTTGACTAAATAGTTATGTACAGCTGGTAACTAATGCATGGTTTTCTGTAGAAGCCTGAACAAGTTTTAATGGAGCTTTATTGCTTTTCATAGAGCTCTATTGTTTTCATCTCTATTGGTCTATATTATCTACTAAGATTATTTTAACTACTTTTGACACTTTTGTTAAAGGAAAGACACATCTGCTGGTCTTGGAGACCTGAGGATTCCTCCTCTCCTGGTCTGCTAGGTGTGAGCCTGCTGCTTTTCCCTTTTTGGGGTGCAGCCATCAATGAGGTTGAACACGTAATCCCAATGCACGCATTGGGTATGAACACAGCTGGTCATTCTGTTCAGGACAAACAGGGAACCACACCTTTACCGACACCTACAGAAACAGAAGCAACAAAATGTCACATGGACTTCAATAGCATCTACAGCCCCATCCTGTGCTTTCCTCTCCAGCTGGTCAGTCTTTGAGTTTATCCCTATTTTTTACCCCATTGCTTATCCATTTTTCTGATTGTTCTTCCTCCATCCACCCTTTCTCTGCTCTTGTCTGGTCACAAATAAACAATCCACACCGAATTGTTTCCCCCTATTGGCCCCAGTTTTACCAAATCTGAACCCAAATATGATATTTCTGGTGTATTTACTCAGGTAATCTCAGCCCTATCTGCTCTTACTGCTGCTGCTGTGTGGGCACTATCTGTAGCCCTCGCAAGACTCTGCTCCCCAAAAGGCCTTCGGCACTTCTGTCTATGCACTTGTGGGGTTTGGCTGCCTCTCATCTGACTCCTTTTTTGCCACCCATGAAATCCACCCATCCCTGCAAGCTTTGGCTGACTTCTCACACTGTAGTTTGTTATGTCCCGTGGTTTCTTGTGTCATGTCCCATGTTCTTCCTTGCCTAACGTTAGGGCAGAACCTAGTCGCCTGGCTTGCATACCTTAACAACTTCTTGCCCCTAAGTTTTTATTGCTTGATCCAAAACCTACCAATCTCAATAGCTACCTTCCCTGAGCCTTGGTTCCAATCTTTAATGCTGCTTCCTGACTTTGAAAGACAAGTGGGAACCTACTAAAAGAGCAGAGTGAGCAATTTTTTGCCACCATCTGGGGACAAATCATTTCCTCTGATCAGTAGAAGTAACCTTCCACCTGAAGCAACTCTAGTAATTGGGAATCAGATACCAAGTCCATCTGCTTAATGTGTTGATTCTTTGGTTTGACCATCTGGCACTCAGGTAGAGGTGGATTAAAAGTGTGATCTTTACAATAAAATTGATTCCCCTTGGGTTGAATTCCCCAGGTAACTGTAGTATCATTATTTTTACAGTGTCTGTGTTTGACTTTCAGACTAGAAAATCCTGATTTAAAGCTGTATAAGCTATACATGTGTTACATTTGTTTTTAATTCCTAACCAGAAAACAGTGGAAAACGCTTATTTCTGACTTTCCATGCCTCCTAAAATCATTGCAAGAATTCCAAGGATTTCTGAGGCAAAAAGAATATCAAGATATCGGGAGCTCTTCAGAAATGAGAACTAACAGAATTAACATTTTATATTGACAGGACTGATTCCTTTTTAGTTGAAATTAATGTATCTGTAAGAGTACTATGTAATTAACTCATTAATTCAGACATAAGGGTACTACCTAATTAAGTGCAGAGTAGTCCCAGAAAATGTTTAGAAAAATGTTTGCATTCAGGAGTCCCGTTTTATAAACTGCTATTCATTCAAAACCAGTTAAATTATTTTTCTTTTGGGTAAGGATAGTGTTTCCAGAATCAGGGTTCAGCTGAGATCAGAATCTATGTCTGGTGTCCAGAAGAAAAACTGGAGAAGACAATGCATTGGGTGAACACTGACGTATTGATTTTACTTCTTAATCTCTTGGCGTTGATGACATTACACAGCCCTATGCTTTCTAAATGCCGTCCCCTTTCCCCTCTTGCCCTCCAAAATTGGTAATGTAGTCCTTAACATATTAACAAGGAAGAGAAGTACTACATCATTAAAAGCAAAGTTATTCTTTAGCTTTTGTGAAATGTTATGCCCTGACATTTCTGACAATTCTCTCTTTAAACAAAGTTTGCAAATGCATTTCTTTGCTTGTATATGTATCAAGTTCCACAGCTTTGTAATGACTGGATTCTTGCCATAAAAAATAAAAGCCTATAAAATAATTAGGAAGTACACAAGCTAATAATAAACATTAGATTTTTTAATGGGCCTTAATTAAATTATTGTAATCTGATTATATATGTTCAAACTAACTTTTTAGGAGTCAGCTTTTTCCTAGATGTGGCTCTTCATGGCAAAAAGAAGGAAAAAAAAAAAAAGACACCATCTTTTGTTTATTAGCAAGTACTGCAGAGGAAGAATTTTCTCTTCCTGAAAAAAATATTAACTGAATGCACAAAAAGAAAAAGTCTCTGGAGATAAGTTCATCTTAGACTGTTGGTGAAACATAAGTTTAATCAAACAGTGAAAAAGGTGTGGGAGGTTCTGGAGTCCTGCTATTCAATACTGAAACGTGGCTATCTTGATTACAGAGGGAGGGTTATGATGAGTCCAAGAAAATACAGACAGGAAGAGATCAAATTTGAGATGGAGGGCTGTGCAGCTTGTCCAGACTGGGATAAATCAATCTCAGTTAGCTTGTGTTTCTAAGTCTAGACAAAGCCTCTGTGGAAGGCAGTAGGGGGTGAAAGAAATGCTCAGCTAGATGACCTCAAGCAAGGATGTGAGCTTTTGTAAGATATGTGGCAGTTCGCTCATAAATGAGATGGCCAGAGAAGGAAGACTAAAGAAGAAAGTGCTGATAAATAAACAGCAAGTGGCATGTAGGAAATCTGAATGTTAATTAATTTTCCAGTGTAACTATTGGACATTTGCAATGGTCTAAATTAGCCTGAATTCAGCCAGAAGAAGAAGGGTTAATTTCCTCCTACCATATGCCATATGCAGGAGCACCAGCTTTACCAATGACTTATAGTAGATGGTGTAAATCAAGAGAAGTCTGGTTGAACTCTACAGAAAGTCTGGAATTTAAATTTGTAATGAAAAGTGTTTAAGAAATAAATTCACGGCAGGTTTTACAACTCAAACACAGCCTACATAAAGCTTTTGCTGGGTGGTCGATGAATAGCTGTCCAGATGGGTTTGAATGGTAGATCACTAGACATGGGCGCTCACAAGCTTAGCATGCTCCAGCAGGGTTAGGACACTGCCTGTTCTTTGCTGGGTTTGGTACCCTTACGTGTTGTGCTCCAAAGAGCATGATTACAGTTGTCCATGGCCATTAAGACTTCTACGGAGCCCAGTGGAAGTTCCATTAGTTTCAGCGTGCTTTTTGTAGGACACAAGTGTGTGGCTTCACAATGGAACCTGAAAAAAATGTTCACTTGATGGTAAATAACTCCTCCTCCAGCCTTCATAGGCTTTTCTGAGCAGAAAAAAAATGAAATAATCCATGAGTAGATGACATAATAAGCACATTTATGTGCATATCTCTGTTCTTTACTCTTTTGAGTGTTCCAGGGTAGTAGGTCTGGGAATGGCCAGTGTGGCCCAGTAAGCTGGTATGCCCCTGCAATTACCTCCGTCTTCTCCTCCAAGCTGTGTGTTCTCTCTGCCCTGCTCACACCTCGCTCTCCCTTCTTCATAGCCACTCTCTTTCTTCCTCGCTTACCCCCTTAGATAAACCAAACTGTCCAAAGTTTGACGCTTTCTGGTGCCTCCTTCCTTCTCACCTCAAAGTCTTGCATCTTGGTTCCTCACTCTCCTCAAACACACACATACATTCACAGCCTTTGTTTTTGCCAAGAGCTGTACTGGTACTGTTGCTTTTTCTGCCACTGCTGAACTTTCAGGGTTCAGATTCAGCCTCCTTCTCCCTCAGTCCTCACCCCTCTCACTGTTCAGTCTACTCCCACCCAAATGAGAGTCATCCAGGCTCACCAACAGTTTTTCTGACCCTGGAGACAGATGGCACAGCCCTGACAGCCTCCAGCAGCTTTCCCACGCAGCACAGTCGTCTTCTCCAAATACACAACCGGAATTCCTAATTTATTTAGAGACAAGTTATCCAACTCATTGCATTCTTAAACACTCAAAAAATTCTATAAAATGAATGAGGCTTGCAGTGTACATGATGGGGCAATGAACTGTCAAGTTTTATCAGTGCGTCTTTACAGAGAAACATGTAACCTGCGGCTTTACTATTCCCAAGCACGCTGTTGTCCCAAATCTGTGCTGCTGGAAACCTCACGCTGCACAACACCATGCTTTTGTATAACTACCTCTATCAATAGGTGTAATGGTTTACTTCTACAGGTCCTGTAAATCTGCACTGGCTCATTTAATTCAGTGGAGCATCTGAACTGCCTGAAACCGACACTTAAAACATGAGTGTACATTTTTAAATGTATACAAAAAAACCCTGAAAATTAATTCAGTTCCCTGAGGGGTCCCTTCTAGACCAATGTTCCTAAACAGAATTCATTATTTGCAAAATATTTCCCAGATCTACACAGACGAACTGTTGTGGTTCACAGTTTAAGATTAATGATTATGACTGTTGTTTTAACTTTTAACTGAGTATGTGTGTACTACAAAACTTGCACACCTTCTCGTTCCAATAAAGAAAAATGAGGAAAGCGTTAAGCATGTAAATAAAGATTTTTTTTCAAATCACCTCTCTTTCCCTTTCAGTAAAATAAAATTGTTTTTTTTTTTAAGAAAAGGAAAGATTACCATTTTAATGTAACTCCTGAAGTAAACTACTTTTTTTAAAAAAAAAGACAAAAACTCTTCTTAATACTACTAATAATCCTATTCATGTTCTCAGATGAAATAATAAAGGCTGCTAATTTTTTTCACAACGTTCATTTTGTAATCAAAATTCTGCTCTGAAGAATTATCTCAGAGATGCTGCCATGTTTGTGAAATGTAGGCCTCATTGTATTAAGATAAAGGAGGTTCCTATTCATGCCACAGATTGCTTGTCTTTTGAGATATATTTTGTAGTCCATTTAGTCCATTTCCATAGCATGAAAAGAACAGAGAATTGTAATTAAGTGCAGTAGCGTATACAACACTATAATCATAATTGCTAGAATTATATTCACAATTTTCCTCACATGTTTTGCAGATGCTTTCTCTTTTATCCACATGCCATGTAGTTCATGTTCCCATTTTGTAGAAGTTGCCATCAATTTGTTGCCACATGTTTTATGTGTCACCGTGGTTTTTTTTCCTCCTCCTTTGTGGAGGAGAACAAGGGTCTGATTCACTGGAAACGTCCTGCGGATTCCATTGTTTCTCCGGTTCTCCGAGCCCCGAGGGGTACCTTTCATTCTGCATCTGGTTTGTCATTTGCTCAGCCGTGTACTGGATTATCCACTTGAAAAGAAACTGCACCAATTGTGGGCTCAGCCCATCAGCCTGAAAGTTCAAAAAGTGCGAAGTACTTCTCCCCAGGAACAAACTGCGAAATGTATTCGAGATCGGAGGTTTTATTAATTACAAGTGGCATTTGTAAGCCTCCTGCTGAAGCCTGCCATAGCGCTATAAGTGGCATCATTTGTGCCAATTTATAATGTAAAATGCAAGGTCTCCATCCGGCTTTAGTATTAGTTACAGAGTCCTAGGTGGGATTTTGTTATTCAAAATTCATAACATCTCAGGATCAGGAGTTTTTTTCTTCCCTTGCTAAAACAAGTCTACCACAAGTTAGAAATGATGCCGTAACTCTTGGTGGTTACTACCGGCTGCTCACCTTCTAGAGGAGGACGTATAGCAGACTTCAACATCTGTGAAACGATGGAGAGAAGACAGGCAATAGGCAAAGCTTCAGGTGGCATTAACATCTCAGACTGCCACTAGACCTGGACTAAAGGTCTGGCTCTATCATGCCTCCAAAGAACTGGGAGTTTTCCACCAGACAGCCAAGAGCTTTTGTTCGGTTACGGGGAGCGAAGAGACCAGGCTACAGACACCTTTCTGCATCATTTCTCTGTTTCCTCCCTTCCACCCAGTATGTAAAGTGTTCTGGATATTTTCTGCAGCTTTTATTTTCCCCATTTATTTAATTTTTTTTTAATATTTGCAGACTCTCTCTGCCAAGAAATGCGACACTGCCGGGATTTCCTCTTGCATCCAGAAAAATCTTCAATTATATCAGTGGTTACTATTTTGAGACTTAGTAAATGGATCAGGTTTACTAGATTCAGAGCACTTGAAAGATCTTGGACAAGAAATGAGACAAGTGTTTTCAGCGACTGACTTCTCTCCCAGTCTTTGTACGGCTGATGTTATATCATTTTCTTAACTTCTTCTTCCTATCATCTCAAAGTCCTCTGCAAAAAAGAAATCAAAGGTGACATGTGCATCTTTTAAGGGACACATACCAGTCTTACTTTTACTTCCCCAAGGTATCTTTTGTACAAAGTTAGTTAGATCTTTAAAGCTTTGCGTGTTTTCATGCTCTGTTTTTCATTTAAACTTTTGACTGCCAGGCATTTCCTTAGGTACACCTTTTAGTCTCTTAAGAAATAATTTGTCAAAATCAAAGCAAAATTGGGTTTTCATAGCGCTATTTTATCCTCCAGGAATGCATTCATGTTCCATGTTTATATTCTTTATTTATCATAGTTAAATGCATAAAACATTAACACTGAAACAGGATCCTTGAGGGACAATGAGTTGAAAGAGTAGTTTGGGATAGAGAGAGGGAAAGCATCCAAGAACAGAGATTTGATTTACTTAGTTACTATAACAGCTGAAACACAGCAAACATTTTACAAGGAGCCACAGTGGTTTTACGCTGGAGTCAGCAAAGCCCCTAACAGGAGATTAGCAGAACTGGTGTTCGCCAGAGCTGTGTACTTCAAACGTGTGCCAGAAACGGAGCACGTGGTTGGGTTCACTGGAAAAGATCCTGGTGGGATCCCGAGGTCTGAGAGTTGCTCCTCCCGGTCACTGGGACACCAGTCGTGAGCTGTGCATTCAGGTCTCGGCGTTTCTTAAGGCTATGTCATGTGAAATGCAATCCGTGTTGAGATACGGACTTGGAATTGATCAAAGGTAATTTGCAAACATATAAAGAGTGGAATAGGATGCTTGGGGCAGGATAGTGATATTTCTCATTACCGTACCTTCAGTTTCAGCTTTTCAGTCGTTAGTCTTTGGTCTTAACCCTCATATCTGTCCTCTAAAGCAGAAAAACATTTGCATGCTCATTTTACAAATAAGAATAATTAAGGCAGAAAATTAAATCTATGTCCTGCCTTAAGCATGAAGGAAAACAGCACAAAAGCCAGCTTGCAGTTCCTTACTCCCAGTCTTATACACAGGTCACCTCACACCCCTCCTTCCCTCCTTAACAGGGTATAAACAACAGAGTGCTTCCGCACTGCCAGTCCCGTCCTCGTGCTCCATTCTCAGTGTTATCTACAGTGGAAACCATGATAAAATATGCGTTATAGCAGCTTGGAAGTAACCCCATTTAAAATACATTTGCTTCTGTGTCTGCATTGGCTATAGAGATGAAATAGGAGTTTATGTGCGGCAGTTTTCTGCATCACAATGCTGCTCCTTTAGAGGTCGAAGGTAAACTTTTTAAAAAGAGCGAAATTACCCAGGCACTTTTTGCTGCCACCACAAGCTTTTGTCTAATTTGCTCTTTGCGATCACCCGTTGACTGGAAAAGTGTTTCAAATGGAAGGAAGGAAGGAAGGAAGGAAGGAAGGAAGGAAGGAAGGAAGGAAGGAAGGAAGGAA
>VUYV01000227.1:792487-809168 GCA_008711295.1 Anarhynchus alexandrinus | reverse complement strand
AAAAGGAAAAAAAAAAAAAAGAAAGGAGGAAAAGAAGAAGGGAGGAAGGAAGGAAGGAGGAAGGAAGGAAAAAAGGAAGGAAGGGAGGAAGAGAGGAAGGAAGGGAGGAAGGAGGAAGGACGGAAGAAAGGAAGGAAGGAAGCAAGGAAGGATTACTTGAAAATTTGGAAAAGTGTGCATACTAAGTACTCTAAATACTCAGAGACAAAAAAAGTGTTTTCTAGGGGGGGGAAAAAAAAAAGTGTTTTTTTCTTTATGTCCTAGAGTTTCTTTCCTCTAAAAACAAGTTATCCACAGAGAAAGATCTGTCTGGCAGGAAGCCTATTTCCTAGGAAAATACTTGTTTCTCTACAGGTTTTTGGGTGGTTTTTTTTTTGATCCTGGAATCTAAGGTTAGCCAATCATTAGACTACATTAAATAAAAAGGTGCTTCTGTTGCCTTTTGCACTCAGTAAAAACAAATAGAAAAGAGGCTTCATTTTCTGTGTGAAAACTCACTAAGCTATTTTTTATCCCACAGTACAGGATTGTAAACAAAATAGTTTTGTAGTGTCCATTTCATTTATGAATGCTGAGAAATTTCAAAGCTAAAACAATAAAGTTTTGGATTTGCTTCATTGAAGTGACCTGTATTTTGACATCACATCAAGCAAAAAAATCCACTTTTGCTGTCAGTGTGTGGAGAGGCTGTCTAATGGAAAGAGGTCTGACCTGGGCTTCAGAAGATCTGTATTCATTTTCCCCTTCAGCTACAGACTCGGTGTGATTTCATCTAAAAAATACACCAAAAGATAGCACAAAGGTAGAAATATATAGAGAGTTCATAGAATCAAACTAGAATTTGCAAGTGATACAGAGATTGTTCCCAATGGAATGGAAAAATATATACTTAAATTTAAAAAAAAAAAAAGCCTCTCCAAGGGTGTTTAAGACTTACAGCCACCCCTAGTCTCCAATAGAATGTTTTTCTTTTCCTTTTCACTCTCAGACTCCATCTGGGATTAGAAATGTATTACTTGTATTACTCGAAGCTGGGATTCACACGACTGTCAGGAATTTCATTTTCTCCTGAGATTTCTGCAGACTTGGGAGGTTTGGATGTGCTCCACTGGAGAGGCCCAGCTCTTGGAAGCCTATCTGAATATCACTGATTATTTGACTACGTGGTGGTCAAGAGAGACCTTCATGAGATGTCTAATAATTCTTAGTGACTCCAAGCCTTTGGGCACCCTCTCTTTCTTTGGGTCATCAGTATGCAAGTACATACCAAGACTTGGTCAAAACACATGCCTGAATGTTACATGTTACTTAAAACAAGAAATTCCAAAGTTACATGATTTTTTGAGGAGCTGAGCACCTTGCTCAAGTGTCTTACTGATGCTCACCATTCCCTGGGCTGATGTGATGTAGCTCACCCTCCACTGAATGACGAAGGCAAGTCTAAACATGATGACTCAGTGATGTGTTGGGGAAATCTAAGCCAGTTCTGAGTTAGGTGAGGAAAAAACGAGTGTTGGAAAGAGTAGTTATGCTGAGACAAAGCAGGGGCTTAAGGTGGTAATCCTCCATATGAGGAGCTTGTTGATGCTGTCATACTGCTTTCAGTTCTAGAGTCACCCTGAGGAATTCCTCATCATGCCCATGCACAGAGCAAGCATAGCTTGAATTTCTGCAGCCCTTGAGGAGTAAACTAGACAGTCCTCCAAGGACAGGTCCATGTTTTCCTAGCCTGGTATAATCCAGGCTCTGCAATCAAAAGTGAAAAAGTTCCTTTGCTTTCTCTCTACTGATAGCCAAGCTGGAAGGAAGAAGCATCTATTTGATTAAAAAACAGACTGGAAAGAGGATAATTTAGGGGATTATAGCACAAATACAGAGCAGTCACCCTGGAAATAGGAGACTGAAAGTACAGATTGAGAGCGGGTACAGGGAGGTAAGGGAGCCTGGTACTTGGTGCGCATCACAGAGGTCTGGGACGCAGGAGAAGGGTATAACGACACTGTGGGACCAGGGGTTGGTGAGGAAACTGAGGTCAGATAACAAGCAAGAGGAAACAAGATGGAATGTGAGAACAAAATTTGTTGGATAGGATTTGGACTAATGGGAAACGTGTGAAAGCAAATCTGGGGGGAAAAAAAGAGGATTCAAGAGGAGATATTGAAATTGGATAAGAAAGGAGGAAAGGGGCAGGCTGATAATAGGAGGGAGGAAAGAGACTGTCTGTGCAAGAAGTCTGGGAGCAGCACGAGGAAAGACTGGAACATGATCCTTGCATTGGCAGAATCATAATAAATAGGGAAAAATGAAGAGCAGTTCAGAAACGCTGATATTTTTGGTCATGCAGCCAACCCACTCACCCTGGTGGTGTCTGACTGGGGAATCAGTCAGTGTTTGGTACAATCAGCACATGCTGATGGTCTGCACAGCCGTGAGCAGTGGGTTTACTGCTCCTTCCTTTTCACATCCTGCAGGGATTCCACCAGTGGGAACTCTGCAAGCCACGTTTGCAGCATAGAGCCTCACGGGACTTGCAAAATGTGTGCCAACCACCCCTTAAGAGGACCTTCTCTGCTATTGTGGTTATCCCTTATTTTAGTGACAGGAGTCTGTGAAATGTAACTAAAGGTTCCAGTCCTACCAATGAACTGTATAAGTTTTAATACCTATATGGTATTTAATAGGTTTTTGCTTTTTATTAATTTCATCCTTGAAAATCTATTAATCTACATGCGAAAATCCTCCCTAAAAACATAGTTTTGATAAGATTTCAAAAATCAGGCATGCAATAGTTACATGCACAAGAAACCTTAAATCATCTTACTCTTTTCTTACCCTCCACCCTGCACTGGAATACAGCTGGAGTTCATTAATATTTTTGAAGCACTTAGAATGACAGAAAATCCCATATGGAAACGAAGAGAAAGGTTTGGCTAGATAATGTTCAGGAAAAAGGAAAAAAAAAAACCCAACAAAACAACCAAACCAACCCACACACTGCATAAGGAAAAGGAAACAACACTCTGTATCATTGCATTTCTGGACTAAGTCAGACCAGGTCATTCAGAAAAATACTGTATGATCACATAATTAAAGACCTGTTGATATATGTTTATTTAAGGGGACACAGGCAACTAAAATTGTCTGGAGATCTTGACCTTCCATTTGTTAGTATTATTATTTCAGTGGAGTTTGGGATGCAGAGGATGGATAGTGATCATGTGTGTATGTTTATTACAAGTAGTTACTAAGTTCAGCATTAATAGATAGTGCTTTGTAGAGTGTTTCCAATGTTATTTAGGATATATGACCTATTTCAACAACTGCAAATGGTTCCTGTGGCAGCCTTTTACATCAGTTTTGGTATGGGGAGACAGATGCAACAGCTTGGTCTTGTGCTAAAAAGGCACCTCCACAGCCACTTAAATGTTAGAAACCCCACAAGGCAAACGGGGAACTGGCTCCCTCTGGTATCTCAATGAAATGACATCATGACACATCAAAAACAGGAAAAGCAGAAAAGTATATTTCCTATTTCTGGGTCCACCTAATTTTGATAATTAAAGGGAAAGGTGTAAAGGCACCAAATAGTGAAGAACTTTGTTCTCTTAGGACAATGCATTCATGTAAGGACATGGCTGAAGGATGTTCATCTACAAAGCAAGAATTACTACAAAACGTACTGTACAACTTTTTGTCAATGCCTTTATATGAATGCATATATTTAAAAAACGCAAATGCTTTCACATACAGTACAAATACCTCTACCAAGGAAATGTTCCACTTTCTAATATTTCTTCCCATGAAGCCAAAATAAGAAAATAGAGCACCCATGACGGGTGTTTCTTGTAATGCCTAATTTTACAGTATGAATGCACTCAGCCCCTAGAGTGTAAGGCCCTCTACAGAATAGACCTGCCACCTGAACAAATTAAATGTAGGGTTGGTCTTTTTTCAAAAGGTATTTCTGATTAATGTTGACAGATCACTGTGGCGCTGATGATCAATTAGTTAATGTTTGTACAGTACTTTGGAGATGTAAAACTCTATAAGTACTGAGCATTGCTATTATTACGAGTACACTTCAAGATCCTTAGGTAACTGTTGGGAGTACAGTAGACACGATCTTAATCTATTAATAGCCCTTTATAAGTGCAGTTGTTCACAGACTGCCAAAACATCGCTATTGTACTATAATTCTTTTTTTTTTTTTTTTCCCAGATAGCATGGGTGTCATGAATGTTAATAGCAAGGAAACAAAATTGCTCCTGTCATCTTCTTCCCATTTTTGTACATACAGTATATGAAAGAGTCTGTCTCCTTAAAATGACAGGAGAGAACCACATCCCCCTAAGACTCCAATCATCTGCATAAGGTCTTTAATTTGAGATTTGAGTGCCGGATAATTAGTAGTTGAGGTAGAATCACACTGCTTTGTGAGTCCCATGGCCCAATTAGTAAATCAGATTGTAAAAGGTTACTAGAATGGGCCTTTAATCTCACCAGCATTTTACTGCTATTGCATGTGGTAGACAGAGCATCCCGTATCAGGGACAGGAGGAAGGAGAAATTTAGTGTCATAGCAGATAATCTGCTGATGTAAATTGGTGCAGGTCCTTATTTACATCTGCTGGGAATTTGACTCCTGGCCTTATAGACAGTGTATACAACATTTGCAAATTGGTCTCAAGTAGCCAGTAAGGGTAACTGCAAATCTACCCAGTGAGGATGTGTGCAATGAAAGGCAAAACAGAACAACACCAAATACAAGAAGCAATAAGCTTTCCAAGCAACAGACATCAGTGTAAACTCAATTAAGGTCAGGGAAGAAAGAGCAAGAAAACAACTAGGACAATAAAAATGTATTTTTGAGTCATTCTCGCATCTCTTCACATGCAGACATGCACAATCACACCCTCACACCTCCAAGTGTGTAGCAGCATTGGTAATTTCTGAGAGAGGGTTTGTCAAAGGGGTGCATTCAGAGCCAAGGTGGAGATGCAGGTAAAAGTCGTCGCACACCTGATTTGAAGCTCCCTCCGTCCAACCTTCCCTGAGAACGGTTTAGGTTGGAAGGGACCTTGAAGATCATCTGGTTCCAACCCCCCTGCCATGGGCAGGGACACCTCCCACCAGACCAGGTTGCTCCAAGCTCCATCCAACCTGGCCTTGAACACCTCCAGGGATGGGGCAGCCACAGCTTCTCTGGGCAACCTGGGCCAGGGGCTCACCACCCTCAGGGTGAAAAATTTCTTCCTAATATCTAATCTAAATCTACCTTCTTCAATGATGTGCGAGAGGTCTGATGGGGAATGGCAGGCTGGCAGAGGTGGTCCAGCAGCCTTTACCCAGAGCATCGTTATGTGGTCTTGGGCAACCACTTCACCTCCACTCCCTGCTTGCTCCTTCTGCAAAATGGAGGTGCCACCTCTACAAAATGCAGCATGAATACAACGTATTAGCGCTACTAATTCTGTTTACAGGAGTATTTGTTCCTCTTAGTGCCACAGAAGCCTGCTATTAGTCTCCAGCTCTCATTTATTTTTGCTCAACACTGTCCACACAATCACCAGTTCTCATTATGAAAATAATTGCTGCCTGTATCACTGTGTTTTTGTTTGATAATATATTTCATGTTCAGGAGGGCCTATTAAAATTATCTAGTCTGACCTCCCACACAGTGCAAGCATTATATTCTCACCGAGCCATTCTTACAACAAATCTCTCGCTGGAGCTATTAAAAATATCACCATATGTTCATGGGCCAGGGTGCCATTGTACCAGACACATGACAAGGGATCACCCCTTCCCTGAAGAATTTATAATTTAACCGGATCCTGCAGTAGGGTGAGAGGAAAAAAATGTGGCTGTCCTTAAGATTAGTAACTGAATCTGTGGAAAGCCCAGAGAATAAATCTTCTAACTCCCAATGTATTGTTTTACCCCCACAACCATCCTTTTTGTGATGAATAAAAGAAAAACTTCTTTTGTTATGATAATTCTCTGTCACCTCTTTTTTTAAACGGTGTAATTTTTTAAGATAATATTCAATTTATTTCCCGAGAAAGTAGTCAGACTTCAAGTCCTCTTCCCAACAGCTGAGGTCCTTAAGTACCTCCACACTGGTGTCACAGGATTTCTGCCTGTGCCATGGTCTGATCTTTCCCGATATTGCACACCACCCATCACTGTCGTTGCCGGCAAAGCAGCCTTATGAAGATGGAAAGCCTCCCATGTTAATTTTCGGAGCTGTGCTCTCAACCTGCTGCACAGGGCATAAGCCTCACAACTCCCATTAGCCCCCACTGTGGTGAGTCAAGGAGCAAGCGCATAAAGGACGTCAGGCATTGTACGCTCGCGGTAATCAGATTTGCTGGTCACTTAGCCCCAGCTGCACTTAAAAATGTGTGTTTAGAATAAATATGTTGGATAGTAGCAAAGCTGAAATATTTGACAGCAAGGGTTTTTTTTTAGGCCACGTAAAATATACTTTAGATGTCAAGGCACAAGGAGAATCATCCCAGATTGCTAATGCGGTGTTGGAATTTAAGTAGGCTTTTACCAGAGCAGATGTTGGTACTGTCACAACAATTAAACTTTCCAGCTAGGCTTTCCTGCGTATGCGGAGTTATTTATATGATTGTTTGCGCTGTCCCGAGGCCACAGTCTCTCTCAAGCCTCCGTTGCGCTGAGTGTCAGATGAGTACAAATGAAGAAATTGTCTCCGCCCTGTTGAATTTCCACTCTGCAAAATAATGCCATCGCTTCTCGGCTCGGGGTCACAGTTCAAGGAGAAGCGCCCTGGCTGGAGGGGACACAGCTGAAACCGCAGGAGTTGGTCCGTCTTCCCCTTTTCACAGAGGAACACAACACTTAATAACAGCTGGCTCTTTTCTCTTCACCCCGTGCTCCCTGCTGTCAAACTCCGCTCGCTGCCGTGGCATCTGACAAGCAAACCTTTCCTTCAGCCTCACCTTGTATATTTTTTATTTTTTTTTACAGGAGCGCATTATTAGCAACATAAATTATGGTCTGAGGTCAGTGTTATCGAGCACATGGGATTAAAATTGCATGCTTTAAAATAAAAATGTCAGTCTGGCAGGTGCACGTGGCCAGCTCTGGGAGATATTTTTGACAAATACGAGATATTTTTTGAAAACAGAATTTTGCAAGGGAGCAGTAGTTGCAAATTTGGTTCAAGTTTTAATAAGTAGGAAGTTATTAGGAATATTTTTTCTAGATATTCCCACATTTCCTTAAAAAAGACTTATGCTGAAAAAAAAAGAAAAATACATGAAAATTTTAAATGCCAAATATTATGGCAATAAAATAGAACATTCCACCTGAATTAAAAATGAAATATATGAAGTTTACCCAAAACAAAACAAAATATTTTGGGGAAAAATATACATGGAAAATAACATTCTTTAAGTTCTAATCTCATCTTAGCTTTTTAGTTTCATTCAATGACCAAGCCTCAAAAATGCAGCAGTCATGCAACTTTGTTTATTACTTGAATTTTAGGGCCATTCTTATTTAAATGGTGGGGAAAAGAGTTTCAGTGGAAGGTCATTTGTATTTGGAATTGTCCAGACACAAATTGCCGACTCCAAAATAAAATTAGAGAAGGGTTAAGGTCTGAGGTGGGGTTTGGGTTCGACTCCAGATGCAATTCAAACCCCATGGGCTTGTGCAGGATATTTACATTTGCAAATACAACAGACAGAGAAGAGCTATTTAGATTATTTCAGGCTGACAGTGGGGCTGAAATGAATATTTGTTATCTAGATTTGAAGGTACTGCACATGTTATAATTACAGCTGTAAAAAAAGCGGAGGTCTTCATGTCTTCCAACAGACATGGCAGCTCTACTTGTTAGCCCTTTATTAGCTGTGAAGTTGCCATTAAAAATTTGCATTACCCAAGACCATATGGAAACTTCAAAGTTCAAATGACACTACAGAACTCTTGTTTAGCCCTGGTACACTGCCTAGCGAACAGACACTTTTTTCCCCCCCAGTGTTTGAACTAACCTTGTTATATAGACACTTTAGGGACTGGGGACTTAAGCACATCAGCAGAACACCACAAAGTGTCCATGGGGTGCCAGGGATGTTCCTGAACCCTTTTTTTAGGGAGTGACATCACTGATGGTCGTAGGTCACACTACTTTCTAAGTTCCTCACCTTACTTTCCCCAAGCTTAAATGTCCAAGCAAAAATGACAAATTAAACCAAACCCCTCAAAATTATTGTAAGAAAGTTTAATTCTAGTGTTTCCTCTCATTTCTTGTGTTTTCTTGGTAATCCAGAAAAGAATAAGAAGTGTTACTGCTTGGTGAGAGGATGATCCCAGGCAGCAGGGGTAGAAATTTCTTTTTTATTGATATTTTTACTTTAATTTGCACATGCACAGACTGGAGTAGATCACAAAGAGGCAGTAATCTGCTTTCCGGACTCACTCGAGGGCTCTGGCAGCTCTGTAGGGTGTCACCTCCTGGATGTTCTCGGTGGCTCCTGTTAGATTATTTCTGCTAAATACTTTTCAGCCCTGCACTACTTGTCTCTTAGCTTGCACCTGAGGATCCAGCCCTGAAGCACGTTATTTTTCCCTAGACCTATTTTTTGATGCTGGCACAAACAGGCGAGTTACAGAGGCAGTAGATCAGAGTGACACAAATTTGCAGGCACCTATATACCAAGGTTTGAATGTTCAGCAGACAGCTATCTGCAGCCCTGTTAGTCTTCTGCTATTTCTTCAACGAATTTAGGGAATGCAAATTTTTGCTGAAAATCAGGTCTATTTTCTGTATCAGAAATACATTGCACACCAATAGTAAAGCAGAATACCAGACGACTTGGTTACAGCTAGAGTCCTTTAGCTTACCGCCATGAAAAAGACATACTTGGTAGGACAGAGGGCCCCCAAGGCTGTGCAAAAGCAGTCATAAACATTAGCCATAGATGAGAACAGCAGAGAAATTCCAGACAAATGTTCTGTCTATGATCAGACCACACATGTATTTTCTGATAGTGCAAGAGACTATTTCTGAGAAGCTGTGATTGCAAGATTACAGCTGGATTTTGCTGACAGCTTCTTTGGCTTTTTTCTTCCTTCTACAATCATTGCTAAATATGAACAAAAATTTGCTCCATTGTCCATAATTTGAGGCGTATGAAATGGGAGTATAACACACGAAGGGAAAAACAATGCTGTAGGGGTTGGAGTCCCTGTTCCAGTAACATGCTGTTCATTTTCTCCATATATAACAACCCTTCTGCTCCATCTCCGAAGTATTCATCTGTTTTCCCCATGTTTCACAACATTTATACCGAAAAATTCCAACTGACCTGTCAACATCCCAGGGCCTTAAGTCGTTGGTAGTCCACACAAGTAGGACTTCTACAGGTATGTCAGCAAGAGCTGAGGACTGACAACTCCATGACCGTTCTTCCTGTGGTCCAAGCCAGCCCAGGAACTGTTCGAACACACTGACTTAGGTCTGTGACTCTCTAATGAGTCCCAAAGTGGTCTCAGTGTTGTTTTTAATGCTTTCAGAGGTCTTACCCGTTGAAGCATATTCTGTAATCACACACCTAAACCAAACCCAGACTTCTGCTGGCTCACGTTCCGCCGTCGGAGCGTGCCGCACTGACGTGATTGACCCCACTGGGGCAGGCAGAGGTTTTCTTCACAGACATATATCTGGGACCAGCTTTCAATCCCCAGCCATTAGAGTTTTGTTACTGGAAGCAAGGCAAAAATAAATAAATGGTCATTGCTTCATTTCACAGGGCTGCAAGACCACTTGCATGCACCATCTGGACAGCTGCCCAGCAGCTGGGGGACCTGGGGGTGCTGGTTGACAGCCGGCTGGATATGAGCCAGCAGTGTGCCCAGGTGGCCAAGAAGGCCAACAGCATACTGGTTGTATCAGGAATAGTGTGGCCAGCAGGACTAGGGAAGCAATTGTCCCCCTGTACTCGGCACTGATGAGGCCCCACCTCTAGTACTGTGTTCAGTTTTGGGCCCCTCACAGCAAGAAAGACGCCAACGTGCTGGAGTGTGTCCAGAGAAGGGCAACGAAGCTGGTGAGGAACCTGGAGAATTTATGAGGAGTGGCTGAGGGAACTGGAGTTGTTTAGTCTGGAGAAAAGGAGGCTGAGGGGAGACCTTCTCGCGCTCTACAGCTACCTGAAAGGAAGGTGTAGCAAGGTGGGGGTTGGTCTCTTCTTCCAAGTAAAAGAAAATAGGACAAGAGGAAATGGCCTCAAGTTGTGCCAGGAGAGGTTTAGATTGGATATTAGGAAAAAGTTCTTCACAGAAAGGATTATCAAGCATTGGAACAGGCTGCCCAGGGAAGCGGTGGAGTTGCCATCCCTGAAGGTATTTAGAAGACAGGTAGGCGTGGTGCCGAGGGACATGGTTTAGTGGTGGAGTTGGCATTGGCAGGTTAATGGTTGAGCTCGATGATCTTAAAGGTCCTTTCCAACCTAGACCATTCTATGGTTCTATGACTACAATCTTGTTTGCCTGAAGCTCTTGGTGAAGCACACAACCATGTGTTATGTGAGTTAAGGTGAAATGCAGGCTTGGTTTGGTGGGTGTGAGCTACCTGTGTAAGGCTTTGCCTTCCAGTAAACCCTGTGAGTGTAACTTCAGTGAGGTTTTTGCTTTGTTCCAGTATGGGAATGGATTCAGTACATTGGATATGGTGTCAGGCTTATAACCAAACTCTACTGTGCTGTGACATCAATTTTTGTATGAGGTCTGCACATGTTCAGTGGTTGTCCGAGGAAAAACACGGCTATTTTCTGTTCCTCTGATAGCCTGATGGTCATTTCTATTCGTACATTATTGTGGTATGCCACAGCAGTCACTATAAAGAAGTAGTGAGGTTTGCAAGCCATAGTTTTCTACCACCAGATAGTGGAGTGACTGGAGATATGCAAGTGGCGACACCAGTCAAAATCTACATCAGGCAGTGGAAGCGAGCCTGTTCTAGCATTTGGGGGGTTTATTGTGTTCTTTTCTTTTTGATACAGACTCACATGGATGTCTCATCACTTTTAATACAGGTTTCTGGGCAGTGCAAAACAAAGGAAAACTCTACTAATATGCAATTATCTTCACCGAGAAAAATATTCAGGAGTTTAAATGGTCTCTTTTGTAAGATCTTCTTTAGAAAATTTACCTTTGTGGATATATAATAAAATGGGTAGGCAATATCTTTGAGAAAGCTGAGTTTGCCTTCAGGGAAGAATTAGACAATCTAAAAATTCCTCTCTGAAATGTCTCTTTTGTTGAGCAATTGAAGCTGTTATAATTAAGCAGTGTTTTGTTCTCGCGCAGGTTTGTTTACATTTGAGAAAATGCAATGGAACAATTAAAATTTAATAATATGGTAAATAAGATCTGAATAATTTATTCAGAGCAAATAAAATGAATGTTGATGATAACATTTTTTGAAACTAGAAAAAAAATCTGACTTCTAAGACTGTATAGAAATATTGTTCTTTTATTTGGAACAAACATGTTTATATTGGATCCATCATCAAAGAAGAAAATACAAGTATTTCTATTTAGGGATAGAAGTACATGTAAAGCACGAACTCATTTGAAATTAGATAAACTTAAATAATATATAAATTATGAAATGGCAAACACTGATTTTAAAATATCATATGCCAACTTTTTACTAAAAGTAATTTTATATATGTGTGCTCTGTTGTGTAGTTATGCATTTCTTTATACTTTTGCCATGGAAATAGAGTCTGATTCTTTTGCTATTAACAGTAATGGGATCTGTACCATTAGCTTCAATAGTGCATGACCAAGACTATTATTATCATTATTTGTTACAAAGGCATCTAGAAGCTCTAAATAAATAAATAAATCAGAATCACATTGTACCTATGTATAGCGGCTTACAAGTTAACAGCATGCTTTGTTATACAAACTCTACTACTTCTGATGAGAGCCTTTTTTCAACAGTATGTATTTAGCTTTTTCTCTGAAATAGGCTTAAATAAGTAAAATGATGCATCTTATATTCACTTTGTAAGACATTTTCTATCTCAGAATTACTTACTTACACAGTCACTAACGAAAGTCTTGTTTATTTTCCTCCAAATTCATTGTTTTTAAATGCAGAAGAATATTTTAAATCCAGAGGAATAGTTTTATGGGATTTGTGGCTTAAAATAGTACATTCAGAAAACATGTTCGTGGGTGGCTGCTTAACTCTGTAAGTCCCAGGTTCTGGTGATCCATGGGCCAAAAAAATGAAAGAAAATTTTTTTGGCCATTTTTAATGCAAAAGAATAACAGCAGAGTGCCTCAGTGAGAAGCAGTAGGAACAGTCCTTCAGAACTTTGCCTGATCTTGCCTTCAACATCCAACAGCCCAGTGCTCTAAATTTAAAGCACAGCCATGGGTTCGAGAGGATGTCTAGTCCAGCAGAGTAGAATTATTGCTTCAACCCTAGGGAATGCAATAGCAACAACAACTAAACTCATAAAATGCAGAGTCGAAGACATATGTGGACCATCTGAAGTTTAACGTTTCCTGCAACCTATGGAGAACACAATGCAGTGTATAACCGGGTCCTGTGTCATGGTTGGACTGAACTAAACTGAAAATCAGCTTTTATGCAGCATAGCAGAACCCTAAGAAAATTAAAAACTGGGTGAGTGTATGCAGTGTTTTTTAATTGAAGGGCTGTCTGTCTTCCATACAACCTGAATGTTGTATTGCTTATTTTTGTAGATTCATACGTAATAAGAAAGAAGAAAATTTGAGGCCAGTAACATTATTTTAAGCTACCAATAAAAACAGTGAGTCTGTCAGACACCTGCTCAAATTTCAGGGTTATTTTCTGTCCTTGCAATAGGCAGTAATATATACTATGCGACACCCATAGCAACTGACGGAGTTATTCATGTAAATAATGAAAGAGAAAATAAAAGAGTCAGTCTGATGATACAAAATGATAAAAATGAATAATCAGGACGAATACCGAGGATCAAGATACAAAAGGGATGACAGGAAAAAGGGGCAGGGAAAATAAGATTCTGATTTTACACGACCAGTGAGTACTGTTCGGTGACATCTTCAGCTTGCTGAAGAAGTGTCCATTTTGAAATTATTGCCTTTCTTGCAAGAGTGACATATTTTGCTCAATGGCCTACATGTGTGATTTGATCCTGTAGTCACTCAGTGACTCAGTGAGTTATTCCAGTGGTGCGTTACAGGTTCATAATCATGTTAAAATGGAGAAACCGACACTGCTATTGAAATAGGCAGTCTTGTTCTTTCCATGTTCTGTGTCTTCTCCCGTTCCATTCTGGCACAGTTCTCTAACTTGACATTAATTTGGAGAGAAAATAAAATAAATAAATAAAAAATAAAAAATCAGCCTGCTCCTGATTACCCAGCTGCACAAAGGGTATTGTTGAATATTTTGGTGTAAAGTTCTCTTTTTAGTCTGAAAAAAGAAACCCTAGAGCTTGGGTCTGCAAATCCCTCCTCAATGTATTACTGGGGCAATGTCTGGGAAGTGCGTGAAGGGCAAATATCATAGAATAGTTTGGGTTGGAGGGGATCTTAAAGATCATCTAGTTCCAACCCCCCTGCCATGGGCAGGGACACCTCTCACTAGACCAGGTTGCCCAAGGCCACCTCCAGCCTGGCCTTGAGCACTTCCAGGGATGGGGCCTCAACAACCTCTCGGGGCAACCTGTGCCAGTGCCTCACCATCCTCATCATCAAAATTTTCTTCCTGATCTCTAATCTAAATCTACCCTCCTTTAGTTTGAAGCCATTACTCCTTGTCCTGTCACTACATGGCCTTGCAAAAAGTCCCTCTCCTACTTTCAGGTACTGGAGAGCTGCTCTAAGGTCTCCCTGGAGCCTTCTCTTCTCCAGGCTGAACAACCCCAACTCTCTTAGCTTGTCTTCACAGGAGAGGTCCTCCAGCCCCACAGTCATCTTCATGGCTCTCCTCAGGACCTTCTTTCACAGGTCCATGTCCTTCTTGTGCTCAGGATTCCAAAGCTGGATGCAGTACTGCAGGTAGGGTCTCACAAAAGCGGAGTAGAGTGGCGGAATCCCCTCCCTCGATCTGCTGACCACACTTCTTTGATGCAGGCCAGGATGTGCTTGGCTTTCTGGGCTGTGAGCATACAAAGGTAGCTCATGTTGAGCTTCTCATCAACCAACACCCCCAAGTCCTTCTCCTCAGGGCTGTTTTCAATCCATTCTCTGCCCAGCCTGTATTTGTGCTTGGGATTGCCTCAACCCACATGCAGGACCTTGCACTTGGTCTTGTTGAACCTCATGAGGTTTGCACAAGCCCAACTCTCAAGATGTCAGAGCAGATCTCAGAGAATTTGAAGGAAACACCAACCTGCTGAAAAAACTGAGGTCCTCAAGTTTCCTCTGGTCAATATTGGATCAGATGTCCATTACTGTTGTAGTAAGTGGAAAGACCCTTTGACCATGCATTATCTATTTATGGCCAGTGATATTTATCTAGCACAATGTGTCTAGATAAGAGAAAAAAACAGAGTGTTTTTTGGCTGTGGTTGGAGAAGATGGGCAAAAGACTTGTTCTCCACTAATGAGACTTAGGTAGTTTGAAGAACGGATATGAAATGGAGCAAGCAAGGGGGTCTTCACTCCACAGTTCCTCTGGGCATGGCATGAAATAGCTGCTGCTGAGCAGAAAATCAAGTGCCATGAACCTGTGCACACTCATAGCAGAGGTGTGAGAGTTGACATGCCTATTTCTGCTAGGTTGGAAGAGGTGCTTGCTGTGGTTACCCAAAACCGTAACTTTGAAACTTGAACGCATAAAATTGGTCTTCAGGCTTAATAAACTGCATGGTAAATAAGCCTTTCTGAAGTCCCCAAAATCTTAGAGCTGCTGTGATGTTAGCTGGAGCAAGCTCATGTGGTAGCCACTTGTGCTTCACTGCAAAACTCAAGGCTTAACCTACAATATCAAATTAAATAATGTTGGACATGCAGTGTTAACTGTCTGAGGCTACTAAAGCTCATTAGCTAACTAACAGTTGTTTTATTAATTGCTGTAAAGTCCGTAAATAAAAAGTTCTAGTCATCCATCAAGTACACAGCGTAAACCTGCAGAACATGTCTTTTGTAAAGAAAGAAGTCATGTGTACCAATAATAAACAGCAAAACCCCAACAAAATCTCTCTAAGAAACTAGTCCTGTCGGTAGGTTTTATTCTTCCTCATCTTTCACCACTAACTCTTGTGCTTTATTCTACAAAAGTTTCCCTTTTTTAGCTCTTTGCTATCAGTGAGCACAAATGCTTCCTACAGATGAGGAGATATCTTTTTTCGCCGTCTGTTGAGGCATTTTCTTTGTTGTGCTCTGGAAATTTGCCAAAAGGGAAGGAGATAACACTTCTGAACACGGGGTGGATGGCAGACGTAAATCTGACGGAGAGATGGACTACAGCAGCTGACTGATGATGCAGAGAGTTTATTCTTACTGAATCTGAGATTTTCTTCTTCCGTTTGTGTCAGTGAGAACAAGGATAGTTCAAATCACTCACCGAAGGAAGTGCAGGGTTTTTTTTAATTGTTCAACTTTTCTTCTTTTTGTGTTGGCACTCCAGTTTAATGAAGGCTGACCCTACCACTGCAGGTGGGAATTCACCAGTGAGGTAAGAAACTGCTGCCCACGGTGTCTGCCTATACTCGCTAGCGATAGTCAATTGCATCTTTACTTTTCACTGTTTTTAAATTACACAGTTAAAAAACAAGATATTGAGAGAGATGGTCTCTGAAAGCCACACAGTGTTTACTGGTTTTAGTGTGTTTTGAGAAAAAACAGGCTCCTTTGTTCAGGGTAACTTGCAAGGTTGAAGTTTTGGGTCATCAGTTATCTTGCTTATAAGATATGGGAGTAACGGAAGACAAATTAGTGATTTCAACCTATGTAGTACTTTTTCATGGAAGGCTGGTGATTGACTCTTTCACATAAAATATCCATTCCAGCAGCAATGAGGTTTTGGCCCAAGAGACTTTGATGCACGCCTCAGTGTTTAGTGGGGAATTTCTTGTTAATCATGATGCATTTCCTTTAAAGAGCAAATACGGGTACCAGTCAGACAGGACGGGGTTCATTGTGTGGTGGCTGTTATGGCTGGATGACGCTCTTGGATCCAATGAGTTGAGCACCTCCCGATGCCTGGTGGCAGTCAATGGAAAGATTTCCACTTTATCGGAGGTTTCGGGATTAGCTGCCTCCTGCAGAATTAGAGGTAGCTCCTTCTCAGAGAAAGAGAATAAGTAGAAAAGCTCTAAAAAAAGTTAAGGATGCTCTTTTTTTTTTCTGAGGGCTGCTTTAGGCAGTGTTGAACAAGTATATAAAAACAGCCTCTTGTGAATTACAATTGTTATATATTTCCTTTTAGATAAAGACTTGGCTCTTTGCCCTAAATAGCACAAAGGACGTTTTTTTATATTTTATTTTATTTATGATTTTCCATTAAATTACTAGCAGAACGTTACGTTTAAACATTGGCTTTCTTCCCTAGGGAGAAGACTGATATATTCATGTCTGGGGTGGTGTGTCTCAGTCAGGCTTTTTTTCCACCATTTATGCTACGTTTAATCAAGCTGCTTTTTTTTTTTTTTTTAATAGTGCTTAG
>VUYV01000227.1:777306-792482 GCA_008711295.1 Anarhynchus alexandrinus | reverse complement strand
GTGCTTAGCTTGGACAAATAGCTATCTCTGCCTCTTACTTAGCAATTTATGAGAAGAAGCCTTTCTTTTACTGTCCACTTGCAAGTGTCCAGTGAGTTTACTTTCCATTTTGCAGTTATCTTTGCCCTCTACAGTTCTGTTCTATATACCATTGAAATATCTTCCTAGTTTACATGTGTTATTTCAACAGAAATCATATAATTAAATAGCAGAATGGCAACATGAATCTGCATTAGTCTAACTATGTCAGTAACAATGAAGGTTTACCAGCACAAGTCCTCTGACAGTAGGGACACCATGGAGTTGCATTAATAGCCCTCTTTACAATTTGGTTATGACAGCTACCCAAATGTAGCCTTGCAACCTGAAGAAGTCAGCTCCTTCTTTACAGCAGTTCCCGCTTTATTATAGTGCTGTCGTGACTGCAGCTGTTTGACAAGCACCAAACTGTCCACTAAGAAAGAGCAAGGACAAGTATCCGGGTAACAGATGCCACATCCTTCTCCCAGATGTGCCATGAAGTTCTTATCCCGTGCAACACTTTGTCTCCCAACACCATTACTGATCGCATCAGGTCTGGTCCTGCTGAAGGCTGGATCTAGCTGAACCCAGAAGACCCCCTCCGTAGACTCAAGTTCTTGCTTGATTTAGGTGCTGGTTGCTCTTATCTGTTATAACTGCATGACCTTCAACATGCTTTATATTCTCACTATGAGGCTTGCGACACTTTCAAATATTTCTTCCACATATCATAACAGGTCTGTGGAAACAGCTCTGGATGATCTGCCAAAAGCAAGTGGGGATGAAATGAGAGCAGCCATGGGAATTAAAGAGTTGGAACCCAAACCTTAGAAATCTACTATAAGCAACAAAGAAAAAATCGGGCAGGATTTTTTTTTTTTTTTAGAGCATGTGATAGAATTTTACACTGTGGGAATTAGCTCAAAAATGTCACAGTGTAGTATAGTCTCAATAGGACACGGAGCAGGTAGATTAGCGGCAAAAAAAAAATAGTGTTTCTACACCTTTTGCACAACAGGTACATGAAATTTGTGGTAGGTTTTGAAGGTACATGTGCCCTGGGATATGTCAAGTCTCTGCCTTGCTTGTAACTCCTGAACTTCTGCCTGCTCTTTTGCTTTACCTAACTCCAGATAGAAGATTTAGATAAATATTCTCTTTGAAAGTGTTGAAAAAAAAACCTTTATCCAAAGTAAATACATTTCAAGTTTACACTTCTTTTTCTTTTTTTCTTTTTTCTTTTTTTTTTTTACAGAAATGAAGTTCTTAATAGAACATTGCTGGAAAAAAAAATATACCAACCAAAAAAAACCCTAACAAAAACATATAGCAATAAAAGAAACCACAAGAGTTGTTAAACATTAGCATTCTGATTTGAGATTTTATTATCCTGCCTATAACAGAGAAACAAATATTATTCAAGGAATTTGGGTACATGAATTAACAACTGAGAAGTGCACTTTGTTTGCAGCAGTATCCTTAAAGTGTCAGCTATTAATAAGGTACTTTTATGAGACTCTGCATTAGCAGAGGCCCACAGCTGGATCGGGAAATCTCTCCTGAGCTGGCTGATCCCAAACCAAGCTGAAATCAGGGAGGAATCGGGTCTGAGAAGCAGTTTTTGGCAGTCTTGCACCACAACAGAAAGACTAAGTGTTGTCACTTGGGGTACACAACCAACCCCTTCAAGAAATTGTATTATAATCCACCAAACTAGCCACAGAATTAAGCTGTGCTCAAGATTAGTTTGAGGCTTAAATATGCATGAAAGCATATGCAAGTGTTAAGTTAAGCTCTTTAATTGTAGATTTTCCCCTCAGACATCCTTTAGCAAAAGGTGATGTGAATCTACCCTTTTATAGTGGGGTTCATTCACTGAAAAAAACCCAGCCGTGTGGTAAAAACATCCACGAATGCTCTTCGTAATTGTTTTTTTACCTTGATCAGCTGCTAATTGGAATCATTGCATTCTTTATAGTTTCTAAAAGAAATCACTAAGCTAGTTTCAGATATGCCGTAGTGACTTTGCCAGTGTTTTGACTCTAATTTTAAACATTGCTTCTTGTTCCAATCAACGTATGATCCACCCCTGATTTTGCTAGCTATGACAGTAAGACGACCCCAGCAAGTGAGAAGGAGTAAATTTGGTGAGGAAATTGTCTCTGGATGGTTGGTGGGGTGTCTTGTCTGATTTTCCCCCCTCCCCTCAACTTATGTAAGTCTCTGTCTGGCCAGGGAAGGTGGAGGAAGAACTGGTGGCAACATAACATAGCAGTATCAATGGGCATTTCCATTTTGCTTCAAGAACAAGAGAGATATAACAACAGGGATGAAACTGTGTTTACATTTCCCCAGGTGACCGAGGCAGCTACCTCTGGGGAGCTTTAGGTTTCATGTTGTGAAGTTAATACACGTTGTCACAAAGCAGAGCATGTACGATAGTCCCGGCTCACCAGGGTTTCCCCCACTTCACAAAAACAATCAAGATGCTTTGTTCCAAACTTCACTTGAGAGAAGCCTATTTATTTTGCCACTGGGGAAAATGAGATATGCATCTCATTTAGGAGAACGTCCTAGAGAGACCCGCTTGGTCATATTGATCTTGGGCAGAGCTGGGAGTAATAATAATACCATAAGCTAAACCTTGCTAGGTAAAACCGAGGCAGACTTCGTTACTGACACGGTGTCTATTTATTTTAAGCAGAGTTACAAAGGTGTATGAAGGTTTATTTTAGTGAGAAGTTTGTGAAGACTGGTATATAGCTAAGTCCTCGATGACACTGCAGTTACAGAATCATTCTGAATTGTGACACTATGGCTGAAGGTAGGTTAGATAACCGAGGTAGGAGAACAGATTATGATATAGAACCATAGAATCATTTAGTTTGGAAAAGACCCTTAAGATCATTGAGTCCATATGTCACCATCCAGCCTAATTACTGAATCATTAAAGGTGTTTTATAGTAAGGATTTAAAGATGCGTTGCTTTTCAAGTCACTCCCTGCCCCAGCACTCCTGTGGTCACTCTGTTTTTCAGGGTTCAGCATTTTCCTTCCTTAAGTGGCTTCCCCAAAAGCCAGGCTTATCCCACCTTCTCGACATGCAGTAATCAGCACCAGGTCAAAGCAATTAATTCACTTCAAAGAGCTGTAGCTGCACAGACCCATATGGCTGCTTCCCATGTGACTCTGTAAACTAATTAGACTTGACTTTATTTTGCCCTCTTCCATTTTCCTCTACCTGAGGACCCAGTTCTCCAGTGCCTCAAACTCTACACCCACGCGCAACCCCTCTGAAGTCAGCTTCTTGCCACTAGAAGTTTTCCCATGTATTCAGCCTAATTCTTTCCTATATTTAACTCAATTACATTGTTTTAATTGTGCCTTTTTACATCTCCTTAAACAGCAGGGTTTGGCACGGGTACAATAAGTTTACAGCCGAGTAAATTTAAAAGGACTACTGTGACCATCTTTGTAGAGGAATGGTCTGCATTTATTTATGCCATGCCGCGGAGCTGGGTTTAGGGCAGAGAAACCAGGGCAATTCTCCAGGATGAGAAGCGCTTGAGGTCAGCAGGCCAAGTTAGATGGCAATGGGAATTATCCGACATAGAAACAGCTTCTGCTTGGGGCAACTATGCGCCTAATGCAGTTATTTCTACACTGCACTCAGTTGTGAGCTGCAGATTTCTATCAGCATAGCTGTGTCAGACAATCATAGAATCATAGAATCATAGAATAGTTTAGGTTGGAAGGGACCTTGAAGATCATCGAGTTCCAACCCCCCTGCCATAGGCAGGGACACCTCCCACCAGACCAGGTTGCCCAAGGCCATGTCCAGCCTGGCCTTGAACACCTCCAGGGATGGGGCCTCAACAACCTCTCTGGGCAACCTGTGCCAGTGCCTCACCACTCTCAAAGTGAAAAACTTCTTCCTAATGTTCAATCTAAACCTGCCCTCTTCCAGTTTGAAGCCATTCCCCCTTGTCCTGTCACTACATGCCCTAGTAAAAAGTCCTTCCCCAGCTCTCCTGTAGGCCCCCTTTAGGGACTGGAAGGACAAGGATGTGCAGGTGTTCATTGGCAGAACTGCAACGCCAGAAGCACCACCAGCTTTGGCCACTGGTTTTGCCAGCAAAAGAATCCTCCTCCTGCTATACTTGGTTTTATCCAGAGGAAGAGAATTTTATTTTACCGGCACAGGGTACAACACTGTTGATTAAACATAGCTGGAATGCTTTAATGGTCAGTATAACAGTTCTACTGGCTTGGCAAAGCATTGCCAACGGTTGACATATATTAGTAAGACAAAGTGATACGTCAAGTTGACTTCGCCTGAGTAAATTACATCAATACAGTCAACAGAATAAAAGGTGCATTTCATAAGATTTCTACATCTGATTGGAAGAATTGTCTCGTGAAGGTGCTGATTCCTTTTACAAAGACTTTCT
The DNA here is from genome assembly GCA_008711295.1 of Anarhynchus alexandrinus. Lineage (NCBI taxonomy): Eukaryota > Metazoa > Chordata > Aves > Charadriiformes > Charadriidae > Anarhynchus > Anarhynchus alexandrinus. Next base: position 788,011 of record VUYV01000227.1, on the reverse strand, counting down.
TTAGGGTCACTAGCCAAGGGACAGATACTTTACATAGACTTCATGAATCCCAGAATTTTTATTTAATGCCTTGACAGAATTTAGATGCCAGTCTTATTATTGTATATCTGGATGGTCCTCAATTTTATAGTGATAGGAACATCTACAGAAACAGGATGGATATGAATGCTTTATTTAATTTGTGTTTGGTATACAGTGGTTTGGAAAGCAAAACTAGAAAAGCTTTTTATTTCATCCTCATGACCCTCTACTGCAGGATTGATCCCTATATTATATTTTCCCACTCCTTTGTACATTTTAGTTTTAAATGCCATGGTGAAAGGTCACAGTCTGAGAGATTTCTCAGAATATGAAGTTCTCCCTCAGGTGAGTATGAAAAAAAAATTTTAAAAATCCCTCTCTATGTGTGACCTCCCCAAACACTTTCTCTCACTCTTTCTGTCCTCCAGTGGGACACTGAATGCTGCCAAATCCCGCTGAAGTCAATGGGCTATTACATGCCTCCTGAAACTTGACAGAATCATCCCTTTCATATTTACAGACTATGCGTTTTGTAGAGTAGATTTGGGTAAAAAAAAATGTAGATTTGGTTCATTGGTGGTTCCAGCAACTTGAGAAAAAAGCATTTCAAGCAGAAAAAAATCTTTTTGTTTGACCTGTCACATCATGTTTCATTTCAAGCTCTCTTAACCTTTTTTTAAACTCCTTTAAAAATTGAACTGAATTTTGGCAAGAAACGTCTTTTGAAACTGGAAAGTCAGAACATATTGTTTTACTGTTGAAAAAGAGCATGCAAACTTTTTTTTTCTTTTTTAGAGCTTTTTAGATTGGGTGAGGTTAGGTTTTAGCAGAAATGGGCAAGTAAATATGGAAATATTCTGACCAACCTGAATCTGCACACTTCAGACAAAAAATACTGCCTGCCACTTTTGTAGGTAGCTTTTAGGCTCTAATTCCTTAATAGCATTATAATCTTAGAGGAGATGATATTAAATTTTGAATATAAGCCAGTGCCTGTAGCACTAGCTATATTCACAAATACAGGCTGCAGGAGACAGATCCACCAGGATCAATGTTTTTGGTTTTACCTGTTCTCACTATCTATTCATTCAAAGCTCTTCCCCCGAAAAAAACCCCTGTATATCCACCTAAAAATGTGTATATCCGCCTATTGTTTTCTGTAACAGAGGCAGTGGGAAGTGAAGAGATATAGTCTTTGTATTAGGTATGAAATAGTTAACTGTCTGAAGCCAAGATCATTGTTTGAATCCCAATATACCTCCCATTTAATCCATCTGCTGAAGAGGGATGCAATATCGTCAGTCATCAGGCAGGAGGATTTTAGCTCTGCCCATAAAAATACTTGCACGAGTTCCCTTGGCTAAATGTTAATTAAAACACAGGCTTTGCGAGAAGTGGCCTGGGAACTCCAGTGGTTTCTCTAGCTTTGCTCTGTCAGGAAAACCACTCTCCCTAAATGAAATACTTAGAAAAAATTGCTGTACCTTTGAGCCACAGGATAGGTGGTCACTAGACCTCATTGCCATCTTGCTTGTGCCATGGAGAACTCATCTGATTTGTCTTTCTTCTGATTTGGGTCCCTCACGTGCAAAACTCCCCTGATAGTCCCTGCCCGCTCACCCATGAGCACTCTCTGCCACGAGTGTAAAGTCTTCTTGAAATCCTTGGTGAATGGTAGATATAAACATAACAATTGAGTTTATGCACATCAAAAATACCGTTTTAGACAACTCCTTCTCAGGGATGTTCCTGAGTAAAAATGGTTCATAATTGTTTTCCCCCAGCTGACATAAACCACATCCAACAAAACTATTACATACACCCTCTATAAACCAGCAAACAAGCAAATAAGCTTGAGTGTCTGGTGCCAGAAAGCATGCAACAATCAAAATAAGCGTTTTTGGCTCTTAAAAACCTTTTAAATCTGAAAGATCTACCTGGGAACTTTCAAGAAATATGGCTGGGTCTTTTTCCTGAATTTTAATGAATTTTTATTTCTTCTGTTTATTGTTGCAAGGATCCAGAAAGAAGCAAATCTCCTTAGATGTTTCCATAATAGGTTTAATTTGTTTTCATTTAGTGAGTTAACAAGGTGATTTCAAACAGAATGCTTTCAGGGTATGTGTGTAATAGCTGGCAGTTTTCCTCTTTTATACTCTCACATATAGGCAGTACTATAGAAGCCATAATGTATACAGTGCAATAGTAACACTATGCAAATGGCCTGTGAGTCCCAGAACTTATGGTATTTCCTTGTCCCACCATTGTTTAAAAACAAATGACTTTCTTGATCTTCTAGCGACTCAAAGCCCAATTTAGAAAAGTGTATCCTACCTTATTAAATGTACACAGTTAATTATCCCGTGCAGAATTTACATAACAGAATAGTGTCACCACAGCAGAACAAGCCAAATTAGTGAAAAGGAACAGTACCAAACCTTCTGGCTTAATGAGTTTTACTCACTACAAGAACAAGTGTTAAGACCCCCTCCCCTCACCCCTGCGTATATAATTGACCATAACATAGCATGGTTAATTATTTGAACATTTTATCTCGACATGAAAAAATACAGAATCCATTACCACTTTCTTTTGTGAACAGCTTTTATAATTAATTTTGAAGGATTAAAATAAGTGATCATAGCATATATTGCCATAGAGCTGTTGATACAAACTGTGAAATTATTAGTTTGAGTCACTCAAGTCCCTTCATATGTCACTCCTTCTTACGATTCTTAGCTCTGGTAGATCATATGTCTTTTTACATGAAGAAAAAAAAAAAACCCTCTCCTGTTTTTAGCTAATTTAACACTTGCAGTTCTTAGTTTCAGATCCCCATAGAGTTTAAGCAGAATGTGTATCCTGGGAGATGAATTGTCTGCCTTAGGTTTAGGAGGCTGTGAGTTGAAAACTTAAAGGGTTTTCTTTATTAAATGTTCCGTGTGTCTGTTTTCCTCTCACTGTAATATGGATGTCTACATTTGCACCACGTAATTATCTTTACTGCCTATAAACAGGCTGTATCTGACTTGAACATTTCAGCTTTTTCTTTTTTTTTTTTTTTTTTTTTGTGTGGCAAAGAAGCAAAACCTATAGTAAATTAAGTCCGATTTCCATGAAGTTCTGCGAACATTTGAAGCTCAGTATGTGTTTTGTTTGAACTCTATAATCCTGGAATAAAATGCTTAATTAACCTCTTTTGGAACATCCGTAATATGTTTCCATTAAATTCATGAGGCTGTGTGGGCACCAACTGCTGGCTAATTTACAAGAAAATGTTTGCTTCCACCTCCCAAAATGCTCTGTGTAACATAGTGGATGATCCTAGATGCAGATGATGTCATTGTTAGTCTTGTTATTGTCATTTACATTGAAAAAAAAAAGTGTTGTGTTTTTTTTCACTTTGCATTTATTCACCACAGAGAGATAAAAAGTCTCCTTCACTGTTCGGTTTTTGGGTTTTGGGGTTTTTTTTGGGGGGGTTAACAATGTAAAGCACTTCTGCTGTTACCAGACTGGAGGTTTCTTCTGCGTTAAACCCATTAAGGTCTCTCCTTGTGGTGCCTTTGTGGCTAGCACGTAGCCAGAAGCACTTGGAAGAGCTTTCTTATGAGTTACCTCCCCTGAGACACGCTCAAAACACCTTCTCCAATGTGCTCCCCCAAACTTTGGCTCTTGTGCTTTCCCAGAGGTAAGAGACATCATGTGTGGTGGCGTAAGGAGCCAAGAGAAAAACGCCCTCTCCTTTCTCTGTATTAAGAGAGGAAGGATTTACCAGGGATGTATTTATAGAGGAAAACATGTACTTGTTTAGAAATTACGAGTGATCAAGAAAGGGAAAGATTAAACATATTAAGAGGGAAACAGATACCGTGAAGGAGTTCTGTGTGGAGGTCGAGCTGTGTTAACTGGATACAGGGAGTCAGAAAAGGAGTGATTGACGTGGGATGGCTAAGGAGAGGCTTCATAAAGTGGTGACCGGTTTCCAGCTGAGCACCAAGACTAGCCATGTTTGGGCCTTTTTTTTTGGAATTTTTTGCTGCAAAGTTTTCCCTCTGCCAGGAAGTCATAAAACTCTAAATCTTAGTGATTAACTCTGCTCGTTGAATGGAAGGGGAGATGGGTGTAGCAGAAAAGATGAAAAAATCAGTGCACAGACTTGTAAAAAAAACAGTTAGGAGGGGGATGGAAAAGATAAGAAACTGAAATTCAAGTGATACTGAAAATCCAAAATCATGTCTCAGCTTTTTCAGTTTTCCCCTCCTCCCTGAATCTCTGATCTGTACTACTCTGCTCCAGGAAGATCTTCCCTTATCTTTTGGATAAGATTTAAAACCGAGAGCCCAAGCTTTTGACACTCTGCTGCAAGAAAAGGTCTTTGTGTTATGGCCAGCTTCCAAAATACCTAACATTTCCACTGTTATTTTTATTGGCTCCAGTTTATTGGCCAGCATTTGCAGGGGAAGATGAAGACACAACAGTTGTGTGCATCCTTTGACCTCTCCGTGAAAGAGAGGATATGCTGCTGAGGGCTAATGCTGCCTGTAACAGGGTGCAAGGGCACCATCTGGTTTCTGGCAAATTGGCAGTTATTACCAGTGTGAGTTTCTCATGTTCTTACGGGGCAAAGTTTAAAATGGCTGCACGGGAAGGTAAATCTTGGCAGCACATGTCTCAGGGAGGGTCTGAGCAGTGGAGAACCTTTAAGTGACACTAACTTTAATGTCTCCTTTTACAGATATGATTATAGGCAATCTGTTACTCCAGGGATATTGTTGTCTGTTTATTAACTCTCACATGTATCAACCCCCGTGGAATAGGGATAAGCAACTTTATTGATAATATACTACTAAAACATCATAAAAACAGGCACAAATACTCCTATGATACCAAACTGCAGTGTGGCAGCCACAGGTGAAGCAGCCGACCGCTGCTCAGCAGTCATAGAATCATGGAGTCATAGAATCATAGAATCATAGAGTCACGGAATGGCTTAGGTCAGAAGGGACATTAAAGATCATCTAGTTCCAACCCCCCTGCCATAGGCAGGGACACCTCCCACTAGACCAGTTTGCTCCAAACCCTGTCCAACCTGGCATTGAACATCTCCAAGGATGGGGCAGCCACAGCTTCTCTGGGCAACCTGGGCCAGTGTCTCACCACCCTCACAGTCAAGAATTTCTTCCTAATATCTAATCTAAATCTCCCTCTTCCAGTGTAAAACCGTTCCCCCTTGCCCTATCGCTCCCCTCCCTGATCAAGAGTCCCTCCCCAGCTTTCCTGTAGCCCCTTTAGGGACTGGAAGGGGCTATAAGGTCTCCCCGGAGTCTTCTCCAGGTTGAACAACCTCAACTGTCTCAGCCTGTACTCACAGTAGAGGGGCTCCAGCCCTCTGAAATCAATATTGCTAGAAGACTTGGTAAAGGATATTAAGAATTAACTAGAAAAAGACTGAGAATAAAACTTGAGAAATAACTCCATTGGGGTCCCTGAATGCCGTTGTGCAACAACGCGCCAATATTTCTTACAAGTTACTTCAACAGGTGAAAAGGAGAGGAGAAAAAAGAAGAGACTGTTATGCCAGTGTCTTTTGAGACATTTCATTAGGAGCAACATTGGATGCATTATGGACATCTTTCTATCCCAGAAAGCTCCAGCTTCACTTTATATAACTCATTACCACTCAGTGCTCAGAGCATCATCTTTCTTGGACTTTCTCCCATTATAAGGAAGCTATTTCATCCTAAATTTCCCCAGTTTGCTACACACTTGTCAACATAGAAATTTATATATATATATACACATTAGTATTTTTTTGTGTATTTGATTCTTTGCAACCATGTGGAACTTCCCTGGCTCCTCTGGCACCAGCGAGCAGCGGTGGGGAGCTCTGCTGCCGCACTGGCACCGGGTTTGGAGCTGAGGATGCTGTGTTACACAGCATTTGCAAAGCTGTGCTGCCTCCCTTCCCCACGCCTGCAAGCTGCCAGAAGAAATACCCTGATAACACTTGAGAAAGGCTTAGTCTGGGACCAGCTGCAGATTGTCGGTTGCTGGTTCTGAGTACAAGGCAAAACAGGAGAGGATTATGCAGCTGAATGAGCAGCAGTGATAAGGGAAATTCAGGATGAAGAATGCCTTATTCCTGGAAAACTGGGCAACATCTGAGGCTGCAGACAGACCATTGGTATGAGAATCTCACTGAGCAGAGAGAAACGAGTGACAATAACTGTCTGGAAGCTGTCTGCTGCCCCTAACTGTTAATGCACTCTTCCGTGTCAATTTGGCACAGAAAAATCTTTAGCTACAGTGCTCTGCATGAATATGTACTGGTGTGAAAAAGATACTAGCATGGGTGTCTTTGCCTTCAGCCTGAACGGGAGCAACAGCCACAGAGCTCAGCCGTGCACCCCGGTGAAGGCTAGTCCAAAAAGCAGTGGGATGTAAAGATTCTCTGCGACTTGATTTCGCTTTTCTTTTTGAAGCAAAATGAACACACCGTCCCAGGAGATGGATGAGGTGAGCCTTCCACCGAAGACACCCCTCACCCTGCCTACCGCTTGCTCATAAAGCCTCAGCTGAGCGCTCTGGCCACAGGAATGGGCTCTTCAACCATCCGCTGAGCATCTGCAGGATGGTGTTTGAGCGTGCGCTTCAGCACCTCGGGGCCCATAGCACATACTTAATATTTGGCTTGAGAGACAACGTGCTGGTACCTTTCCTGTATTGGGGTTGACAGCTGCATCTACAAAACTGCCCAGGCAACTGAAGCAGTGAAGTGATTTAATCATCTAGGGACACAAGCAGCAACAGGCAGGGACAGTTCATGCAGAGGCCTTGACCAACCCTTTAGGAAAACGTATGGACCCCAGACCCTCAAGGAAACTGCCTGAATCCTGTCCACCTTGGAAAACCCTTGAGAGATTTCTTAGCCCTCTTTCCTTTTCTTGTGAGCTTTGGCCAGCAATTATGTTTGGACAGGATGGCTCAGAGGCTTCTGAATAAATAAGGGAATATTTACTTCTTTCCCTCTCTCTTTTAGTTGGAGTTATCGCATCATTGTCTGTTCAAGGTTCTGTTATATTGCAAAGAATCAAGGTGTTTTTTGATGTTCCTGGTTTGCAGATAGTGGCTAAAACATGGGAAAACTCATCAAATGAATATCACGTAAAACAAAAAAGAGAGCTGGCAGAAAATCTATAGAAGTGAAGTACCAAACCATACAGTTTCAGGCAGGAATTTAGGACTTAGTCATAAGAAAAGTGCAATGCAGGAGGGACTTTAAAATTCAGTAACTGGGAAATTGCAATGACTGTCTCATGAAACATAGGCTACTATTATTTTTGATGTGAAAGAATATCTGATCGCATTGGTGCTATTTTTAGGTCTTACCTGTGATGCTTCCAATCTAAAACATGTGTTACTGGTATTCTGAATGTCCAGTCTGCCTGGGAGGTAGGCTAGCCAGCAGCAGACAGACCTGATATTTCTGGTCTAAAAGACATTTGTATTCACTTCATTATGTCCAAACCCTTGGCAGTTAGCAAACAAACCCCGGCTCTGAGGCACTTGATGGTACTTTCATTGCTGCAATCCTTAAACTACATTGCAGCTATGCAGAAAGCAATCACTCTGTTCTGATAAGCCTTATTTTTTAGGACCCATTTTGCCTTCGTCTCTCCTCGAAATGCAAGCAGTTGAGACCCTCCTTGCAGCCTGTTTTTGTGTCACTGGTGAGCACCAGATGTTTTAATGATGGAGGTGGTAGTGCAAGAGAATCAGGGAGGATCCCAGGGACCACTGCTCCAAAGGTTCATTGGAAAACATGGGGGGTGACAACCAACGTCCCCAGCAGGGAGGTCAGAAAGGAGGTTGAGGGATCCAGCTCTGACAGATTATGAAGCAGTCCCAAAAGGCCTTGGAGGGTCCCAGTTGCCCAAAGCAATGACCTTAAGAGCCAAGTGGAACCATACCTGGTCTAGTGGGAACTGTCCCTGCCCATTGCAGGGGGGTTGGAACTAGATGATCTTCAAGGTCCCTTCCAGCCTAAACCATTCTATGATTCTATGATTCTAAGTGTTCAAGACCAGGTTGGATAGGGCTTTGAGCAACCTGGTCTAGGGGGAGGTGTCCCTGCCTGTGGTGGGGGGAGGTTGGAACTCGATGATCTTTAAGGTCCCTTCCAACCCAAACCATTCTATGATTGTATGATTCTATAAGCAAACCCCAAAATGCAGTATTTGAAAGCAAGTCAGCTTTAGCCTGAGTTACCCCAAGGATGAATTCCTCGTAGCCTGCCTTTTCCAAGCTTTTGAAATGGAAGTGCTTTGCTTCTTCTCATAAAAAACATACTTTTGTCCCAGATTTCAGACTTACTCACATGCAGATTATGTGTTATAAAATAGAAGTGGAGAGCCTGCTTTATCTTGTCCAGCTTCCTTCTATCCATTTTATTTATATATGTATTTATTTATTTATTTTATAAGACCCTGCTGAATAAGAAGGTATGCATTTGAGTTTTCGGCTGAATCATTCTTTCTGTCGCCCTTACAAGACTCGTTTTGAAGCCCGCATATGTTTTTCCCAGTGCGGTACTCCACGGTGCTGCCCGTGTCTTGTCCTCCTGCCTGTGGCCCTCAAGGCACTCCTGCTTGTGAAGTCCATGGTTGACCACGCAAGAAAAATCCCATCCACAACGGTGGTTTTTGTAAGATTATCGCTGTCGTTCCCTGTTTTATGTTCCTTGCCCGCTGGCTTCTGCTCACAAGTCCTCTGGCTTCACGTCTGCCAAAACAGAACCGTTTCAGCTTTTGGTTGCTACCTCTTCCCTTTCTCTAGTTCAAATAGAATTAGTTTTGGAAGGATTTCTTAAACACAACTTATCATTTTTACTCAAATAAGCATAACAGATAATCCATCAAATGCCAGACATCGACTGTGTGACTGCGACTCTCACAAACTCACGTTTCTCTGTGGCCTTTTTCTTTGAAAAGAAGCACAGCCACACTGCGTGGCTATGTTTAATTATTTCCAAGAGGTGATTTCTTAATATTTCCTATGTTACATGGAATCTTTCACTCACCTCGCCTGGCTTGTGATTTAAAAGCACAGTATAAATGTTAACTTTTTGACCTGGATGTGAGAACTATAAGACTCATGAAACACCAAGGCTTGGTAGGATGTGTTTTCAGAGATGTACAGTATAGGCTGCAAAACAACGAATGGCACAGGGAAGGCAAAACACATTTCAAAGTATCTTATCACATTAAAAAAAAAGAAATAAGAAAGCAAGCTATGAAACGAAAAGGAGGCAGAGGGTATGTGGTGCAAGGAGGATATGAAGCCTGGGAAACACATTGCCAGAAAAACACCTTTGGGGCTGGGTACAAAGCCTGGCTCGCTGGCTGGGTGCATGTCTCAGCCACCTTCTGAGCCTGTACTGGGACAGACCGAGCTGTGTGCACACCTCCCTTCTTTCGTGGATGCAAAACTTCTGCTTTAGGGCATAAACTTATGCATTAGCTGTTAGAATAAAGGCAGTTATACTGTCAGAGACGACTTCTATTTTCCTCAAAAGCAGCGTGTGTCTGCTGTTGCCACAGACTGCATTCTGGATATAATGAGTCACTGGTCTGACCCAGAGCAGAAACTCCTTTGTACCAAAAATGATGTATTTATGTATGATTTCATAATCATTCCTCTTGCTCGCCCCGCAGATCCTGCCTTTGTTTTGACTGTGCCTGTTGAGGTATGTGTACAGCCAGGCTTATTCTGACTTGTGGCTCCTCTCACCAGATAACAGCGTGAGGAATTTCAGGACGGCACAGATAACAAAAAGAGAGTGATATATATGCAGATGTATAGCCAGTTCAAGGCTCCTCTCAGGCTAATCTCCAACCTTTGGTTGTGTCTTTCGCAACTTCTGTCTGTCACAGAAAGTAGATCGCACCCCACAAGTCCTCTACCGCCCGATATAAACTTTTCAGGACCACAGAGTCACATCGCTGGGGAGGTTTGTCAAGTCTCAGCAGACCGCTTATGTTCTGGCTTAAAACCTTATTCTGTGCTGCTGACTTAGTGCAAACAAGAGGAAGAGTCTTCCATTGACATTCCTTTTCATTATTTTATTTAGTTATTGGCTCTAAAGCATTGCACTCATCCCAAAATGTTGACACTTTTGCATTTCAGGTGACCATATGTTGTAAAATTATTTTGAATTTTTTTGTGGGGATTGTGGTATGTAAATCTACGATGCTGTGCCAACACTGAATCGGGGCTTAGGTCATTAAGAGGTAAATCCCCATGTGTTCGATTAACCCTCTTTAAATTTTTGTTCGTTAACTTATTTGTCCTTCTGGAAAGTGCTATTATGTCAGAGCGTTCAGTGTCTATTTGTGCTGAAGGTGTGTGCAGGGCAGAAGGTTTACCCAAGGATTCAAAAGTAAACTCTGGTCAGAGCTCAAGAGTGTTTCCTGCAGGTGGAGGAATGAAATGAGGAAAACAAAGGAAGGCTAATGGAAAAAAAAGAGATAACCATACTAAAAGAACAGATATGTAATGAAAGAGAATTTGATAAAGAGGTTTTTTTTAAAAATAGCGTTAAAAAAGACTACTGCAGTTTTGATGAATAATACAAATAGCTTACTCAAGGGATTTGATATTTTATGGTGATTAGGCTGGTAGA
>VUYV01000227.1:756192-777094 GCA_008711295.1 Anarhynchus alexandrinus | reverse complement strand
CCAGCCCAGCACGATTAGCTAGCACACCATGGTGCTATCTTTAAACAGATTTATTCATAGGATAAGGCCTGAATTAGAGTACCAAGGCAGACACTGTTGTGATTTTATTTAAAATAAAATAAAATAAAATAACAACCAAAACCACAAAAGCTACAGAATTACCAGCTACAGCTGCCAAAACCCACTGGCAAAATAAGGTTAATCTGTGAGTTCAAAGAGTGGCAGGTTGAATTTCAGGAAAAACAAGACCTCCTGTGTTCTTTGGCAAAAAAAAACACCCCGCAATGATGTTCAGAATAAACATTCCCAGCGATGCTAAGTGCACGTTCCCTGCCCGTGCTAAGTCAGTGGAGCTGCCAGGCAGGCATGTACGGATTCAGCTGAGCATGGAAAATGGACACTGTCATGGTGATGGCTCGCTGTCTGAAAAAAGAACTTTTTCCATTTAAAAGTTAGCCTTTTCATATTGATTTCAGCAGATCTAAGGAATAAATCAGATGGGTTTAGTTGAGGGGAATGAATGACTTTTGAATATTTTCTGTTGCTAAGTTTCAGCCAAGACACCTTGTTGCCTTATGTCGTCCCTTACATCTGTGCGGAGAGTGCACAGGGAGTGTAAAACGCTCACAGATAGTAACAACAGCTTTTTACACTTGTTTTGCACCTTTTAAAAATATCTCCACAAAGCCTAGGTAACAAAGAACAAAATTCAAACTCCACGGGCTGAATTTTCCCACCAGTTCCACGATAACTCATCTTTGCAAAAATAGCCAAGGGGACTTACAGAAGATAATAGCCAATATTTCTGCAAATGCACACACCTCTGTTTTATTGCAGGAAGAGAGAAAGTGGCAATTAACGCATCTGAAGGAAGGGGAGTTTGTGGCTTATATTCACACATGCGCCAGCAGTGTGTGGAGTCCAGGATATAATTTTATTTCACAGCGTTCTGAAGCGTAATGATACAAAGAGGGCGTTTTGCATGTCTGAAAGTTTAAACTCAGGTTCTCTCACAGTCTCTGTAGGATTCGGTCTACTCATGGATGCAGTAATGCTTAGCCGCTTTACAGAGCGATAGGTATGCTGGGAAGCTTTGATGGTATTGAAGTTTGTCGGTGGCAGCGGATGAGAGGAGCTGCCTGGCCCCCGTCGCCTGATGTGCCCAGAGACCATCGGGCACAGGAGGTGGAGGAAATGGGGTGGCTCAGGGAGTCAGCTCGCTGATTTTCAAGCTGTCTTTGGCATGCGTTAAAGCAGCCTGGGGACTGTTTTAAACAACTCCAGTTGGGAATAAGCCAAACACAGTAGTATTCTGGCCAAGTCCCGGCACTCTCCTTTCTCCAGGGCCAGACAGGATTGATGGTATATTAGCAGGGTTCATTGACTGCATGCCAGCGAGGGATGTTATAACGCCAAGAGAAATCTCAGCTAGTGAGATCTGAAGAGCTTCCAGGCTTTAGGCACTGCTATATGAAGTTTATCTGAAAAACAAGTCCTGAAAGCGTGAGGTTCTGGGTATCATGTTAAAAATGAGAAAGAGACTGCAGAAGCGAAAGAGAGCAAAGGGGAAGGACTTGGAAAGTTCAGTAATAATAAGCATTGCCACTTGGAAAAAGTGTTTCCTGAATGAACTAGGAGAGCTTGTGAAGAGCTGTGAAGTCACTTTGGAATGGCACTGGCTTGGAAAGAAGACCAGTAAAGTCATCCAACAGCCATCCAAGGGACAGAAGATAACACAATAGCAGAACCAAGCCTGCCCAGGTTCTACAGGTCCCCGTAGTCTGTTTGCTGCTCTCTGGTGTTATGTTTAAAACTAGATCCTCTCCCTGCTCTAGTTCAACCTCAAATCGGAACATGTGCAGCCAGAAAAGATAATTCCTTGGATATCTCAGGATTTAACAATGTTTTGGCAGAATACAGAAATGGAGGTCAAGCGGTCAAGTGGTCAAGCTCCATCCTAAACCTGCCTTGGATTTTGCAGTATGCTCACTCCTAGAGATCTTAGTTCCCTTGCTAGTCTCTGTTCCCTTCCTTACTCTTTTTATTGGAGAGCTATTATGTTACCTTGCTCCTGAACCGATAAATACCTTACTAATGTCCACTCCAAAGATGTTGATGACCAGTTTATTTGTGATAAGATTGCATTTTGCTTAAATAATTACAAAGAGCAAGAAGGGCAAAGGATATTTTATATAAGCAGCAATCATATCCCACATCTACCTTCATCTTGTTAAGCAAATAAATTATTTTAGTGCCTTCTCATTAAATAGGATCTCTGTTCCCTGGCTATCTGTCTTGCTTTTCTCTAAACCGGTACCTATCTTTATGGAAATGTAAGATTTCAGCAACTAAGCCTACTCTTATCTATTCTGGACCCATGGGTTACTAGCATCTGAGCACTTACAGCCTTACAGCAATTGGCTGTTGTGTAATATTCCTGTTTTTAAGTTTAAATTATAAACGTACAGAAGTTGAGGGCTCAAAAACACAAATATAGACTGCAAATGTTCATGCGTTGATGGCCAGGTCCTCTTCTACCACCTAGCGAAATTCCAAACCTGAAAGAACATCACATTTTTCACGTGTTGAGGCTTTGCAGTTGTCTGGCAATCCACTGACGTTCTGGCTAAGCCGCCAGACAGGTAAAAGTTTATCTGCTCTTACTGTGTCGAGATGAGCCATACAGTCTGTGTGCACACAGCAACTGTGGTGCTTCCTGGAGGCATCTCACTTACAGCAAAGGTTTTAGCAAAGGTTTGGATGCTTGCCACATCCAAGAAGTGTAGGAGAAATTTTGGCCTGTGTGCACAGTTCAGTAGCACAGGTACTGTAAATCTGACTCATCCCTGAAGCATCAAGTTCACCAAACATTACCATCGCTTCTCTGGACACAAATACAGCATCTATAGACACCAGCAAGGAACATGCCCACATGGATACATAAACTTTCCACTGAAGGCAGTGGTTGTCTGCATGAAGAAATGGTTCCAGGCTGAGAAGCCATTCCTGAAGTCTAAGTTTGACAAAGCAGTTTATTGCCTAGATGTTTTTGCCACTTCGACTAGATTCTATAGTTTTCTGCAGTTTCTTTATTATTGCTTGGACAGATCCCATTACTTGAACTTTTTTCTGCAGTTTAGTACATCTCTCATCACCATCATCACCACCACCATGGTTATTATTTCTGTTGTTATTACTACTTCAGAAGGCTGTTCCTTACCTCTTACCATCCTTTAATTAATTGCTACAGAGAGATTGCACCTAAATGAGCCGGTGCTCCAACTCTTCCTGGCAATGCCAGCACTGAACAGAGGGTGGATGTTTTAAAAATCTGCAGCATGAAAAAGTACGGGCTTTGAATTGCATTGGCATGTTACATCATCTAAAGGGATTCTTCAAGGAACAGATTTTTAAGGACTAATCATTGGCAATTAACGTTGGCAATTGGCATTAGAGGTAAATAATTCCATTTAATTCTGGATGAGAGCTGTCCTTTAACAGTACCTTCTGGTGAAGTGAAGACCATTATTAACATTGGTATATTTCATGTATTTTTTGGCCATAAACACACCCCTTTTGCTAACACCAGGCAACATTTCAAATTGCCCACTGCTTTCCTACATTGTCTTTTAATTATCACTTTCTTTCTCCCTGTACCCAGTGGGAGTTAAACTGGGGCCTGGTTCAGCCCCGGAGGATTTAGTAGGTTTGTGATATCTTACTGAATTGTTTCTGGATGCTTGGTGCAAATTGAAACCTGTGCCTCTGGGGAAAGACATCTCTGAGAGGCCATCGTGCTCCTTGGGTAACGTGGGAAGCCAAGCCTCAACTTTCTTTTTTTCAGAGGATTGTTCTCACATTCTTGAGGTTTCATTTGCAAGTTCTGTGTTCCACTTTTTCACTTTCTTCATGTATTGTTTGTCACGGTGTGGGACTGACTTCAAGCTGGCAGACAGATCTTGAATTGGGCTGCATGGCTAACTAATGCTGTACGTTTTATTAGACACATCCTTAATAGTTTTGCACACACATAAGCCCTGAAGGAATCATAATACCCTATAAGATGTCGTCCTGCATGACCCTCCTGTCCATTTTCCCTTGTAAATATGTCAGTAACAGAGTGTTTCATTAGTATCTCCCACAAAGATATTCAATCATGTTTTAAAACTCCCAGACATAAAAAATCAACTTCTTCATTGCTTACTCTTACGATTACTCAATCTCCCAAACTTCCACTTTGAGTCAATGCAGATTTAAGCTCCCTGCACTGGTGTTTCGCAATTCTCCAGTGTTTTAAACTTGTGCAGGAACACATATGGTCTTCTTTTTGCATTCTATTTGTAGGTGTTGCTCCTGACAAAAATGGTTAGGAATTCCTAGTAATTAGGTGCCATTGTCCCTAAAAGCCCATGCACTTTCTCTGTTGACTTGACCCATACCCGACAGGCACTGCAATAGTAATGTTACTGTGGGACTTTATGGCACAGCAGTAACGTACCCTTTCAACACAAATGCTATGTGACAAAGTGACATTTAGAATCTCTTAATAAATCCCAGTCCTATGGTTTTCATAAATTTTAGCCCTTAATCAGAACTGTTCTTACATGTAGATGTCCAGGTCAGACAGCTTTCTCTGGCTGCCTGGAAAAGATGAACCACCGGCAGCAAAATAGCTACTGCTCTGTCTTCCTAGAAATGCTGGTTGAAGGAGACCTCTGGAGGTCATTGGTTGAACTTCTCACCCAGACTGGATCCATCACCAACACCAGATCAAGTCAGCCATGACTTTAGGCAAGTCTAGAAAATCTCCAAGGATTGGGATTCCATATCCACCCTGTGTAGCTACTTTTTTCCTCGATCCCTTTCAAAAAGCTGAAGGCTGCTATTGAATCTGTCTTTTGCCTCCTCTATGTTGGACTAAACAAGCCCAGTTCTCTCAAACTCTCCTCATAAGTCACATGCCATGGACAGCAACAATCTTGGCAGGTCTCTGAAGCATCCCCTCCAGTTTCTCCCCTTGAATTAGGGAAGTCCAAAATCGGACCCATTTTTCCAGGTGTGGCCTCACTGGGACTAAGTAAAGGAAGATACTAATTGCTTTTAATTTGCTGTCCTAATAGGGCCCATTATGCAGTTTTGCTGTATTCCTGATGCAAATACACTGCTTCATGCTCAGCCTGGTGTCCACGACAACCCCTAGGTCTTTTTCAGCATCTTCTGTTCACATCAGTTGAATTCTGCCTGCTGTGGTCATGCCAGAGCTCAATTATTTGAGAGCCATCTTTTTCGTCTTGTGAAGTACAAGCTGATAATTTTTGCTTTCATTAAGGGTGTTGCTTCTCTTAACCTTCTCCTGAAATTCTTTTTTTTTTTTTCCTGATAGTCTCAGTTCCCTTATAGACGGTCCTTCATTTGCTCCTGCACAGCATTAAACAAAGCCATCAGTCTTCAGTTTCAAGGATCTTCATGACCCACCTACCCACTGCCTCTTATTTACCAGCCAGAAATGTCCACCCTCAGCAGTTATGTGCCATACTTTCAAAAAGACACATTTTTGCTTTTGATCTGGTGTTTTTCATGAGTGGAAAGAGCTTCTAGCAAACCTCTGTGAAATCATATAATGCATATTTTTATGTGTACATACACCCATCTATAAAGATATGGATATATTTAATATGATAGGAATCTCAGATCGATTGCACAGATAGGTCATAAAATTTCTGTGCTGCCTGTTGAGGATGTTGGGTTGGAAACATTGTGTAGTTCTGGGTCTCACTCCTCTGTAGCTCTGCAGCCTGTCCGTATCTCTGTTTGGTTTCTTGTTTCATCCTGCGATGATAAGCACTGTAGTCAGAAGCTGATTTTCTTTTCTGTGTATATTTAGACACTGACTAATACAATTTAACCTGCTGCTTGAGCAGGTGTCCAGTCATTATCATCATAATAATGATAATGATAATAATAAACCTAAACAAGGCTAATTTTAGCAGACACCTGAGCTCGGCTTTCTGAAATTTAGTCATCAAAATTCTAAATATCTAGCTTCCAGTCTGTCTGTTTTTCCTTTACCATATGTAAAACATGGATAAATTACTTATCTACTTTCCTGGAGAGTAAATATATTAAATAGTGTTTTTATATACCATAATGATAAGTTCTTATAACTAAGAATGCAAATGAGAGAGCCCTTTTCACAAGGCTACTCCTTTCTTCTTTAGCATTAAGAAAGAAACCTGATGTCCTGCTTCCAATTCTTCCGGCAGCTGGGGTGGAGATGTAAAAATTCACACCTTGCTCAGGGAAGTTAAACGAACAAAAATCAACACAGAGTATTACAGGCAGAAAACTGCAGATTTTTTTTTTTTTTAATTTTAGATATCTGCAAACAAGCCAAAACGCAGCGCATATTGCGTTAGGCTTTCCCGCTCTATTAACATGCATTCCCGGCAGAAACATCCCATTTCTCCACTCCGCAGGGATGCCGGGCTGCAGCCCTGCAGCACGCCCGAGGCTGGGGCAGGCACAAAGCCAGAATAGCAGTGTGCTGCGGAAGAGGCGCATCACAGCCACGCTGGAAGGCTCAAGTCCACCACCCACCTCGGATCCCTTTTTCTCCAGATATTCCAGATTCCCCGTCATGATATATAGAATGCTTTTGAAGCAAGCGTGCAGCCTGAAGGGGATAGAAGCATGATAGAAACCGGTCCCATGAGCAGCCAAGAAAGCTGGAAGGGTGAACTGGTAACTGGTATTTAGTGGGGGTTGTAGTAAAATACAGGCTTAATTTTTTTTTAAGTTCTATTTACCCAAAGATATCTTAATTATTTGTAGACCAGAATTGAGCCTCAAAACAGCTCTGTAAAGTAAATAAGCACTAGAGATGGAAATAATATAAAAAATTTTGCCTTGAGGAAAATTTCAGTATTTCAGTATTTGTTCTCATGTTGAAATGTGAGCTGAAACCAAAAAAAAAAAAAAAAATTCTCAAGGAGCATAAAGTTCCAAAAAATCACAGTTTGTAAATGTGTGATTTCCTGCCACATTTCCTTGCCTGCTTTCAGAAGAAAACTCTTGTGCAGTCAGAAAATCAGTCTGCTCCTCCATCCACCTTTCCTTCCTCCTCCCCACAGCAGTTTTGAATCCCTTGGCTAATACCGCCAAAGGTTTCAGAGACTTTAAGTTCCTATAGGTTTAATTCAGATTTACAGAAAGAATTTAAACGAACGTCCCAGTGAGAACATGAACTGCAGCACGGACTCAGCAGTCATCTGTTTCTTTGGCGTCCCCCGGTTAATCGACGTTGGTCCTCACTGCCCAGGCAGCACGTGCCTGTTTCAAAAGCCATGGCATTTTACAACATAGACATTAAATTAATAATCACAGATGGAAGGTGAAAGCGTATATATTTGAGGAAATTATGGAGTGACGAAGGTGTTAAGGCTTTTTTAGCTAGTGGATTTAAGAAACAAATCTCTAGAAAATGGCGCTTTGTTTGTTCTGTGTCCCCTAAGCAGCGTGTTTGCTATTGTCTTTCACAATCTGCACAATTGAATTCAAATTGAAAGGCAATAACTTGGCATTACTGAATTAAAACATTAAATTTCTGTTTAACTGATCCAAAACATTTTATTTCGGCTACATTTACACTTTAATTGGGGTTGCCTGTTGCCTCTGTCCTCCACGCAAGATTAACATAGCGGCCACTCAAGGTATTGCTGTGCTCCTCTGCGCGGTGAGATGGAGGACAGTGCCATGTAGCCTGAGATCATTTAGCTCTGTGTTTGAGGGATAACCCATCCAACTTACCAGGTCCATGGCATCACAACAGGGCCCAAATTAAGGGTAGGCAATTACATGGTATGAAGTTTGAAGAGTCATTCACTCAAAATGATGCGTTTTGTCAGCCCAAGAGTCCAACACATTCCTTTTTAAGTCTCGTCCTTTCAGGTAACAGCAATGTCATATCTCCTACCAATTTTTTAATTATAAAAAGCTATACTTTTATAAAAAGAAAATAAAAATTCCAGCTCTAAACCTTCCCCTCGTCTTAATTGATAGACTGAATCTACTTGGTGGGTGAGTTAGCTGAGACTGTAATCGTATCCCCATTTCACTTTCATTGACGTAAAGTGAAAGTGACTCCATTAGAATCAATTGAGTTACATCAGCATAAAGCACCTTTAAAAGATGTTGGAATTGGGCCCAAAAAGAGCTTACTTGCCGCTAACCTAGAAGCTGCTGATAGATCAGGATTACAATCGAGGAATCCAGGCTATTACTTTAACCACTGATCCACAACAGAACTCTCCGGGTCTATTTCCTTTATTATAATTATGAAGTATATATATCTAAGCATCTACCTCCTGTGTAAAGAAGATAATTCCTTCTCAATCACACTGTTTAAAGTCCTCTTCTACTTTCTTCTTGTAGAAACCTGTTTCACAGATTTTTTTCCTTAAACCACCAACCGAAGGACACAAATGTTCTTTCATATTATTCAGCAAGTAACATTTGGGAAAGCAGAAGCACAGTGACAATGTTTTGTACGTGCCCAGGAAGTAAGAGGTGATATTACAAAGTAAGGTTTTGGAAAGCTAAAAATGAGCAGTGTAAAGCATGAGAAAGCAGCTGCAACTGTCAGTTTAACATCAGTGACCATATTGTAGGATTTACTGTCATGATAGATTAGTTCAGCAGTGATATTTAAAGGTTTTAAAGGAGAAAATTCTAATTTGGAAAGAATAGTTGTTAATTGTTTGGTTCCAAACTGCCCACTCAGACTATGGCCACCCATGGTAGAAGTTGGGGGCAAGAGGGTTGGTGGCTTCTGGGGTGCCAGAAGACACAGGGGTCCACTGACAGACAGCAGAGCAGGTTCTCATCAGCCTGGGCTGATCCCATCATGCCCAGCCAGTCTCAGATGCAGCCCAGTGATGTCCAGGCAAATCTCCTAAGCTCTGAAAATAAGCTCTTGGTGCCCAAACTGATTATTAGTAACGGTCCTTGGACTGTCCTTGACCATGGGCAATGCCTACTTGTTGCCTGGGAAGATTGCATGGGGACCGTGCTGAGAACAGAAGAGATCATTTCATGCCAGGGTACAAGCCTGGATGTGGTGAAACTGCTGTACATGTGCAGCCGTGGGGTTTGCTGCCAGTCAGGGACAGGCTGAGGGTTGAGCTTGGGGGCCTTCACCACCTGCACGGGTGATGATAGCTCATTTCCAGGCTCAGCTCTGGGCCACTCCAGTTCACCCTTTTCAGGATAAGTCCTCTCAAGTTGGTGCTCGCTGCGGGAAGATGGTCTTGAGGCAGTGTCAGTGGTGTAAGTACAGCCCTGGCTTTGGCTGTACCTGTGCACTCATCCTGTCTGCTGCTCTATCCCAGAACTTAGGGCACCCCTAAAAAAGGGGAAGATCTCCACTCTGATCTCTTCTCCAAAACAGTTGCATTGTCACCAATGACTAGAGTGAAATGCGTAGCATGAGAACAACAAATGCCCAGGGTGTATCCCGACATGTGCTTGCTCTTTTAAAAACTGCAAGTAATGCCAATTGCAACTGCAAAGCAATATTGACATACTTAATGCTGCTTCTTTTTACAGATTATTTATTGAACTAATACGACTATGAAATTTTTTTTCTTAAAGAACTGATGTTATAATTCGTCTGGCCCAGAATCGGTCCAGAAATAAACCTTCAAAGCTCATTTTTATGAGTGACTGAAAAACTTGAAGTGTACTAGGAATAAATTAGCAGTTTCTGGCAGTCATTGTCATCCCCGGATAAAGCAGAACCTGTGTTAAACATGTTTCAGACAGATGAGGAATTACATAAAGTATCCAGAACTGTAAAACAGGATTCTGCTTCGTTAAAAACTAAACAGTGTGCTCTTCTATGCAATGTACTCCTGTACATACTTGTGGTTAAGCAGGTTGTTCGGCGTCTGTTGATGTGGTCCTTGTTCCCTGCTGTAGAAAACTGCATTAATTTCTTTAGGACTGGATGGGAGGGCCGGGCCCGGAGAGTGGTGGTGAATGGAGTTAATTCCAGTTGGTGGCCGGTCACAAGTGGTGTCCCCCAGGGCTCAATACTGGGGCCAATCCTGCTTAATATCTTTATCAGTGATCTGGATGAGGGGATCGAGTGCACCCTCAGTAAGTTTGCAGATGACACCAAGCTGGGTGGGAGTGTTGATCTGCCTGAGAGTAGGGAGGACCTGCAGACGGATTTAGACAGACTAGATTGATGGGCCAAGGCAAACTGTATGAGTTTCAATAAGGCCAAATGCTGGGTCTTACACTTCGGCCACAACAACCCCTGCCAACACTACAGGTTTGGGGAGGAGTGGCTGGAAAGCCACTCAGCAGAAAACTGCCTGGGGGTGTTGATTGATAGCCGGCTGAACATGAGCCAGCAGTGTGCCCAGATGGCCAAGAAGGTCAACGCTGTCCTGGCCTGTATCAGGAATAGTGCAGCCAGCAGGACCAGGGAGGTGATTTTACCCCTGTACTCAGCACTGGTGAGGTCGCATCTTGAGTACTGTGTTCAGTTTTGGGCTCCTCACCACAAGAAGGACATTGAGGCACTGGAGCGTGTCCAGAGAAGGGCAACGAAGCTGTTGAGGGGTCTGGAGCACAAGTCTTCTGAGGAGTGGCTGAGGGAACTGGGGGTGTTCAGCCTGGAGAAAAGGAGGCTGAGGGGAGACCTCATAGCTCTCTACAGCTCCCTGAAAGGAGGATGTAAAGAGGTGAAAGTCAACCTGTTCTGTCAAGTAATAGGTGATAGAACAAGAGGAAATGGCTTCAAGTTGCACCAAGGGAATTTTAGATTGGATATTAGAAAGAATTTCTTTACTGAAAAGGTCATCAGGCATTGGAACGCGTTACCCAGGGCAGTGGTGGAGTCCCCATCCCTGGAGGTATTTAAGGGTCGTGTAGATATAGTGCTCAGGGACATGGTTTAGTGGTGGGCTTGTCAGTGTTAGGTTAATGATTGGACTAGATGATGTTTACAGGTCTTTTCCAATCTAGGAGATTCTGTGATTCTGGGAAAGCATTAGGAGCAGATCCCCAAGTGAAACATTTTGCTCTCTGAAGGCAGTGTCCAAAGTCTGCTGACTGAAGCAGCTACATCGTACGTCACAGGAGGCCCTTAAACTGGCTCCCGATAATCACAGGCAAATATTCACAGCATCACAGAATCACAGATTCTGCCATGCAGCCCTCTTCATCCTTCCTAAAAAGGTAAAAGTCATCCACAAACAATCTTTTGAGTTTTGGGGAGCTTTAAAACACTACATCCCACACTGAGTTTGTTATTATTTCTTCTCATCTGGCTTCAAGGTTTATATGCAGTTAAAACAACCTTTGTCCTTTGCAAGCAACCTATTTTTGCCAGTAATTCACTCTGCTACTCTGACCTTATTTGCTGATGGCATAATTTGTCTTGCAACCCTACATAAATACACTACATCAATAACATTTTCTCAAGGCTATTTTCCCCTGAACCACACAAGAGTAAATTGGTTATTTTTCTTTTCAGCAGAGCAACAGACAACATTATAACTTTCCTTGTAAGGTTCTAATGTAAAGCAGGCATGCAGACAAGGTTTGTTTTGTTTTTATTGCTATTTTTAAGATGAAGGCAAGGTGGTAAACTAGAGCTAAAGTTCAGGGTTTTTTAAACTCGTCAATTGAACATAACCTTTTTCATTCTCATTCAGTTTGCACAGAGGAATAATTTCCAAAGTAGTGTAGGAAAGAACAATTAAAGTTAAATGTTAATTTTCAAAAATAAAACTCAGCTTGCCTTCTAGTTTCTGAATTGCCCCTGGAATACAATTCAGGCTCAGCCTCCTGGGGAAAGGCACTGGAAACAAACCACTGGTGTGGTGAGCAAGTAGAATAATATCTCATGAAATCAGACTGGTCTTTCTAAATGGCCGTGGCTTAGGGTAGCAGTATTCTCCTTCAAAGCTACATTTGCTATCATTTTCTTTATTGTGGACTGTGGACTCCTACAAAGGGGCCAGATTCTGCATCCCAATTGGCAAGAGCAGATGTTCAAGTCTGTCCTAGTTAAAAGTGCTGTTACTCTGTGTCTCTGTAGAGTACGGGGATCCAGGTGACAATTTTCTGAGCAAAGTCACCGGCCTCGGTGTCTTCCTAGGCTGTTGAGGTCTGTGCCAAAACCTGCCCGTTGTCTATACCACGTAGCAGTTTCCACATCAATATTCTGTTTAAAAAGTTCTAGGCTTAGGCAGAGCTTCCTCCCAGTGTGAGAAAAGGGCAACAGGACCAGAGCTGCTCAAATTTTGCACCCTCCAAGTGGAGAGCATGTGAGGATCTACCATGGTCTCATGTTGACACGTGCTTCCACATGTGCAGCATCTGTAAGACAAAGCCATGCCCAGGATCTACTGCCTGCAGCTGAGACATCTCGACCTCCAGGTAATAATGGTATCTTAAGCTAAGCACATATAAGCTGTAAACTGGAGTCTTTAATAAAAGTTCAAAGGATTTTTTTGTTCGCAAAGGGAGGCAATCTTCCAAATTAAATCTGGAAGTGCCAGCTAATTTTCTCTGTATCAATAAACGCTATGCATAGATTTTGGTGGACTTCAGGGAGCACTTTGATTTTATGACCAGTCCAAACCATAGGAGTGGCATGCACTAATGCCTGCCTAAAGTGCAATAGCCAGAGTTGAAGTAAAGCGTGTGGTGTCTCATGAGACAAACATCCAGTCCTGGGTCTATAGTTTCTAACAATGAAAAATTCACCTCAAAAGTTAGAAAGTGATTCCACTGATTAATCCTCTTCATTAATTTTTCCCTTTTTTCTACTGAATTTAAGTCATGTTGGCTTTCCAATATTGGTCTTATTCCACCTCAGTATTCTAGATTGAAAGAACTTCTATTGGATTCCTGTGGTCCACATGGATACTTAGAGACACCATCAAGTCACCCTGTAATTTTCTCCTTGAAAAGATGGAGTACCTCCCGTCCCCCAGGACAGCACATTGCTGCCCAGGTTTTAGTCATTCCCCCTCTTCCCCTCTCAATCCGTTCCAGATTTTTAACATCTCTCTTAACACACTGATACCAGAAATGGACAAATTATTCCAGGAATGGTTTCGTCATTGTCAAAGGCAGATGTATTATAATCTCACAACTCCTACTCACTATTCCATATCCATTATTCCTTTTGACTGCAGTGTCACCTGGGATCTCATTATTAGTTGATTATCCATCATGTCCCTAAGTACTTTTTAGAGTCACTATTTCCCAGGTTAGCAAACCCATACCATTACTGTACCTTATGTTCTCTGTTCCTATGTACATGGCCCTTGGCCATATTGAAATAGATACTGTTTCACTGAAACCAAACTCTCTATATCATTTCTTATTAACCACTCTCCCTCCTCTCATGTCACCAACAGGTTTTTCTCAGTGATATTATAATTTTCCCAGTCATTCTTAAAAATTCCAAATAACATAGAGCAAGAAAGTTCTCTGATGAACCCAGGGGAAACACAAGTACTCAGATACAATTCCATATCAGTAATGATGTTTTCAGACTTGTATTTTAAGCAGATTTTAATATAATGTGCATATTATAGGTCATGGGTTTTTTATTGTTTTCAGAGTCTTTGTCATTTGAATTTATGAAACGGGATCTCTCATGATACCAGGTCGAATGTCTTGTAGAAGTCCAATATATTACATTGACAATATTTCTCTATCAATCAAACTCATCAAAAACATCTAAGTGTGATGACAATATCCATTTTCTATAGCACATGCCAATTAGTTACTTGTTTGGAGTTGTGGGGTTTTCTTATAATTTACTTATTAGTTCAGTTCTGTATCTATCATTCAAGTACTTTGTATAGGTTCACAGCACTATAGTATTTTTTTCTGGGTTGGATTTACATCTTTCCCTTTTATAAGGAAAGAACTGTAAGTAGAAGGTCTGTTCCATTCCAAATTATATTTTACTCCTTTTTTACTTGACATCAAAGATAATGTGTTAATTATATGAAAATTTTATTGTTTAAAAATAAATCTTACTCTAAATATACCTAATCCAGGTATTCTACTGATCCGGTGAGAAAAGTATTTTATTTTGTTTTTTCATTCTTTTGTTTTGGAAAAAAATACCTCAAAACCTAGTTGCAGAAATTAACTCTGAAGATTTACTCCTAAAATGAAAATGAAATATTGAAAGAACTAAAAACCAACCAACCAAACAAACAAAACCCCAAAACTCTAAATTCTATAAGATTTTTATATGAAGTGTTTGTATCTAGGAAATTGTTTGTACCTATGAAAACAGATTTTCTGCAAGAAAACAGTGATTAAAGCAAATTACTTTCAGAATCCTAAATACCTAGGTATTTCATCCATATTCATACCCCATTACCTGAATCTAATTATTGCTAATGCTAAAGGAATCCCAAATAAAGGAAAAAAAAACCTTATTAGTGAGTTGATGACATTTTTAATAATTCTTATCATTTTATACAATTCACCTAGAAAAAAAATATTTTTAGAACATCTCGTGATGTTAACGTCTTGACCATTTATGTCATCACGAATTCCCTGTCCAAACCCTGAGTTGCCCTATTCCCTTCAACAAGAGCTGTTGAGAAACCGGGAGTTTCATTTCTTTTCTCAAGTAGCTGGGACTCTTGATTAAACATCCTCGTTCTCCACACAAGAAATGCGTTGAGGATTTTGGTATTTTTTTTTCTAAACCGATCTTTCTCTTCAAAGGCAGTACAGTGAGGGTGGAATTAATTTGACATAACTGTATGCAACCCCACTATAGATGTCTCCATCTGAGATTATTGCCCTGACTTCCATTTATAGTCGATGGAGGTGCTTTTAGGGCGCAATTCATCTGAGTTCAGCTGTCTGTTTTAGGAGAGATGAATTGCACTTTAGCAGGGTCTGGTTTTCTCACTGATGGGGAAGGCAGGCTGGGGTTACTGGCTGAGGTGCAGCTGTATCCACTGCACATATCTCACATTAGGCGAGCTGTTTCGCAGAATGGCTTATACCAAGACCTATGACTACACGTAGTGATTTTTTCTGGATCTCCTTGGCTTGGGAACGTCTCTCTGGCATATGAGAGAAGGAAGAACAAGCTTACCTACCAAAATCCACTAAGAGTTCAATTAACATGGAAAACCAGTATTTCTTGTTAATTTTCTCTAAGCATACCTAGATAATAAACATATTCTTTGGGTGGGGAGACCATAAGGACAATCATTATCCTTAAAATCCCTTTGTGTTGCCCAGCTGTTGAAAGGGAGATATAATGCCATTAAGAATCAACCTTAAAGTAGAGAAGAAGCTGATTTACACCAAGCTGTCTCCCTTTAGCAAATACATTATAGAGAATACTAAAATACAGTAATTGTGGTGTAAGGCCGTGGAAGGTTTCTCACGGCAGAAGAATATTACAGGTGGATCAAGTGCCTGGAAGTTGAAAGTACACAAATTCAAAGTAGAAACCAATAAAATATATTTAACATGGAATTGAATTTCTAATTTTAACAATGTTATGCCAAAATTGGATTTTAAGGTTATGTTGCAGTATAATGAGAAGTGACTCAATGAAGATATTACTAGATTGATTTCTGTGGCGTGTTTATGCAGATTATGGTGGGTGACCATACAATGGTGTCTTTCTTATGCAAAGTCCTATTCTTACAGAAGTCATTGACGGAACGCCCATAGTGTTCATTAGGAGCAGAATTGCAGAGTTAGTCTCTATTATTCTGTACCTAAATGTCTCATAATATCTGGTTTCTCAGCCTCTGTGAGATTTTCCAGGGTTTGTATGGTTTATAGATGGGTTTATTTTATTTTTTTTGAGCTAATTTTGTAAGCTGATACCTGGAGAGGGTGTTAGGATGTGAATACACAGAAATTGCTAAGATTACAGAAACTCAGTTGAAGGGAAAAATAGGAACTACTGAGCAGTATACACTGCTTATTGCATTCAGTAAACTTACAGCATTATATATACAGAATGGAACAGACTGCATGTAATCCGAGCAACTTAAAATTCATCATTTAATTTTCTGTCCATTTACTGAAAGCACAAGTTGCTGCAGTGCACGCCTCTGGAATAACCTAAGACCTATGTTCGTAATTTAAAAACAGTATAGATTTCTGTGATTTTTTGAATATCCATCGCTTTAGATGAAGAGGGAATTAGGACACATTAGCATACAGCATAGCATGTGTTTGTTTCTGCCTGTCATGTTGATTGGTATTTGTCTTCAAGCCCACATGGAGATGGCTTCTCTTTTTGAGCAGAACACAAATGTTTTCCGTTATATTAAATATCATCAGGTGTCCAGGGCTGCACTGAATAGTCAGTTTTATAACTGTCTGTGAGGAACAGGTTTTGGAAGAAAAGCAATGGAATTTCTTTATGTAAGATTTTAAAAAAAAAAATAAAAAGTTTTTGTCTTCTTTTTCTTTTTCCTTTTTTTTTTTCCCCCCAGTATATATATTTGAAATTCTACCATAAGGGAAATGTCAGGATTTTCTGAATCAAGATAGAATAACAATAAGCTCCATCCGTTTCTAATGAAGGCAGCTGGTTTATTTCCGTGTAGGCATGGAAAGTAGTTTCTCTATTAGCGCAGTATTCAGAATACCATTTGAACAGACTTTTTCTAAGTTCTTCATTATACCATATATTCGAGCCTTCCTTATGGGGAAAGGGGGAGGGGGGAGAAAAAACAGCAGTTCTCTCTTTGGTTCAGTGTAGTATTCATAATGCCATTTGAACAGACTTTCTCCAAGTTGTGCATTGCTTATGTGTGTTGCAAGCTTTCCTACTGATGAAAAGAAAAACAGATTTTATTTTTTTTTACCTTGATTTTCAAAGTAGTGGGGGACGTCCTTGAAAGGCAGGCTCAACTCCTCTTTTTCTTTGTTTATGGATTACTGTTCCACATGGGAGCAATTGAAACAAGTCCTGATTGGACTGTAATCCAGAAAGAACGACTCCTACCCTGACTTGTGTAGCATTAGAAAAAAAAAAAAAAACTAAACTCAAAATAGCCAACCTGCTTTTCAGTTAACTGTTTTTTTTAACAGATTAATTGCTTTTTGTTCAGACATGGGAGAAGCCATGCAGAAAAGCTGTTGGGTTTGCACCCTTGGAGGACTGACACAGGGTTTTCTGGTAGGTGATAACTGATGGGTAATATCAACAAAGACACTGAAGGGGCATTATAAAATAAATAAAAAGGATAAATCAATGCAAAAACAGTTGCATAAACCCCAAGATTTTAAATGTGGGTCATTGCCACAGTTGGACATTTGGAAGGGACCTGTAGGAGCCATCTCCAAGCTCAGAGAGGACCATGGCCAGCACTAGACCATGACAGCCAGGACTTTGCTTAACCGTCTTACTTTGGCTCAAGTTCAGACATGGGCAAATATTCTGGGTTCCAGGAGGGCCACACTGCCTTCTTTACTCTGGTTGTTGAAACGTCAATTAGAAAAAAAATATTTAAAAGCCCTCGTGAGTGATGTTTACCAAGTTGTGCTAAGTATCAATACACTTTTTTAAAGCAGGGGGAAAAAAAGAAAAAAAAAGAAGAAAGAACTACTGAATTTCTAGGTAATAGAAAGAATTGTAGTGACTGCTTCATCTGATATCTGATTCATCTGGTTTATTAATCTCTGCATTATGCTGGTGACTGAGAAGAATTTAACTCTTTTTCAGCACTCCATTAGTCATGATTATATTTTTTCTGTATAATGGTTTATAAACTTTGTTGCTATGTAGGTATTTTAAGTCAGTGTCATCTAACCAGCTATAAAATGATGAGGGGTACAGCATAGAATCTATTTCAATTTTGTGTTAATTATTCTGTAATAAGAAACTAAAAAATGACCTTTTTAAGTATTTAGAGCGTTCTCTACAACAACCAACAGTATTTCAATTCAGATCCCACTTATTAGAGTGGTATCCCTAAAATCTAAGCTATAAAGTTAAGCTCTTCTGAAATATATCCTTGATTCAATATAACTAATTATGGGACATCTTGGAAGTGGTTGCAACTGTAATGGAGTGCTAAAGAGTATAATGCAAAACACAGAATATTTCAGAGTTCAGGAGGAACTCCTCATAAAACCTTAGATATATGGAGAATTGCCTGTATCCCTTTGCCTTTTCCCCCCAATCATAAATCTAAGGCTGTGCAAATTTGAATCCAGTTTTACAATTTCAAAAATATTTTAATGAGGAATAGCAGAGCCAAATGAGTTTGCAATGAAGGTGGGTTGTGCATGAATGCAAAAATGTCGTGTTATTACCGATGAAAATGTGATTTTACTACTGATTGGTCATCTGCAGGAATAATTTGTCGGTTTTCTTTTGAAACGGCTTATGTGCCTGGTGCAGAGCAGACCTTGTGGATGTTTCACCCGCAGTTCCAATTTTCTTGGTGCGTGACTCAGGGAGAAATACTAGCTGTGTGGTACAAGTCGACTGTGGAAAAATACAGTCTAAGAACATTTTAAGAACCCCAGCTGAGGCAAAAGTGACTATCGGGGGGCCTGTGAAAGGCACCATGGTTATGTTTATTGGCACAATTAACACCTTACTTCTAACACAATTCAGTGAGCCACAGATACAACTTGTGCAAAAAAACCTGCTCCTTCAGTAATTTGCAAATCCCACAAGACTATCATTCTGTCAGCCACGGCTGCTCTGTTAAACAACCTTCCAAGTAATCAGCTGCAGGAAACCTGAAAGATATATTATGATGCTACGTATTAATTTACCAGGTTCCTTAATAAGCTTTAAATAAACAAAGTTATCAAGCTAATTAGCATTCAGGGAAAAATGATGTTCTTTGAATCTCTGAAGTTCTGAGACTGGTTAAAATTCACTCAAAGAAAAATAAGCGCATTAAAACAATAGTGAATTTTGTACCAGGAGGAACAGCCCAGCAGTCTAGAAAGCAGAAAACCAGTTAAGTGTTTGACCTAAGATTTAGAATCATAGAATCATAGAATTGTCTAGGTTGGAAGAGACCCTTGGGATCATTGAGTCCAACCATCTACCCTACTCTACACAGTTCTCCCCTACACCATATCCCCCAACACCACATCTAAACAGCTCTTAAACACATCCAGGGATGGTGACTCAACCACCTCCCTGGGCAGCCTATTCCAATGCCCGACCACTCTTTCTGTGAAAAATTCTTTCCTAATGTTCAGTCTAAATCTACCCTGTTGGAGCTGGAAGCCATTCCCTCTTGTTCTTCAACAGTCTAAAAAAGCCAAAAAGAGGCTCAATTTTTCTAAAGTTGTCATGAAATTAGAGCTACAGAGAGAGCCTTGGTGGACATTTTTTAAGAAGTTCTGTTCTCTGAAATTGATGGTCATCACCAATTTAAACCAACACAGTAATTTCTGAAAATTCCTTCAAGCTCCAAGACACAGTCTGCTGTTCAGATACCCTGAGAATGTCAGCCTCCACTTGCTCTTCTAGGTCCTTTCAGGTATAGATGCACTGAATTGCAACTGGGATGTAGATATCTATGTCAGAGAATCTGGGGCTTCTTCATCTTCCTTTGTTAGCTAAGTATAATAGCACTATTGTTTCCTTCTCCAGTCTTACCAAGATAAGTATTTCAAAGGGTTTTGGGGCCCAGAGATATTACAGAAATTGTGTAAATACCTAGAATAGATTAAAAATATGAGTGTAAACAGTAAACTTGTTCATAAAGTACACTGTAATCTCTAAATACTCTACATAAACATTTGTTTGAGAAATAAAAAATAATTTATTACATCTATATATTACTTGTCACTTTGCATAGCCACATAGAAACTAAATTCAAATTTTCCACTAAACTAAAAAAAAAAAAAAGAAAAGATAACTATAATACTTTTCTGCATTAATATATAAACATGAAAAATTAAAAAATTAGTCGTTTCATGCAGATAACTGCTGTGCCTGCTGAGAAAGGATGCACCACAGAAAGTGGGTAGTGGACATGGGCAGAAATCAGCACAGGAGGAGGAAGAGTGAGGGGAAGCCAAAGCTCCTTGGGACAGGTACTCTCACTGAAGACCCAATAGTCGTGGAATTACTTTATTGCACTGAGTAGCAGTGTAATGGTATTAAGAAACTGTAAGTCTGATGTAATCTTTCTTGGATTTCTTACATGCGATACTTGGTCTCTTAGTGTCACCTGTGGGCAGACAGCACTACCTCAGTGCTCTTCATCCTGTGGTCTTGGGGGTCTGCTGGGATCTCTGCACTCCTATTAAAGCCCCCGTGAAAGGCAATTAGAAAGCAAGCCTACTGGCACTAGGCTTAACTTTACTATAACGGGACCCATATCTCTGCGGGAAAAGTGAGCAAGGTGCTGAAAACTGAAAGGTGTTGAAGATCATTTCTCTGGAGAGAAGGGAGTCATCAATAACCTTCTTATTTATTTTCTGGCTTGAACACTCTCTTGTCTCTGGTCACCTGTTAGCTGCATTATGACATGGATCACATTCCTTTTAGGCTCTTATTTATTTGTATTAATGATGGCTTAGGATGCACTGCTTGGTCAGGCTCTCAAAACCGTCTTACAAAGAGAGCTTAACAAGTTTTATCCTGACCTGCACTGACAAGCAGCTTCCCTACTAATCCACATTTGTGTATGTGTGTTATGTCCCCCTGAGCAGTCTGTAATGGGCAGCCATTCTCAAAGCTAATGGGATTCCCAGCTTTGCTTCACAGGTGTCCTGCTCAATTCCTGGTTGCAAATTGATGATTGTTGTACCGGTTCATTTGTCCACACCTTCCCTTCCCTTCCCTTCCCTTCCCTTCCCTTCCCTTCCCTTCCCTTCCCTTCCCTTCCCTTCC
>VUYV01000227.1:630666-756100 GCA_008711295.1 Anarhynchus alexandrinus | reverse complement strand
CCCTCCTCTTCCCTTCCCTTCCCTTCCCTTCCCTTCCCTTCCCTTCCCTTCCCTTCCCTTCCCTTCCCTTCCCTTCCCGTCCCTTCCCTTCTCTTCCCTTCCCTTCCCTTCCCTTCCCATGCTATTGTATGCAAATGACATAGTAATAGAGGATGCTTATGTACTGAAATCCCTAGAGAACATATTTCAGGAAAAAGGGCTGCATTAACAGGGCTGTGTCACAGATTAAATATAATTGACATTATAAAAGAAAAAAAAAGAAATTATTTTTTTTTAATGCTTTGCAAATCATTAAACTGATTCTTATGCACACACCTTTCCAAGAGTGACTAGACCCCTTCTCATGTCATCTTGCTCCCTAAATCAAGCAATATTCAGTAAATAGGACTAGGACTGTTGTTTCTTTCTGCCTTACTGATGTGAGAACTCTTTGAAGATTTTTACGCTGTTGCCTGAAGTCAAGTAAATTCTGTTTCTTCCCGATTCCTAAAGGAAATCAAATCTGGTGGAACAACTTCTCAGATTAGAACATCATTTCTGTGAAACAACCCAGGGGAGACGTTCCTCGAGGTGTCTGCATAACACTGTCTGAGGCGCTCAACGTGCTCCACGCTGCCAATGTGTCCTCAGATCTCGCACCTTGTCAAGCACCAGTGATGCCCAGAGAGATGAGAATAAGCCCACCATGATTTAGATCTGCCATTGACGAGACTCCCTGACTCTATCATCCTGCAAGTAGATGCAAAGGGAGGGGTGAAAACATGCAAATCACTTATATGTTTGCAAAGAGTTCAAGAATTGTTTTTCCTTGCAACAATAATGCCCCCAAATTATGTGTAAAAGCCTAGATTCTTCTTTGCCTTGATTTTTTTTTGTCCTTCAGAGCAATCTGTACCACTTAAGTAGCATCAGTAACTCTAGTTAACGTTTGTTCCATCTCCATTTAGCAGTGGAGATTCCTGGCCATGAAACGGACATCAGTCATGCAGCAGTTAGAGGTTAGATACAAAAAAAAAAAAAAGTCAAAAAATTAATAAATCTGCTTTTAATGAGCCTGGACATCAAAAAGAGGGCCACAGCTATGTTAAAGGATATGTGTGGTGGAAGCTGGTTTCTGAGCAGGCTGCCATAAGGATCAAGTTCCATCACTTCTCTTGAGCTGGATCTGTAATTTAGGCTGCTACTTTTGAGACTGTAGCCCTCCAGAAAAGCTCTATCACAGAATTTAAAAGCAGAGGCTTATACACAGACTGTTTTTGAAGCAGTAATAGTGGATCAATCTAGGACTTCATTTCGGCAGTTCAAAAACATACACACTGGCAGTGTCTAAATGACACAGCACAATGTAGAGCCGGTAATAGACCAGATGCTACTACTTCTTACCCTTCAGCTATGCTTCTTTAAATTTTATTAGAACATAATAAGCTCGGCTAAAAATATGCTTTAATATGTCTGCATTAGTTAACAGCCTGGTAGGAATTCTAATTATTATTGAGTTTATCATGGAGTACTACAATATGCCCTTTCTTTAAATTTCTAGAGACCACTTAAGCTGCAGATTGTTAGCTGTATAAATATTTGTTGATATTTAAGATGCATAATTCATTTGTTTCCCCAAAAAAGCTGTGTAGCCATTTTTTAAATACTGTTCAAATGCTGCTATTTTAGTGAAAGCTTTGCCACTTAGCCAGTTAGGGCTGTTGCAATTCCAGTGGGAAGATGAAAAGTTGGGAATTTGGAGTTTGAAAGATAGCTATGATAATGCATTTTAAAATTATTCTGGGATATGCATTTAAGTATTNAAAAAAAAAAACACAACAAAAAAACAAACCCAACTTGTAAAATATAAGACATCGGATTTATAACTGACTAAACAATGTAAAAATATCAGTTGTGTTGATTGCTCGTCCAGGCTTTTTTCCTCATAAGACACAGTGTTGCTCCTGATATTTTCACTTTTTCCTACGCAGATGCTGTAGGAATTCAGTGAGCTGTTATTGATTGGGATTAGATTAGGAACAGACAATACAGCCCGGTTTGCATCTGGCTGACAAGGCAGCACTCTTTTTGTCTTGTGTAGTTCAACACTTTCCACAGAAAAAATGTGGTCACTAGGTACGATTTCATTATAAATAATATCTCAATTAAAATTCACAAACAGATTAACATAGCTGCAAATCACTTTTAGTGTCTTTTTCCTTTAATGCTTCTGGACTTTTCCTTTTTCAGCCTTGGTTTATAATTCTGTACTCAATTTATAAAGATTAATTAAAAATATTTTATATTCATTTATTTTAATTTTTTTCAAGTCATACGACTCCCTTTTGACTAGTGCTACTACCTTATTCTCCTAACTTTCACATTAGCTGCTGAGTTCCAATCTTCAGTGTGATCAAAGTCGCTGTGCCCATGCCAGCGTCAGCTGGATTTCTCGTGGGGTGCGCTGTGGGTCACCTTTCCCTCTTGTACCTGGAAATGTGTAAGACAAAGCGTGGAGAGAAGAGAGAGAGAGAAAAGAAAAACCAGCAAAGCAAAAACAAACCCCCTCAAAACCCCCCAGACTCCCCAGGATTTCATCCCGTCCAGCAGCCTGTGCTGCATTTCAATATACTGTTTTAATATAAATGTTGCTTGCCAGATAGCTGAGTCTTTAATGCAGAAATAATAGTAGTCTAGCTCTGATTTCTTAGCTTATTTGCTGTATTATCCTATGTTCGGTCTCTGATCGCTGACCCCAGTGGTCCTTTCCAGCTAAAAAACTACATTTTTCACTTCTTTTACATTTTCTCTGTAAAAATATTAAACAACGTTGTTTTAAAAAAATGTATTTTGGCATATATGTCCTCTGCAAGCAGAGACCTTTGCAAAAAGAACCCCAAAACCAAACCAAAGACCCCACAAACTGAGTTGAATTCTTGCTCATTAGCCCTCAAATACGCTAGGTTTCTAACCCTAGCTGTTGTCCCCCTCTTGGACTGTCTCCTCTTTTGAGTGAAGTTTCGTTAACTCTTTCTCTTTGCCCCCATATCAGCAAAATTTTCTTCCTCCACTTCCATCCTATCAACTTTCTTCTGTTAGCAAGACCCGGTGTCTTGCTCCTTTTGTGATAAACAGGAAAATTCACCAAAGACAAAAATGGATTGTGACATGAGTGGGGCTGAATTACCAAAGGGAGGGAGAGAAGAAAAAATATCACCAAATATTCCTCTAATGAAACTTGTCATTTCCTAATGAAAGGAGTTGAAGGTATTTCTCATTAAAAACTGTTTCCTCTGTGAGTGCACATATGAACTATTATTTGGAGGCAAAAGCTTCTCCTCTGGATCCCACTTTTTATGCTCAATGCTTAATTGCAATGTGTTCAGCTTCCTTACTGTGATCCGCCACTACCCACTTGTTTCTTCTCTTCTTTTGATGTTCAGTTTTAATTCCCCCCTCACCAAAGTACTCATTCACTTGATTGGTCTTTAGCTAATGTTTTCACCACATTGCTGAGCTCTTCCTTTTTTTCTTCCGAGTGTTTTCTTTTTTTTTTTTTTCTTTTCCTTCTAGTCATCTGCATGGCTCTATATTCCATCTCTACTTTTCTTCTACATTTTCTTCTGGGAAATATCATTAAATATGATTTTGCTTCCCACTGTGCTGAGAAATGACAGACTCGGAATTATGCCTGTTTGTCCAGATAAAATCCCACCTGGTCTCTCCAGCTTGTCCTGGGGTTGTGTCTGTAATGACCACTTCAAGATCAATGTCACTAGAGCAGGGTTCTCCATGTTTCCTCAAAAGCTGTCTTGATAACTCTTTTCTTGGCTGCTGGAGATTATTTTAAGTAACTTTGTGCATTTCTTATCACCAACTATATGACATATAATTAGTCACAGCACCCCAGCCAAAGGGACTAACCTTTTCAAAATATGTCAATACAATAATTTAACTCATCAAGATATGGGTGCATGCAAACCTCATGAAGTTCAACAACATCAAGTGCAAGGTCCTGCACATGGGCCGGGGCAATCCCATCCACAAATACAGGCTGGGTGGAGAATGGATTGAAAACAGCCCTGAGGAGAAGGACTTGGGGGTGTTGGTGGATGAGAAGCTCAACATGAGCCGGCAATGTGTACTCACAGCCCAGATGGCCAACCATATCCTGGGTTGCATCAAAAGCAGTGTATCCAGAAGGTCGAGGGGGGGAATTCTGCCCGTCTACTCCGCTCTCATGAGACCACAGCTGGAATATTGCGTCCAGCTCTGGGGGGCCCCAACATAAGAAGGACATGGACCTGTTGGAGCAGGTCCAGAGGAGGGCCACAAAGATGATCTGAAGGCTGGAGCACCTCTGCTGTGAGGACAGGCTGAGAGAGTTGGAGGTGTTCAGCTTGGAGAAGAGAAGGCTCCAGGGAGACCTTATTGCGACCTTCCAGTACCTAAAGGGGGCCTACAAGAAAGCTGGAGAGGGACTTTTTACAAGGGCATCTAGTAATAGGACGAGGGTCTTCAAACTGGAAGAGGGCAGGTTTAGATTAGACATGAGGAAGAAATTTTTCACTCTGAGGGTGGTGAGGCACTGGAAAATATTGCCCAGGGAAGTTGTTGAGGCCCCATCCCTGGAGGTGTTCAAGGCCAGGCTGGATGGGGCTTTGAGCAACCTGGTCTGGTGGGAGGTGTCCCTGCCTATGGCAGGGGGGTTGGAACTCGATGATCTTCAAGGTCCCTTCCAACCTAAACCATTCTATGATTCTATGATTGTGAGATACTCACAGTGGACTTCTGAAACAAATCAAGACACTGGTCTGGAGTAGCTATCCACACTTTGACACAAATGATCAAATAAGGAGACGTGGAAGAGCAAAGGACAGCTCTATTTTTTGTAGCTTTGATTGTTTTTAATTTATATGAGTTTCAGTGAAACAAGGCAGTATTTTCTTCCATAAATAATTTCAGGTGCATTGATGCTACAATACTATGTGCTGATTTGTTACTATGTGGACATGAATACTTAAATATAAAGGCAAATGGCAGTTTGCAAGTTGGGAATCAAGTCTTCCTTAGTTCTCAATGAATAGAAATTCTGTATACAGATTTATGGTAAAATTTTGCACTGAGTGCTTAATTCCCTTTCTTTCTCTGAGAGCCTGGATATAAAATCAACAGAGATGTTATGTTACACTTTCTTGCCTCTTGGCATTTTCCAGGAAAACGAATGTAAAGTTTGAGTTGACCTTGCTTTAATACATTGCAAAAGTATGTGCTTGTCAAAGAAATATGACATCGTACTAACAGTCTCTTTCTGCTAAATCGCAGCCTATATAATATTGTGCCCTCATGCAAAACAGTTGTGTACTATTTTGTGTAATCTGTTGAAAAATTGATTTTAAGAAACGTAACTTAATATTTTACATATGTACATACACATATAAATGTATAAAATTCGCAGTAACCACCTCCAACCTGCCTTTAAAAAAGATCCACTAAGCAATTTCAGCCTTATTTTTCTAACCCATGAGCAATTTCAGAGGGGGAGCAAGATAACAGGGCTTCAGGCATTCCGTTCTCAATGGAATTTATTTTTCTCTGATATAGCAGTGGTCTGAGTCTGGTAATCTCACTTTCAAAACTCCTGCTGGACCCCCTTCACACTGCATCATGCTGTTTGGGCACAGCAGCTCAGGCGGCTCTACTTTCTGGATATCTGCATTGCATTCCTTTATTTGGTGAGCCTCTCACATCAGGGAGCTCACAGAGGTGGCCCACCAGGAATACTGGACCTCTGGGTATTAACCCAGCAAAAGCAGTTGTAGTTACCAAGCACATGGTCAAACAAATGTGACTATTTTACTTGACAGTCTCCCAAAAAAGTCTTTCATAATCTTTCATAGAACTGCAGAGAGCTAACCATAATGATAAATACAATTTAATTCAATTTATAGAGTTGTTGGAGTGTCAAAGTCTACGCAATATAGCCTATGTAGCAACCATGTTCCGGCTGGAGGTGTGACGAGCCCTAAGGAGCTCCCATAAAGCAAATGTATTTTAGCTGGTGTTGATCAGGACTCAAAGACTCTTGGAAATCTAAACTAATGCATAAGATATTAGACTTACACCCTTCATGAAATGGATTCCTAACAGCATCAGTAGAAAGATAAGGATTGTAGTCCAGGAGAAACTAACATACTGGTGACAAGAACAGAACAGCCATGGAATAACACTTCCCAACTACTCTGGAAACCAGATCACCGCTAAAGTCTAAGCAA
Organism: Anarhynchus alexandrinus; assembly: GCA_008711295.1. Taxonomy (NCBI): domain Eukaryota; kingdom Metazoa; phylum Chordata; class Aves; order Charadriiformes; family Charadriidae; genus Anarhynchus; species Anarhynchus alexandrinus. Next base: position 749,846 of record VUYV01000227.1, on the reverse strand, counting down.
TCAAAGTCATATTCTGTATTCATACGTCTTCATACTAAGCAGAATGAACCCTCAGTTAGCAGACACTATGTTGTGGGTTTACACACGCTTTCTCAGCCAGGAATTATTTCCACAGGAACGTGTTGTTATTTTTCCTGTAGGTAACAGATGGACCTGGCAATTGAGGTCTTTTTTTTTCTTCTTTTTTTTTTTTTTTTTTTTACCTTTATTGCCTGTTATCCCTAATGGAAATCTCTACACTTAGAAATCCAGCCTTAATACATTTTATTTATGCATAGCATATTTATGCATAACACCTTTTGCTTAAGGTTCAGCAGCTGTTAGAAAGCAAAGGATTTTTGAATAAATAAAGAAAGGAATGGACAACAGCATGGCATAGATTATGCCATTTTACATACCAGTGCTGTCCCATCTTAAATGTAGCGTAGACCACTAGTCTCACACTGAATATTGCAGAAGCAGAGATGTAGAAGAAATGAACAACATGGAAAAACTCAAACAAAAAAGTAGAATTTCTGCTATAGGAAAAAATACCACTGGGCAGTAAAATCAAACAAAAAAGCCATTGAACAAAATAAATAGCCATTTGAATGTGTAATGGGATATCAGATTAATCAGATTAAATATCCAAGTGAAAACTTGTTCTTGACATAAGTAGAATTCTGTTATCAAGTTTGATTGCAGGCTTGAATTGAGCTGTTTTTACCACTGACAAGAATATCCAGAAATGAAGCCAAAGTAGAAGAAGAATAATTTATAAGAAAATAAAACGATAGCATTTTCTTAGGCTTTAAATCACTAAGACATGATGTCATACAGTAATTTAAATTGGAAGGGATCTCTGAAGACCATTTTTTCCACTCTGCACCTTAAAGTAGGGCCAACTTAAATCAGATTACTTGGAGTTTTTTCCAGTTGAATTTTTAATGTATCGAGGATGGAGACTGCAACACCTCTTCATGCCACCATCTCCAATGTTTTATTACCTTTCTTATGAATTTTTCTCCTAATATATAACCAGGATTTCCCATGCTGTAGTTCGTCCTTTGCCATTTGTTGTTCCGCTCTGTATCTCTGAGAAGGGTCTGTTTTCCTCCAATTTATAGTCTCTGATTAGATAGTTACAAACAACAGTGAGGTCTCCCTTTAGCTTTCTACTCTCCAGACCAAGTAAAGCCACATCTCTCAGCCTCCCCTCATATACCATGTAGGCCAGTCCCCTTGCCGTCTTGATTGTCCTTCTTTGGCCTAGACACTGTAAATGTCTTCCTTGTATGGAGGAGCCCAAAACTGGACATGGTTCTCCAGATTTGGTCCCACGTGTGCTGAATAGAGGGGAAGAGTGACTTCTCTTGGCCTTTTCTCTGCACTTTTGTTAATCCAGTCTTGTATGTGAGGCACACTGCTGGCTCACTTTCCACTTGCTGTCCACCAGGATTCCCAGGTCCTTTTCTGCAGAGTCCTGCTACCCAGATCATTAACACTGACTTTAAAGCAGAATTGTTTTCTGGGCTGACCCTGAGGTACGCCACCGGCTTTCAGCAGTTTGCTGAACTTCATGCTGTTGATCACAAATCTTTGATCCTGCAATACCCATTATTTTAAGGTTTACATGTTCTTCTGTTGCATCTGGTGCTGGCCAGTTCTACAGAAGTCTCTGAACAGAAGAGCATTCACCAGTCATCCAGTACCTTGTAAGATCTCTTAAGAAATTCTTCTCTGTGTGTCATATGATTTAGTGGGTTATTCAATAGAATTTAATCTCTGGAACCATATGTTTTCTAATCAATAGAACATGTAGAACTATTATAAAAACTAAAGTAAAATTTTAGAGTAAAAAGCATTCAGCTCATTTTTTTTCTCAAGTCACAACAGTGCTCAGATTTGGTTTCTTCTTGCAGAATTCTGTGAAACTTATTTTCACCATGAAGTTTCAATTTGTGAGAGTCTTCTTTTTTCTTTTTTCAAAATACTACAACCAGTCTCCGTCACAATTGAATTAGTGTGATTTGCTGCTCTGCCCCTGCTTGCTACCTGCTGCACTGCTGTGCAGTTGGCTCTTGACAAATCAAAGATCAGGGTATGAGTATTGCAAATCAGATTTGGAAAGTGTTAACTTGGGAGAAATTTGTGCAATTAGTATTGTATATTACATTACTTCATTCTAAGTAATGATGATTCATTCCCTGTTCTTAAAATAACGAGAAAAAAAGCTAAGGGTGATATTTTGATATCCTACAATAAAAATACAAACATTCTAAAGAAAAAATCATCAGCTTTATTGTTTCATGTAAGAAATGGAAAGACTAATTGGTGATTTTTTCATACTGTCTAGTAGTATAACAGCAGGAAGTAGGATGTCGGCTCAAGTATTCTAGTGTCATGCTGGAGTGGGTATGTCCTCCCAATAGCATCTGCTGCAGAATCACAGGAGGTGGGATTTGTGGTGTTTGGGGTGGGGTTTTTGGTTTGGGGTTTGGGTTTTTTTTGTGTGTGTGTTTGGTTTGGTTTGTTTTGGGTTTTTTAAGGCCAAGTAAGCAGATTGTTAGTATTTGAAGTGAATTGAAATTTGGTCAGCGTCTTTGGCATGAATTAATTTCCTGCCATAGAAGTTTCACTTCAGTTTCATTTAGTAATCTTTGTTGTTGTTTTTTATTAGCATGCCTAGGATAGTGGGAGTAGAGAGTATAAGAAGTCTTAGCTGGAGTGTCAAATAAGGGAGATTCTACATTGAGAACAGCTTTTCCAAGATACAGGCCAGATGGTAGCTTTAGGACTTAAAAGCTGAGAGAAGTAGCTGGAGCTGTGTCAAGAGAAATAGTTAAAAAAAAAAAAAAAAAGTACTAGGAAAAAGGAAGCAAGAGAGATTGTCAAGTCAAATCGGCATAAGTAACTATTTGTGCTACCATTCCTACGTCTGCATGAATAGATGTATTACTCACATAACAACCTAGCAAACAAATCTAAAGGAAGGATGAGGGACAAGGTGAACATACTAAATATTTGGATACCCCTATATAAATATGATTCACTCCATTTAGTTGTGAAAAGTTGACAACCCTTGAAGTCATAACATAGCTTTTGAAATTTCCATCAATTTTGAAGGAAGAATTGAAGCCATTACCAGTCCAAACCCATGGGATAGGATATATGCGTATATCAAAATGCTGAGACAGCACAACACATTGAAAGGCAAGTTATTTCCTACCTGCAGACCTAGAAACCTTATACCCTGATACAACTGCACCAGTCTGAAACCTCCACTGTGCAACTCTGGAACCTGGTGCAATTACAGCTTCATATTTCAGAGCCATCTTAGAATCATAGAATTGTCTAGGTTGGAAGGGACCTTTAAGATCATCGAGCCCAACCATTAACCTACCAATGCCAAACCACCACTAAACCATGTCCTTCAGCACCACATTTACCCATCTTTTAAATACCTCCAGGGAGGGAGACTCCACCGCTTCCCTGGGCAGCCTCTTCCAATGTTTGACAACCCTTTGGGTGAAGAAATTTTTCCTAGTATCCAATCTAAACCTCCCCTGGTGCAACTTGAGGCCATTTCCTCTTGTCCTATTGCTTTTTACTTAGGAGAAGAAATCGACCCCCACCTTGGTGCACCCTCATTTCAGGGAGCTGTAGAGAGCAAGAAGGTCTCCCCTCAGTCTCCTTTTCTCCAGGCTGAACAATGCCAGTTCCCTCAGCTGCTCCTCATAAGACTTGTTCTCTAGACTCCTCACCAGCTTCATTGCCCTTCTCTGGACACACTCCAGCACCTCAGTGTCTTTCTTGTAGTGAGGGGCCCAAAATGGAACACAGAACTCGAGGTGTGGCCTTGCCAGTGCCAAGTACAGGGGGACAATCACCTCCCTAATCCTGCTAAAAATCTTAAAACATATTGAAGGTAATAAAGTTGTAAAATGAGAATGCCTTCCAGATTATGGAATTTTTCCTTTTTTTCAGACCTGACATACTCAACCCCACCCATAAAAGTTAGCCAGAATTGCCCAGAATTAATTTTCTTGCCCAGATGTGCAACATTAACCATAGAGTTATAGGTTTATCATCTTCAGCAACAGCTAACAGCAGTCAAACCATGACTGTTGTAAGTTAGCTGTCATTGTGCTATACCATCACAAAGGAGAAACATATATTGATCCCCACATTTCTGACAGAAAGTGGCTCAAAATGCTGCTATAGATATATATAAAAGAATTTTACGGTCCAAGCCAGATCGATCCAAATCAGGTGTGTAGCAAACACTTTTAGTAGCAGGCGTTGGAAGCAAGGGGTAGCCTTCGCTGAACACCATTCAAAGCTGGAATATGTTGTTGCTGCCATGAATTGATCTCAAAACTAGTGACAACTATTTTTCATTCTTGAAGCTTGTTCTTGCTGGAGGAGGCAGTCCAGAATAACAAGTTTTACAACAATTTATGGATTCAGAGGGAGCTGAAAGAGACTGTAGGGCTTATTGAAGCTAACCGTAGCTCTTAGCTAATAGTTTAACACTGAGGTTCTGCCGAAGTTCATAAGAGAAAAGCACAGCAAAGGTTTATGTATCTGAGTTGCTTTGGATAACAAGAGAGGATAACAATTTGCAGAGTAAGGGAGTTGGATTATTTTCATATATAGATGTGTCAAACCTTTACTATTTAGATTATATTTTTCCTATCTATAAAACTAGAAGGGGAAATTCTTTTATTAACAGAGGATTGAACACTACTAGCTGGAAGGGAGGCACAGAATGGATTTTCTGAGCAGGATTTTCAAAACTTCGAGAGGGCCTAAATGCTTCCATTCTCAAAAGACAAGAACTGATGCATTTGGGAGCTTTCAGAAAACAACATGTTAGACTCAGGAGGCAGAAAGAGAGGAATAATTTTACAGCTGAAGACCATAAAACCATGCCTGTCTTTTCCGAAATGTACTGCAGGCTGAGAAAGTCCCTGTGTACGCTGACAAGGTGTGTGAGAAAGTATTTCAGTGCACATTTCTGTTTTCACTGTGTGCTATCCCATGTTTCAAGAAAGAACTGCCATTCGTGAATATTGGGTCTATGTTGCACTAGAGAGGTTATGAAAGTCTTTAGAGAACATACCGGTATATTTGCTACCTAATAACTTCAACAAGCAGTTAATGTATTTTAAGTAGATATAGTAAAAATTCTCAATCAATTTATTTTATAATGAAGTTTAAGAGGTGATTTCATCACGGTCTACAAGCACTTAAGTGAGGAAAGCCATCTGATGGTAATGGCTTTTTAATTTACTGGAAAGTCATAATGAGTTTCAGTGGGTAGAAGCTGATGTTAGATAAACCCAGATCAGAAACAAGGTGCATATACTAAGTAAAGCTAATTATGCATTGGAAAATCTTTCCTAAGTGTATGATGGATTCCTCATCACCTCAAGTCTAAAAGTTGAGACTGGATATCCTTCAATTAAGTTTGTAATAGTTCAAACAGAAGCCATAAATTTGATCCAGGAATTAGTGACTGAAGTTCTCTGCCATGAGTTTGCCCAGAGATCAGACAGGTATTTTAATGGTTTGTTCTGACTTTAAATCTGTGAAGGCTAGGCAAATGTTGAACGCGTTCCTTTACATTATTCAGAAACTCCACATTTTTGCACATAATGAAATCACAACAACAGTTTTGTGTAAGACCTCCAGTGTAAGACAAAGTGTACCAGATAAAAGAGGTGACACATTTCTACCCTCCTGAGCTTGGTTTCTAACACAGGTTTCAAGACGGTTATCTGGAACACAAGAATTAAGTCTGTTCTTGTAATGACTCTCTGGAGCGTAAGATAGATATATGAGTCTTCACAATACAGAGGATGAATGGAGGAAACCATCGACATTCATTTCCCACTGCCACTTGATTCATTGCTGAATTTAGCTCCGAACACTGTTGCTATATCTTAAGCTCTAATCCCCACCATGTTTTCCTTTTTTCCAATTGAGGGAAAAAAATGTTGTGTTCAGGAACTGTAGATTTGACATAGAAAGTAATGACTGAGGTTTTTATTACAAGGCCAGTATCAGTAAGTCTGTATCTTTTTGTCTTTTTTTTTTCTAATCTGTCTAATTTAAAAAAAAAATAAAATCAGAAGACTCATGAGGTTAGAGTTGGAAATATTGGTTGAATGCACAGTCTCAGACTGAAGACTGAATCAGTGGAATTAGAAATCAGAAACTTTACTTGTTTTTTATTTACAGTGTCTGTTTGGGTGAGAGAGTAAATGAGATGGTAGGTCGTTTCTTCCTACAAGAATACGCATCAGAATCCATCCTAATCTTTCTTTTAAGAATGCAGTGCAATTTTTTTTAGTTTAGCTCAATCGATACACAAACACTCTGTCTATTTAATTTACTGTCTCCTGATTTCTCTCAGAAAGGATAGAGAGTTTAGATACTCACCTGCACGTAGAAACCAGCAATCTTCTTTAGGTCCATTTTGTAGATACAGGAACTGATGCATCTAACTTGGTTGTTAGAGATGCTATAGAAAATGTTCAAGGCCTTAGCCTTTCTTAACAGTCGAGTGCTAATTAACTTCATTGATTCCACTTAATGAGTCACAAACATTTAAAAAAGGTCAGACCTGAACTGGGCTACGTAGAGATATATAGAACTTCCAATATTTTTATTTCATTGCTGTTTAAGCATGCACCTGAAGAGCATCTAAAGCAGTGTTAGAGAGTAAAGAATAACACTAATGTTTTGCAGTTACAGAAGTGAGTTGGATGAGAGCTGACAAAAGTGTCTGTGTTATTTGGTCACCATTTCACATAGTACATCCTCAGCTTTTCAATATATGTTAAGCAGGGCCAGGCTGGTGGACAACCTGGGCCCATCTAGCACAGTGCCCCTTCTCCAGCAGTGACTGCAAGCAGATTGCAGGAGAAAAGGATGAACTGAACATGCATATTTGATGCTTCCACCTAATGCTTTCCCAGCCTCTAATCATCTTCAGCTGGGGGGATTTCTTGTATCTGTTTAGTTTAGTTACTGTCTAGTTAATCACAAAAGATCCTTTTTCCAAATGTTTCTTCAAGGAACATTTTTCTTATTTCTTGAATGCAGAAGACACAACCTTTTTTTGCCTTATGTAGGTTTGTAAAATAGTATTTCTTAAAAATAAATATAATTGTGAACAGTCTAGCTGGAGGATAAAAGTATGCATAAGGGGTAATAAGACATATTTTAAGAACTCACATGTGTCAAAAAGTGTTGAACCACTAAGGTCATGCAAAACAGGGAGAGGGAAAATCTCCCCACTGTGAATTGAGGTATGAAGGTAGTCACTGAGGAATAAACATTAGGGATCTTGACATATATCTCCTACTTAACAGTAGAAATTTTTCTGGTCCATTATGTGAGCTCTCAAAAAACCCTGTAAAAGATCAAGTCCCTTAAGTGCCTATTCATCAGGACCAATAGTAAATGTGACAAGGAAAATGAATTTCATTTATTTGGCTAAATATTATTATTAAGCAGTCAGTTGCAGTGAACTCAACCTCTTTGTCTTTCTTAAATATGAGAAAGTTCAAGTTCCGTGATACATTACTGTAAGCTCAGCGTGGTAGCTGGTACTGAGGAACATAGCCCATGTTCACGTGTACACCGTGCCCACTCTGGAAGAGTTTGGATGTTGCAGAGGTGGGATTTCCACATCTGATTTCAAACATCTACCATCCAAGATAGTTATCCAAACTCCAGTTACAATCAAAGAAGAGAAACAGTGGATTTTAGGGTGAGAAACATGTCATCTTAAAGAAGAGGTCTGAAAGAGACAGATGTCTTGTACTGTAACAGTGCTATTCACTCTTGTTGACTAGAAAGGGAGCCTAGGGTGACTGGCTCAGATGCAGATGTCTAACTGAGGTGTGATGAGTCTCTCCCTAGGGTCTCTGGTGTCCCTCCTTGTTAACTGTAGGAATAAGCCTTCTCCAGATTGAAAACTTTTGGAAATAAGCCTTGTAGGAAGCCTGATATCTTTATGGCTTTAAACCATTATAAAACTTTTGGCATTTCAAGCATTTTTGAGCAGTGTTGAAAGAACTTTTGAGCTGGAAATCATGCTGCTGTAGACTTTTGCACCGTTGCCCTACTCGGGAGTTTTGAGCTCTTTTTCATGAGCTGTATATAATCTCATTTTGTAATAACACTCATTTGTTCTTTTCCCACTTTCAGTGTTTGGGATGCTATAAAATATAAAGCTGCCCAGAGAGGGATGTAAAATTGCTGAGATTTTCTCAAATCTCAAAAAGCGTCAGTTCAATTTCCACTGCGTTCATAGGCATTCTTCTCCTTCTACTAACAATTTCAAATACTTAAAATGAAAATCTTTTTGTTGCTATTTCTTTCAAGTTAAAACTTGGCCTTTTGGATTAATTTTGACACAAATATAAAACACAGAGCTTTAGTATATTTACAGGAAAATAATATAGAAAGCAACAACAACAACAAATTATTAAGAACCTAAGAAATATAGGACTTTGGATTTTGTTTTGTAAATGCGTAGCACATAAGATGAGAAGTTTGCTTTCCTTCTCTTTGGAGCATGAATGACTATTGTAAACCAGAAACTAACTGCCAGTAAATACATTTTATGAATGGATTGGTGTTAACTGATGCTGGTCATGCCAGATAGTAATACATAACTGAGTCATTACAGTGACCAGATACATCACCACGTGCAGTCTGTCAGTCCCTCTCTTCCCATAAAATCTATACAGCATTCACGAGAAGATCTGAGCTGCTGACAAGGAGCTCAAGACTTTCTGTTTAAAGCACAGGTGAATCCAGGGAATGAATAGATGATTCTTCACATTAATAGATAACAGGTTTTAAACTGTCTGAACAGGGATGGCTGCATGAACATCTTACCACATTATATGAAACTCCAAGGAGAAAACTTCTTTTTCACATAAAGAAACAGCAACAGCATGGTGAAGGGTTGTTCTTCACCCTCCCAAGGATGACACCTCTTTGGATCTCCATGTGGATGTGTGAATGCAAATAAGTGCTTATTTTTTAGAATTGTCCAGTTCCTTTTTATTTTTCTATAGCTTTTTTAAGATCTTGGCTTCCATGTAGTGTTAGCTCAGGAAGCATCATCTTTAACCTGGCCTTTCATCAAACATAGAGATCTCTAAATGTGGTCCACCTAGACAAGTAGGTAGAGCATGGTTTGATGTTTCAACATAGTGATGCTGAAGAGACAGATGCAGTGATGATTCAAGTGCTGAGTGCTGCTTAATACAGGAACCCTGCTGTTAAAGTGGTATTTTGCAATATAATTGTAATAACTTGAAAGGGATGGATGCTACTGTGAAAGAGCACTGAGAATGCCAGCAAGAGACCAATTTTATGCGGTCTGTATGTTTGAGGTAGGTGTTTGTTTGTAAGAGAATTGACTGAGGATGTCAATTAGTCATAAAACGATACTCTTTGGGGGACAGTCAGAAAAACTAACAAAAGTTAGTCTCCTAATCTGAATCATTCTCTGGAGGATCCCTTCCCTGAACTGACTGGAATGGAAGCCCGGAGAAATTAGTTGTCCAAGTCTTAAGTTAACCTTTGTGAATATCCCTCTGTGAGATATATCAAAATAATATGTGTAAATACTTATTGTTAGGGTCTTTAAACGGTGGCTGCTCCTTCATATCACACTTAACGTAATACACAGGCAAAATGGATGTAAACATAAATTCATTTTGAAGTACACAGAGTTCTAATACTTCCTTTGTCAGCCAAAAAATCTGAAGAGGAATCAAAGTGCAGGTGACCTGGGTCCCTAGAGCAACTTGAATGACAATAGATAGTTGTGCGGATGAAGAGAATTCAAGGCCAGATTTTCATTTCATTCCATCCACTTTAAAGCTCTAACATCTTTCATGCTGTGCTCCTAGTCTATCCTATTTTTTTTCCTCTTCTGTGTGTGTGATTTAATAACAAAATGGATAGGAGAAATTAGGTTCCTAAGTGAGAAGGTGCAGGAGAATGATCTATATATATACACATGTTGATTTGCCAGGTAATTATTTCAACAGCCTTTCGGTTTCATTAGAGATTCTGGTACAAGTCAGAATGTCACTTATTTTTATTTAAAGGTTACAGGAAGGAAAATGAGAACTGACACATTCTGCAAGCAGGCCTGATTTATCAAGTATCAGCTGTATCTCCAATGTTGCTCAAAGCTACTTTAGCTTGGCTTTTGTCATACAAGAGATCTTTCCAGCTTACTGAGGGGCAGTGATCACATGCATTGCCTTGCTCCATTCTGCTTACAATATTTTTCTGATTTCTAATTGTACTTCTCTAATTAGTCACTGTGAATATTTAAAAGCGTGATACAACAATACCTGTAAATCCTGAGACTTCTTGATGCCTGAGATTTCATCAGGCATTGGAACGCATAACCCAGGGAGTCCCCATCCCTGGAGGTATTTAAGGGTCGTGTAGATATAGCGTTCAGTGGTGGGCTAGTCAGTGTTAGGTTAATGATTGCACTAGATGATCTTACAGGTCTTTTCCAATCTAGGAGATTCTGTGATTCTGAGATTATTTGGATAAGAAATTGGCTGGATGACCAAGCTCAGAGATTTGCAGTCAATGGCTTGATATGTCACTGGTCAGTGACACCCAGTGACGAGTGGTGTCCGTCAGGGGTGATTACTGGGACCAGTACTGTTTAACATCTTTGTTAGTGACATGGACAGTGGGACTGAGTGCACCCTCAGCGTTTGCTGATGACACCAAGCTGTGTGGAGCTGTCGACACGCAGGAGAGAAAGGATGCCATCCAGAGGGACCTGGACAGGCTCGAGAGGTGGACCCATGCAAACCTCATGAAGTTCAACAAGGCCAAGTGCAAGGTCCTGCATGTGGGCCACGGCAATTCCAAGCACAAATACAGTCTTGACAGAGAATGGATCAAGAGCAGCCCTGAGGAGAAGGACCTGGGGTTGCTGATTGATGAGAAGCTCAACATGAGCAGGCAATGTATATTCGCAGCCCGGAAATCCAACCACATCCTGGGCTGCATCCCCATCAGCGTGGCCAGCAGGGTGAAGGGGTGATTTTGCCCCTCTACATTTCTCTCATGAGATCCCACCTGGAGTACTAAGTCCAGCTCTGGAGTCCTCAGCACAAGAAGAACATGGACCTGTTGGAGTGACTCCAGAGCAGGGCCATGAAGATGATCAGAGGGCTGGAGCACCTCTGCTGTGAAGACAAGCTGAAAGAGTTGAGGTTGTTCAGCCTGGAGAAGAGAAGGCTCTGGTGAGACTTTATAGCAGCCTTTCAGTACTTAAAGGGGGCCTAAAAGAAAGACGGGGAGCAACTCTCTATCTGGGGGTGTAGTGATAGGATGAGGGGTAAAGGTTTTAAACTGGAAGAGAGCAGATTTAGATTAGATATTAGGAAGAAATTCTTTACTCTGAGGCTGGTGAGACACTGGCCCATGTTGCCCACAGAAGCTGTGGCTGCCCCATCCCTGGAGGTGTTCAAGGCTAGATTGGATGAGGCTTTGAGTAACCTGGTCTGGTGGGAGGTGTCCCTGCCTATGGCAGGGGGGTTGGAACTCGATGATCTTTAAGGTCCTTTTCAACCTAAACCATTCTATGATTCTATGTTAACCTGGTCCTATATAAACTCATTAAAGATCCGGTATGTCTTAAAAACTGATAATAGAGTACAGACCTCAAAGATAGCACAGACAGTAAATCCATCATGTTCCTCCGAACTAAGAATCTCTGGGAAAGCATTTCACCAAGTTGCAAACTCAGCATAACCAGGAGTTTCTCCATACTTTGAGGAAATATATTTCTGACCAGCATCATCTTATTTCTTTGAAATACAGCATCTACAACATCCTACTCAGTTTCTTCCAGCAAGTTGTTTGTTGGTTGTTTTTTTTTTTTGGTTCAGGAAGGAGAAATAATGTCTGTCAATCACAATGAAAAGCAGGCGAATCCCTGTTTGATAACTGCTTAGAATCTGCAAAAAATAGTGTCTTTTTAGCAAGGATTGTCATTGACTCCTTGTGGGAAAGTAAATAAATTGCTTCTCTGTCTTTTCAGCTCACCTTTTTTTTTCAATACTGTTTCAAAGTATGGAAAACATCTTTTTTTGGTTTAAGGTACACCTTTGATGTAAAAGCGAAAGTTTGATGTAGTTGTCTAATGATGCCCCAACCATGTGAGGTGCCTTGGCACTCAGTTTCCTTGCCGAAAGAATGTTTTTCTGTATGTCCTGTGTTGTATGTGCCACATCTGTAGGTTTTTCAGATACTCTAAAATCTCTCAATTGATTCTAGGTGTTTTTATTAAGGAAAACTTGAGTCAAGCTCTCCAAGTAGGATTTATTTTCTTGCTTAGATACCTATGTATCAGATGCACGTGCCTACTTGTGAGTGTCTACTTGTGAGCAACATGACCAAGCTCCCAACACAGAGATCAATGGTTCAGTTCAGTTGCCTAAATCCAGTTTTCTATTACCATATGACTTGCCTAACTGTAACCAGGATATTCTCAGAAGGCCTACAACTTTCTGGAACAGCATCTAGAAGTCAAGGAGAATATGCTTGGACATCTCATATCTATCTGTGGCTGGGCATCTGGATCCCACCTCTAATCAACACAATCATGTGATTCTAAACAGCTATTCAGTTCTCCCTAAAATAGACACTTAGGGCATGATGTAGAGGTTTGAGCAAGGGACTGTACTGCCATTCCAGAGGTACTGCAGATACATCCAGGCCATTTACATGATGTTGGAAGATATGATCCAGGATCTTTGAGAGACGTGCTCTTTAGGAACAGCAGCTGAAAGCCAGGTGGGTTACCCTATTATGTTTTTAATGGCAGAGAAAGAGTCTACTAAGGCAACTGGGCTGAGTCTTTACTGGCAAGTGAACTGAACTGCCTTTTGGACCTTCTGAAGTCACATGTTGTTGACTTTTTAATTTAAGAAAAATCTCCATAGAATTTATATCACCAAACTCTAAACTGATTTCCAGTCAAAATCACATTTCCAAGCAGCCACTTATCATGGAAAATGCTTCTTTTAGTAAAGATATCATGATGCAGAGTTATCTATCTATCTTCTCGACCCTGTTCTACCTCCTGTTCTTGTCCACATGGCAAAACAAGACTTCTTCAGCAGAGCACTGTCTGTAAGTCCTGAGAATTCAGTGCAAAATAATCAATAAACACATTCCATACAACAAATCTTAAGGTTTCTTGTAGTTATGTTGCTGTAACTATTACAATTCATGGCAAAAGTTATGTTTTTATTGCTTAGTTATAACTCAAAACTCATTTTCACCCATTCTTGGACTGCAGTTGGCTACATTAGTTTTCACTTTAAGCTGTTGGTGCAAATCTCCACTTTCTTTGAAGGTCAGAGGTACTATTTTGGGAGGGTGGCTTTCTATTCTTTTGTGAATGATTGCCACAGATAATGGAAAATGGCAGCTGGTTTTGTTCTCAGTGGGATGTATCTGTAAGTAATTATTAAGGAAGACTAGAACTTGGTATGGCTGATCGTCTCTTCTTTTAAACCTATAAATAAAAACTGAGAGCAATTAGGGCTAAAGGGCAATCTGGATGTAATTTGTGTGCGATGCCTAACACAGCAGGACTCTAATTCAAATGGTGTTATATACAATGATATGATATTTCCACAGTTCTGCAATTCCCAGATTTGAGCAAGCTTGAAAAAGCTCAAATGCTATAAAAAGTTATTTCTAACCAAAATGGATACATAGGAATGCCTGGATTGCATGAATCTATTCTTTTGCAATATATGACACAGGTTCCCACATACAAGGCTTTCCCAAAGCTCTTTAAAACGTGTTTTTGCCATATTTTTACCCCAAGTGAAAACCTACCTACTTTAAGACTGGCCCAACTATAAAATTGTCACCAATGCAAGGTCTAAGGGACAAAAATAACATATTCAGAAGATAATTCTCTTGAATAAAACTGTTAAACTGGTAAGAAAAGTAGAATATAAAGAGGTAGGAAACCCTCCAGCAACAGTGGAAACACTAACAAGAATTATTTGTCATAAATAAAAGACATTAAAGATGACATGTCAAAGCACAGTAGCCGCTAGTTGTGCAGGGACTGGGCTACCCAATTATGCAATTCAGGTTGAAAACAAATGGTGTCTTGTAATGCTCATGACATGTCAGATACTTAATTCTGAACTGCAAAATGCCTGACTTTTTAAATTTGAAATGCAGCTGTGTCAGTCAGATGCAGCATGTAGTGTTTACACTTTTTAGTAGTAGAACTGGAGAAAAAAATTCAACTGCAATAAAAAGATTGTATGAAAAATGTAAACCAGTTGATAGAAAACTTTTGTGCAATTGTGGCCTGCAATTTGTATTCAATTTAAGAGGTAGAATGAAAAAAAAAAACCCTAACAAAACCTTACAGGCGTACTTGCATGTTTAAACTGCTCTGCAATGGCAGAGATCACTCTCTTGTTTCACTCAGCATTCAGATGACTTATTACTCTTCATAGCTTGTTTAGCTCATTTTTAAACATATAAAGCAAACCATAACATTTGGAGGTTGGTAGATGTGGATCTGTTATTTTTGGTCCGGTAATGAAACTGTGCATTCAGACCTTTGTTCAAACCCTCACTTTCTCATCAGAAGGACAAAAGCTTTCAATAAGTCATGATGGGATGCTGAAATCTGTGCTTGTTGTGATCACCTTCTGGAAACACGGCGGCAGGTCAGTTAACTCGGCTGCCTCGGAAAAGCTTCAGATGTTCTAATGCACAGGACGAGGTATATCCCTAATGTTCCGTTTTACTCCATAATGCCTGTCACAGACTGCCCGATATCTTAAAAAGATGTAGTCTTAATATGTCTTATTCCTTTGGGTTTGTGCTTGATGCACATCTTAACTTACAGTCTCAGGGAGGAGAGAGGAATGAGCTATTCTGATTCATTTGAAATCTGGTTTGCTTTTTCTTTTTATCTTCCTTTCTTCTCCATCTCAAGCTAACTGCCATTGCTCCTTGCCTTGTGAAGTCCTTTCTGGCTTGGGCACAGACAGCAATTCAGCCTGAACCATTGCAGTGAGTCTGCTCCACCACTGGCCGTTGTAACTCTTTTCCCTCCTTCCTTTTTTATCGGCCTTCCACATTCCCATCTCTGTACACACTTTGTCAAGCTCTTACAGCCGAAGTGAGGCACACCTGTTTTAAACAAGGTTTGTGAGATTTTTCGCAATTTCCAGCCAGGACTTTTTTTTTTTTTTTTTCATCTGAAAGAAACTCCTCAGGTTTTTTTTAGTACTTAAAAACTATTCTATATAATCTCTCACATCTTCTTAAGCAAGGGAATAAGGGTCATGTCTAAGGTGTAACCGGGGCAGCATCTCAGGGAAGGCAGAACTGAACTCTTTACTCAGTTCAGGGAGATGGATCAATGGGTATTGTGAAAAATTACATCCACCTAGTCATCCTTTTGAATTCAGTCATGAGTAAGGCCTGAATATTACTCTACTCCTTGGTTCAAAGGTCCTGAACTAGTTTTCTTGGATGTGACTTCAAATATGTGTTTGCTCTGCTTGTTCCAGGTTCCTCCAAACAGTCTCCCTCATTCTGGGATTTAGAGGATTTGTTGGGACTGAGTGTGATTTCAGCGTTTGAGCCTTTTATTCCCGTTGTACAAGAAATTTTGCCCCTCTCCAGTTATCCACCCAACTCCCCTGCCCCAGTGTCACCAGGTGTGCAGTCCGTGACGCTGTGTTACAGTCACAGAATCATAGAATAGTTTGGGTTGGAAGGGACCTTTAAAGGTCACCTAGTGCAATCCCGGTCTAGGATTACTGTCTGTTAATGACAACACCATGGCTAGAGCCATCACCATAAAAAACAAACAAACAAGCAAAAAAAACACAAAAAACCCAAACAAACAAACACCACCACCACCACCACCACCCCCAAATTACTATCATTAGGACTCATTCCGATGAGTAACACAGATGCCATGTCATCAACTCAAATGCTGAAAGCTAGGTTTCCTGTCTACGTGGCACAGGGTGTTCAGAGACAGACCACTACAAGGAATCACCACCCTGATGCTGTTGTGGCAATAAGGTGTTGTGTAGCAGATGTTCTTGTGTGCAGGTGGTTCTGATGTCCCTCAAACCATTGTACCAGTTTCTGCCTAGCAACTATACATGATGTTATGCTTACCTTTATCAGACCTAAGAAACTCGGTAGCTTTAGGTCTTCTAGTGCCTGGTGATGGCTGGATCTTTTCAGCAATGTTTACGGGGAAAACATGCCACATAACCATAATTAGTGTAGGGAAAGAAAGCCTCTTCTCTTCACTGGAAGTTTGAAGTGTTTGCAGTGAAAGAATCAAAATACTATCCCTAAGTTTTTTGGACTTTATGTATCCCTGGCCAGATTCCTGCTTTCTTCGATTCTGCAAATTGAGTACTCCGGCAGTTGCGATGCCTCTCCAATTTTGTTCCGGAAAGAGATGGAGGAAAAAAAATACATATACTTCCCTTCCTAACTACTGACTGGCTGGTGCTGCTGCTTAGATCTGCCAATGGTGGTGATCTGAGGCAGGGCTGGTATGCTGCCTCTAATTTATTTTGACCATCTGCTTTTCCTACTTCTAATTGGTGCGTGTTAAGAGGGAGAATATTCTTAAAGAGCGTTTAGGCTGAGGATGCTCCTGGACTCACTAAAAGCAGATTGAAATGCAGTATTTGTTCTTCGTTGGACAGACCGGGCTGTATCTCAGCAACCATCTCGTATTTGGCAAGAGTATTCCTTTTGCATAAAGTAGTTACACGTGCTGCGGTTGTTATTGGTACGAAGGATGAATTAGTAAAAGTGAAAGAATATCTTAGTATGTTCTGCACACTTGTAAAATATTTACATTGTACCCTGCATGTACTGCAGTTTCTTTGCAAACATAGAGCTTTATGTGTCCTACTAATGCTTAAGATATGACAAGTGCATCCAAATAAGGGTCTTGATTAGGTGGTTGTGCACTCTGATCCCTCACTCTGAAACAGCAGCTTTAAGATTGGTCCATTTACTTCTGTCATCATCTCAGTGGAGACCTTGAGAAAGGTGTCTGAAGTCTAATCTGCCATACCTTTCTGATCCTAAAGCCACGTTTGCATTCAGGGATAGTTAATTGTATTAAAGCCTGAACTCTCATCTGAGAGCAGAAGTTCACAACCACACAGGAGTCTACCTTCTGAACCACTGCCACGTCACAGATTGAAGGAATGGGAGACAGCTAAACACAATTGAAATAAAAATGGACAATTTAATTTGTATTTGTTTGTTCTTCTTGTTTCCCCTACGCTTTCTGGGTGGGACTCATGTTGTCTAAGCTAACTAGCCGGCAGTCCAGTCTGAACAGATAATGTAAACAACCTGTGTGAAGAGAGGAACATCCCCACAGGTGACTTGATTTGCTCTCAGAGATGCTTCTCTTTCTCTACCAGCTTCAGAGAAGTATCTAATAACTTGCTTAGACTCAGCTTTACGGAGGCAAAACAGAGCAACGCAAATCATACCATTTTTTTTCAAATAATTTTGACTTTTTTAGAGAGATTGCCATTGGATTTTCAAGGAGCACCAGAAAAATCTGTGCACTCAAGTAGATGGACACAATGCAGTTTATATCCATTTCATATCATTAATATGTTTTTTTATAGTGTAGATTAATCAACCTTTGTCGATGAAGCAAAACCTACCCGCCTGTCAGTAATTTGCTGTGTTATCTTTGAATGTCATTTCACCCAATAGTTGACTTACTTAAAATGCTTTATAATAATAGTTACACTCTTCTAGCAGATATGATATGAAAATTTGGTAACATATAGTATTTCTTACTAATACTATACTTGTATTTCTTATTTACAATATTCCTCAAAGAATTATGGTTTGTTTTGTCTTTATCATTTTATAGGACCCTGGCAATAGTATATGGATTCTGTTGGAGACAGAGTATCGTACAAGTTTTGGATGAAATATCTACCTAGCAAACAGCCTTGCTGGTAAGCAGTTTCTATATTCTTTCTTCTGCAATATTACATGTCAAGCTATGCCAAGGAAGGCTTATATCATGCTCAATTAGATGTTTACTGAAAACAAAGGATATTTTAAATATTTACAACTGCCTTTCCCTTTACCAAATAACTTCAGAATTACTAGAATTACTAGATTATGTTGCCTCCTTCCCTTGAGAGAAATATTTTCAGTTTCCAGTTTGTGCCATTGTGCATCATGAGGCTTTTAGGCTGATTTCTCTACAGGTTCTCCCTCATTGCAAATGTGCACAGTTCAGTTTCATAGGCTTGTGCAAGAGTCAGAAAACTTCTTTTTTTTTAATGTATTTTTTATTTTTGGAATGTTCTGGTTGTATTCATTGTAAGCATTGTGGTTTTGGTTTGTTGTTGATGCTAAAGAATGTTTGTGGGGTTATAAACATCAGTGCAGTTTTTATTCGGAGATGATTAATGCACGTCAGATATCAAAAGTATTTAAATAGAGAGTATCATGAAAATCACATATTATTTAAAAAATTAGTTATGAGGTCACTAGCCAGGAACACCTGAGCTCTAGTCCTGTTGCTACCTCTGGTTTATCGTATGACCTTGAGTGAGTCATTTCTGAAGAAGGGGAACTGTGTTTCTGTGAGGGGATACAGTAATGTATGAATTGAATGACTCTTCTTTACATAATTGGAGAGCTCATTAGGTAGCAGTTAAAAATGACTAAAACCCATTAAGCCTGATAAGACTTATTTCTTCCAAAAAACTTAACACAAATGCAAGAATAGAAAATATAACTTTAGTTTCTAATAGAGAAGTTTTAACTCTTGCGTTTCCAATACTGTCCTCACTGCTGATTGCTACTTCCATCAATTGGGTGTAAAATCTGCACTTGGAGTGTTGTTAGGGATTTTGTATCTGACAATGAGGCAAAGATTTGTGGATTTAAAGTAAAGACGCCCAAGGTGAAATCACCAGATTTGACTTGCCAGATTGCTGTATAGGGAGATATACGTTCTAGAGACTGATAAAACACAAAGGACATTTTATTTTATGTTAGCCACAGTGGATGAAATACTTGCCACTTTGAAATGTCACTAAGTAAAAACAAATGAGTCTTTTTTGTTAAGTCTTTTTGAGGAAGAGAGAAAATGTCTGGGAAATGTATTTGCTCTGTATTTTCACATATTACCTGGGTATGTACCAGGAGGAAGGGATGGAAATCTTTACTTGGCCAAAGGGCGTTTATTTCACAGACAGTGTTCAAAAGTCAACTGGGCAAGTCCCATAGCAACCTCATTCAGTTAGACTTGGTTTTGAGCAAGGGTTGGACTAGATATCCAGAGGAGTACCTTCCACCCTAACTTACTCAAAGGGTCTGCGAGTCTGTGTGGTTAGGTGATATGTATGATGATCAGAGAACTTTTATATTATGTATACACACCAAGGTACTTTACTTAATCCTCAAGAGAAATTACATGATTTAATATCCAATGGATGAGACCAACCGAACTCTAAAGATGCTGAGGGAAGATGGGGAGCCAGAAAAAAGGAAGAGGGATTTCTTTAGTAAGGTTAGGATCCAGCTGTGGGAGATAATTAGGTACCTAATACCATAGGTGTGCATATAATTTGTCCTGTGGTTTTCAGATTTTCTTTTAAATGCTTTTGTTTTAGAGTATGACTTTCTCTCAGAAGTCTGTGTGATCAGTGACTGCTTTGATCACTGGAGGGTACAGATTTTTGCATGCTGGGCAAAACTTAAGCTCACATGAGGAATCATGACTGATTTTACAGAAGGAACTCTGTGTCCAGTCTCCATAGTAGGGGGTTATAAAACACCACAGGTGAATATGAGCAAAGAATACTATGTTGCTGTAAAAAGGACAAATGTCATTTTACAGTGTGAATAAAAATACAGCCTGCAAAATGCAAAATAATCCTTCTGCTTTGCTTAGTATTGGTACAACCTCAGGGAATGTCCATCCTAGGACATTTCAAGAAAGCTATGGACCAGCTGGACGTAGAGTTCGGAGGAGAAACAAGGATGAGCTATGAACAGTTCATGAGTGAGACCTAAAAGAATGGTGGAAGTGCTTGAGATGGTTTAAGGTGAAAGGGGTTTGATGAGCTTCAAATACAGGATAGGCCATTAGAAAAAGAAATTGATACTTTCTTCTCTCCACTGTATTCATACTGTAGAAGGCAAAATTTAGGGAATTTAAACCGAAGTTAATTCAAGGCAGGTAGCAGCAGAAAGCTTGGACAGGTTGGGAAAACAAAGTGCTTGAATAAACTGCTTGGATGTGTTGTGCAGACGGTCACTGGAGGGCTTTCAGGTTGAAGAAACTTCTGTCAGGTATAACTCATCCTCGCTGGGATAAAGGTGTGGGTTAAGTCACCTCCTGGGGTCTCTCTCAGCCCTACTCACGTCTAATTGGCTGCCCCTGGTTCTAGACTGCAAATTATCAGATGGAAAATTGCTATTCTTAAAGGAAACAGTTGTGCAGAAAGAGGGGCAGAGGGGGAAAGGGAAGCTGTGGATGTGCATTATAGTGGGTAATCAATGCAATTTTCTCCAAGTAAAATCTGTACTGCCTAAATTAGGAATGAACAATATCAACTTATATTCAGTGGAAGCTGAATCCCTGACATTACTATCTCATTTACAATTATAAAGATTTCTCAAACTGCACTCTCAATGTGTTGAAAATATGAAGACAATAGCTGGTTACCATGTTTACTTTAAAATGGTGCGGCTTAGATACCCCATCTGAAATCAACAGCCCCTGTACTCCATACGTTATCAGACCTGATGTATCTACTGATTTAGATTGTAGATTGATGCTTTTAGCAGCAAATCAGTGCCATATTGGGGATCTCAAGACTTCTGAACACACCGCAAAATAGCTGTGATGAACATGCACTCTAATTGTACTACATATGTGGGCATAATACTGTTTGGGATACACAAGACATTAGTTCTGCGGCCGGAAATAAAATTATGGTGAACTCAATGGATCAATTACAAGAAGTAACAGCTCTGTTTCCAAAGACTAAGAATCATAATCTGTTTAGCAAATAATCATGTTGTTTATATGCCTTACTGTTTGGTGCATGAATTGACAGATGACACACTTCTCTGTATATCTCAATTGTATAGAAATATAAGTAGTTGTAATAGTCCTTTTCTGTGTTGCTGGTAGAATCTGAAACCTCTTTGAAAAGGGTTCTTTAGAACTGAGCTCCAGCTTTTCATTTTAGTGCTCTTTATCTGTATTTCAGCAGCTTGAATAATGCCAATTAGAGCCGGTGCTGTACAGTCACCTTTTAATTTTCTGCTTCTCATGCCTTAACATACTCACAAATTTGGGTGTTGACTGTACTGTTGGGTTGTTTGAATGAAAAAAAGAAATCAATTTAAGGTAAAAACAAGTGTTCTTTTTTTCTGAGAAATTTCTGGCCTTAATACCCTTGATGCTCATCCAGCACAGGTGCTCTACTATGTAATTACTGGAAACAGCTTGAAATAAAACACTGAAATAGGACTGGTAACCTTGAAAATATTACCGTTACATTAGGTAACGGCAGTTACAAGATTGCATATGTATCATGTTCTGGTCTTTCAGTGTCTGATGACTGAAACTGCGCCAGTAGTACTGACAAAGAAAATAAAAATTCAAATATTGTTTCAGAAAACATTTTCTTGAGTTGCAAATGATTGGAGAGCAGAGTTAAAAGTAGAGATTGGTTCTGCAGAAATCACAGTCAGCCACACCTGAGAGCCTTTCAAGATTGAATCCATTGATCAAAAATGCTTTTAGCGATCCATTTCCTTATGGGTTAAACAATAATAAATATTGAACAGCTGCAGCTGGAGCATTTTCAATAAATAAAGAGTTAAATACAACCCTGGTCAGAGCCTGGGAGCTCTCACCAATACTTGAGTACTACAAGTTGGTTCCGTTTTTATAGCAGACCCCAGGTCAAGAAGTGATTAATCCTGTTTTTGCTGGAGAAAAAGGTATAGTTTTGCCCTGGAAATATTTAAAAATGCAGCTTTACTATAGAAAAGTTACATTCAACATCATTGCTGTTTTTCTGATGTGACTGCATGGACATTTTCTGTCTGGTGATGAATGGTCTCTTTCTCCAGTCCAGAATCACCTGTAGAAGACCATTTTACATGAAAATTTGCTCGGAATGTGACTCTTCGCAGCTCCCTTGCAGTGCCATTGCAGTTGCTTAGGTCAAGCTGGGAAGCTCTTCCTGGCTTTGGCATTGCACATCCTCACTTAAAGGGGTCTTATAAGAATGATGGGGACAAACTATTTAGCAGGACCTGTTGCAACAGGAGAAGGGGTAATGGCTTTAAACTAAAAGAGGGAAGATTTAGACTAAATATAAGTAATATTTTTTTTTACACTGAGGATGGTGAGACAGTGGCCCAGGTTGCCCAGATTGGTGGGAGATGCCCCATCCCTGGAAACATTCCAGGTCAGGTTGGATGGGGCTCAGAGCAACCTGATCTAGTTGACGATATCCCTGCTTATTGCAGGGGGGTTGGACTCAATGGCCTTTAAAAGTCCCTTCCTACTCAAACCATTCTATGATTCTATACTGCCAACCAGTGAAGTGTTCTGCTTACTATACATCTACACTAACTGCAAGTTGTGTTTCTTTAGTTGGGATTAGTGGGGAAGATAGCAGGTACCAGTTAAAGTAATACTGCGTGACCCTGTGGACTATTTCAGCACAAAAGTGATTACACATTGTCTTCAGGCAGACAAAGAGGGCTGACAGTACCGATGCTGGGTTCAAAACTGAGCAGCAATGTAGTTTCACCTGTTTTTCAAAGAAATGTTTCTTGTACCTTCTGCCTTTAGCAGCTTCATGTTTAATCACACAAATCCAGCTTATCAAAGAGTTTTAATTCAACTTGAAGAAAACTGGTCTTTTGTATATTCCTGTGGAAAATTTTTGCCAAGTGACAGAGAAGTTAACTGTTCTTGGACATGTGTTATGTATTCAAAAAAAACCCAACTGTTGTCAGTCTAAGATGATGGGTGTATGGTACAACGCCAGAATGCTCGTTTTTTTCTGAAGGTGTGTTTGGATTTGTGTTTGGATCTCCTTGAAAAGCAGTAGTTCATTTAGCTCAAAGCAATAGAGTGATTAACCAAATATCTTCCAACAGAATCTAGGAAGTTACAGGTAAGGTGATAGTCTGTAGATTTCCTGGCTCTCTTAAAATAAGTCAGGTTTGGCCAGAGTGGCAAGAAACTGGAACATTCCTTTAAGGGTAAGTGAAACAACCCAGTTTTGGGTCTTTGTCTTTGGAGTATTTTGCCCATCGCAACCCTATAGGAAGAAAAGGTAACCAAAGGAGAGGTGATTGTGTTACACACTGGTTCACATCCACGTGCATGCTTAGAAGAAACTATTTGGCTGCTCAAGGTTCATGTAAGACTGTGGTGATTCATGTACCACAATTTAGCTTGGCAACCTGAGAAGTGGAAGATTTTATTCAATGAGCAGTCCTTCCCCAAATCCTGCTGAAGATTCTCTAACCAGAAGGTGGGGGGGAGGGAAAACTAATTTGGATTAGATCTAATCCACCTGGGAAAAGAACATATATTCTAAGGTGGTGGACTTAATGCAGAAAACCAGAGGAATGTGCAGAAAACTATGAAAGAAAGTGAAGTGAGTTAGCGGTATGTTGTTTTTCTGCATTATTTCAGAAGTCTGAAGATATTAGCTGAGATTTTAGGTTAGTACATAAGCAAGGATGGCTCAATCTCACAAGATATCTGTTTCTGAAATTAAAAAGCCAACAACTGCAGGATTCCACACTGTTAGCAATCTCTGTTTAAAAGAGATCCATGATTCAAAGAGATATGTGACTTAAAATCTACTAGGGAGCACGAAGCAATTAATAGTTGGAACTTTTTATAGCACCTCTTATCGAAGGATCTCAAAACTCTTTACTGGCTTTAATTAGACCTCACTCCGTGCAATATCCACCTGGAATACAGAAATGTTATTTTTTTCTCCTGTATGTGGAGGAACCTGAGACACAGAGGTTAAATGACTTGACAATGATCATGTAAAAGCAAATAGCAATGATACGAACAAATCCCAAGCCTTCTGCCTTCCAGTCCCATGTTCTATCCACCAGCCAAGTTTCTTTCCTCTACATTAAACTCAAGGCTTTTTCTTATCTGTCCTGTAACACATGTGATTTTGATTACAGGATCAAACCCCAGGCAATTAGGAAGACTTTCATCCTTTCCATAAAGCAAAAAAAAAAAAAAAAATTATTGAAACAAGTCAGTAAAAGACCACTTTTTGCTCTCAGGTAGAGGAGGAACTGTTCCTATTTACTGCAGTGAAGGCTGTGAGAGATATGGAAGAGCAAACTCTAGAGGTAAACATGCTGACTTTGGAGATAATGAATAAGGGTTTGTCTTTCTGCTTACACGGAAGAATAGCTTTTTTTTGGGGGGGGCGGTTTGCAGATGGTAAGGAAACATGCCGACAGTATGCTCAGGAATTCAACCTCACAAAAAAAAAATCTTAAGGCTGTGACGAAGATAGTCTCCTGGGAAAAGACAACTGGGATTCATCTCATCTCGGTATATCCCCTGAAGCTATGAGAGACACAGGCATCTATCTACTTATGCAAACTCAACGTAAGAGTCCTTGGCAAGAAGCAGGGGGAAAGGAGGTCAATGTGATTAAATTAGCAGATAATGGAGATAATTCTGTTGTTGCGTCTCTAATAGCAACTTGACTGAGGATATTGGATTGGATAATATGATTTGTTTCTCGTGGCTTAAGGTACATTTTGAAAATGGTAGGAAAAGGGAAATAAGCGAAAGAACTAGATTAACTCTGGTAGTCTGGATAAAAGCTGTGTTGTTTCCATCTCTCAGCAACCTAATTTGAAAGAGCCTGAAGTTTTTATGTCTAGAATTGGTTGCTCGTCAGGTGCTGATAATGACTATTGACAAGAGAGAACCCTGTTCAGACCTTACACAGAGAAAACCGGGTGGTTCATGAAAACTTGATTCATTGGCCTTACTAGAGACATCTCTATACTTAGCTTTATGTCAAGGCCTGGAATCCATTGTTTTCCTCCCTTTAACTGACTTCGCTGTAATACCCCACACTGAATACTGGCCAACCAGTGCAAATATTTTTTTTACAATTTCTCAGCACCAGGAGAACATAAGTAGTTCTGTGTTGAGGTATCATGGGAAGAAATGTTCAGTCAAATAGTGAGTTTAGAATAAATATTAAAACACTTGCATAGATTGAAGTATTCACCATCCAAGTGATCCTGAGCACCGTTATACAGTCAGGGTGTAACAGCATTACCCAGGCAAAACAAGCCAGCACATTCTCCTTTCAGAGGTGATGCTCTGAATTAATTGACAAGGGTTTGTTACCAAAAGATCCTTGCCAAATGTTGTTTGGGAATAAGCTAAAAAACCAAAGGTACAGGTTAGGAAATTAGAAACTGCTTGCATTCCACTTCGACACAGAAAAAGAAGATGGCACTGAAGTGATTTCACTGTTCACACTTCACAAAATCTGCTGAATGTAGACTTGACTTTTAAATAAATAATCGGTCTTTGCAGTTCTCATCACAGATTCTAAAAAGGCAGATGCAGCCTTTGCAAATGATTTTGCTCGGTGTTACATTTGTCAAAAGCTGTCAGAATATAGTAAAAAGGTGTTTATACAGAGTAATATGCTGCTTGAACTCCTGTATGTCTCCTAGACTGGAGATTTTAGATCGCTGATTTGTAAGAGCAAAAGAATTCCAAGTGGGCATGTTATTTTCTGGCTTCACTGATTTATATATGATGCACTTCTGCACATTTACACGTCTGTGAATTACAGCCAACACTTAAGGACTGAAAAAAGAATCTAATCAGGTAGAAAAAGACCAATCTGCTTCACACAAACCATGGTTGTGTAGTTAGATGTTAGGAATTGTGTACAAAATAATCATTATTTAACCTATAACTTTACATGCCTTTAAGTATGTTCAGAAATGAAGTTTGTGTCACGACAATCAAGTCTGGGGAGGGAGGGGAGGATTTTGGCATGTGCTGAAACAACAAAGCTTACAAGAGTGTTTCATACAATTGTGTGTGCCTACTGTCTTCTACATTGTGTCTCCGATCCACTCATCACACTTACCCGACCTTCAGAAAAAACCAAAGCCAAATCAAAACTTTTGAGTTCTATGTAACACACGCATTTATAGTAAACATTTCAGAAAACAGTATATTACAGTATTTTCATATGTAGCAGGAAATATTATCTTTATCTGGAGAACAGATAAGAAAGACACATCCCACTTGTGAACAGGTGCCTGCTCTTTGGTCTGGTTGCTGACTAAATGAATACTATAACCAACACAGTAATACAAATGCTCTAATTATTTTGTAAATATCATTAGATGAAAATTATTTAAGAAATCCATAAGCTACTGGCAGGCAAACATGTAAAGAAGAAAGAAATTTTCAGGAAGAAAAGGAGTACTTAATACTATATTTGGCCAGCTGGTCTAGTTACATTCATAAGCATATGCTAAATAAGGAATGAACTGGTGAGAGAAAATGATACCTTCAAGGCCATGTGTGAACCAGTCTTATTTAGTGCACAAAGTATTAAAGATGTAGTACTGCTTGGAAACTAGGCTTTCTTATGTTTTATGGGATGACTTATAAAAATGAAGATTTTTTATAAATTACTATAAAATGAACCTGCTAAGACAGTTTTTTCTCTTTCAAAATTTGGAGCACAAGAAGAAAATTACATTTGTCTTTTGATAACCTCCAAAGACACTACTTGATTGTCCTAATTTTTCTGAGATATCGTTGGCCATGTCGCAGGGGCAGAAAGGTCTCAGAAGTCCCTGAACTGCAAATTGCTAGAGATTAGGAGCTTATTGGGGAACACGTTGGAAAAATCATGATGGATCTTCTCTATTTTTATGCCTCCGCTATAACCATGGCATGACAGACACTCATTCTCCATTGCAGAAATTGAGACTGCCTTTCTTTTGAAATGCTCTGCATTTTCTTCATTTCCTGTTGCATTACAACATGTTGGCAAAGATGGCATTCTCCAAAGCTTTCTATTTATAAATAAATTTCAGAGGGAGAATTACTTTCTGCCGTAAGCACAGGTCAGAATTCCAGGACTGAGCTTGATTTGAATTTTGAGCTTTGAAATTCAAACACTGTGCTAGATGTGAAAAATGTAGGATATCTTCCCAAAATTACAAATCTTATTGCATATACACAACAAACCTTCTGAAACTCTGCGAGTTAATCTTTACAAAGCACAACAATGTTGCATATTTTGTCTTCTATCATTGCAATAACCTGGGCCTTTTCGATTTCCCATATAGCTAAAACACACTACTTTGTGCGGTGATTGCATTTGAATAAATTGTTTTAAGGTTGATGGTATTTTTTTGCCATTACTCTAGGTCCTTTGACAGAGGGTGATGAATAACTTTCTTAGAGAGAATTTCATGATGAACGATCTCTTCAGAATTTCTGTTATTTTTTCTTATCTTTAAGGGCTGTATCACTGTTCATATCCCAACTCCCTGTAGGGATGGGACCTGGATACACAAACTTCTTTCTATACTCCTGCTTTCCTTTGCAAGAAAATATGAGTGTACAGCTAGGGTATGAATTTAAGTGTGATCTATAGACTGGAGGGCATGGGGACCAGGACTGCAAATAATAGCGTAGATGAAGCCAAAGTAACTGAACACAGCAGCCCACCTTCAAGATGATCACTGCCCAATTAAAATGATTTTTAAAAATGTGAAGGTCCTAAAATTCAATGCAATCTTCCAACTCGGACTGTTCTTATTTCATTCAAGCCAATTTTGACAAGTTCTAATATCTTTCAAAGTCTTGCTGAATGTCCAATTAAACCTGTCATTGGGCAATTATTAACACTTTACATGCTAATGATTACTGTATTGCTGTGAAGAAGCATCGCTTCTAGTATCAGGTTAAGTATTCACACACACCCCTTGCAGGAGCAAGCAGTTGTTTAGATGATTTATATGTGCATTTCCATGTTTTTAAAATAACGGGATTTCGCTTTGCTTTAGTTTTGAACACCACAATTCAGAACTTTTATTAATCCAAACCCACAAAGATGTTTAGGTTCCCAGTTCCAACTGAAGGGTTTGAAATCACTCTTTCCATAGAAGAAAATGTGTCTAGAATACTGATTTCATCCATCTGCATTTCTCTGAGAGAGAGGACCACAGAGAGTGAAGAAATCATATTTTACATATCAATCTCATACAAATTTCAAACCTCCACAAATAGTTGCTCAAAATGACAACACTCTATAAATGTCTGATAGCTAGTAAGTTAAAGTCACTTGCAGCTCAAAGTGAAAGAAAGAATTTCACAGTTTCCCTGGTGAACAACACTCTGCCAGGAAACTTTCTTTCTCAACAACTCAAATATGAATTATTTGAACCACAAAATTATGAATCACAGAATTGCTGAAGCTGGGAGGAACTTCTGGACATTATATCATCCAACCCTTCTGCTCAAAGTAGGGACAGCCAGACCAAGTTGCTCAAGGACTGTGTCCACTCCAGGTTTGATCATGTCCCATGATGGACACTCCACAACTTGTCTGTGCAACTTCTTCCAGTGTTCAACCACTGTCACTATAAAAATAGTGTTTCCTTGTGTTTAAACGGAATTGTGTGTATTTCAGTTTTTGCCTCTCCTCCTGTCACTGGAAGCTAATGAGAAGAGACTGGCTCCTTCTTCTTTATTCCCTTCCTCACCCTGGTCAGGTATTTATATACATTGCTAAGATTCTTCTGAACTGTCTCTACTCCAGGCTGAAGAGTCCCAGCTCTTTGAGCCTCTCCTCGTAAGTCAAAGTGTCCAATACCTTAATTACCTTCCTTGTCTTTTGCTGACATCACTCCAGTATGTCCATGTCTCTCTTGTACTGGGGGACCCAGACCTGGATGGGCACTCAAGATGTGGCTTCACTAGTGCTGAGCAGAGAGGGAGGATCACCTCCCTCAACCTTCTGGTGACACTTCTAATGCAGTCCAGGAAGTTGGAAGGACACATCGCTATCTCGTGTTCAGCTTACTGTCCATTATGACACCCAGATCCTTTTCTGCAGACCTGTTTTCCAGATGGTTAACCCCAACCTGTTCTGGTGCATAGGGTTAGTCATCTTCAGGGGCCTGATTAGACATTTCCCTCTGTTGAATTTCATGAGGTTTCCATCCTAACCTGTCCAAGTCCCTCTGGATGGCAAGACAAACCTCTGGTGTATCAGCTACTCTTCCTAGTTTTGCATCACCTGAAAACTTGCTGAGGGTGCACTCTGCCTCATCCAGGTCATTATGAAGATGTTGAACAGTGTTGGTGCCAGTATCTACCCCTGGGATACACCACTAGTGACTGGCCTCCTACTACACTTTGTGCCACTGATCACAACCTTCTGAGCCTGGACATTCAGCCAGTTTTTGATCCACCTCAGTGTCCACTTACCTAGCCTATACTTCATTAGCTTTTCCATGAGGTTTTTACAGGATATAGTGCCAAAAACCCTTACTAAAGTCAAGAGAAACAACAACGACTGCTCTCCCCTCATCCACTGAGCCATTCATCTCCTTGTGAACAAATACCAGGCTACTTAAGCAGGATTTCCCTTTCATAAATTGATGTAGACTATCCCTAATGTCCTTCTTATCCTGGAAATGGAAGGCAGTCATCTCAGCCCACAGTTTAAATTTCATGGCCTAGGCTATCAATACAGGATTTGGTGTTCAAAATCCTGAAAGCTGTTACACGTGCTTAAACATGAGTGTCTTGCTCTGAGGGCAGTGCATTCAGCAGCCAAGAGAATGCAGGATCTATAAAAAGAACTCAAAAACTGGCAATTAACATGATCACAGACAAGTGGAGATAATGAAACAAGTTATATTTCCCAGTTTGGAGCTGAGATGACTTTAGTTGGGGCACATCAGATGAATGGTTCAGAATGTAAATCAAAGGACCCTTGCTTTTTCTTGCAAAAAAAAAACCAACCCAAAAGATGAAAATTTTATTAATATTTAGCTAATGCGGGTTGAGTTTAAAAAACTTTGTCACTCATAGGAGGATTTAATTTATCAGTTTTTTTCTGAATGGATGTAATACCACATGGGAAATCATTACTTAAAGCAATGAAGATGAGGTTAGTGTAAGTACTAAGGAGGGTAAGGAACTGTCTGCTGAGATAGTTATAAAAGGTGTGTTAGAAAAGGGACTATAGGCCTAGAGGGAAGATACTGATGGAGTAGGTAAGATTTAGGGGATTGTTTTCATTTCACGAATAATTTTGATGATCAGTCAGGTGATGAAGTGACATTATCAATTCAGTGGATGGACAGAATATTGTGCAGGGCAAACTGGATCATTGTGAGGATGGGAAAAACAGAAGTGGGATGATATTTAACAGTAAAAACTGAGTTTCTAGCCTTTAGAAACTTGGAACATGAATCACTACTTTAAACTGAACACTTTTATCTGATTGGGATAGGCACAGTCTATCCCAGGACACCTTTCAGTAAGATGTGTAATATGACCATGAAAAATACAAAATATGATTCTATGATCCAATGAAGGAAAGTATTTACACTACCATCATTTGAAAACTAGAATATTGTGCATAGATCCCAGTTAGGATATTCATATTTCATAATTTCCAATAAAAATTGGAATTGATGCAGAAATGGTTACGCAAACAATGTGAGGAACAGAGAAAATATTAGTTTGATCTATTTGGTCTGCCAAAATGAAAGCTGACAGAGGTCATGCTTTCTACCAACAAATATGTCAAAAGTACCAGATAAGGTAAGAGAAGACAAATATCTTCTGCTTATGAATTAACTTTGACTACACTTTAAGAAAAAAATAGCTCTTTAAAGAGCTTCCAGACAGAGTAGAAAAAACAAAATACTTAGTCTTCACTGGTAACCTCTCTTCCCACAACTCTTGAGTGGATGGACAACAAGGCAGGGACTGGGGGAGCAAAGTCCCTCCCACTGTAAGAGAAGACCAGGTTTGTGACCACCTGAGGAACTTGAACATATAGCAGTCTCTGGGACCTGACAAGATGCATCCCAGAGTCCTGAGGTAATTGGCTGATGTAGCTGCTAAGCCACTCTCCATGATATCTGAAAAGTCATGGCAGTCAGATGAAGTCCCTGGTGACTGGAAAAAGGGAAACATTGCACCCATTTTTAAAAAGGGTAGAAAGGAGGACCTGGAAACTACCGACCTATCAGCCTCACCTCTGTGCCTGGGAATATCACGGTACAGATCTTCCTAGTAGCTATGCACAGGCATGTGGAGGACAGGGAGGTGATTTGAGACAGCCAGCATGGCTTTACCAGGGGCAAGTCCTGCCTGACCAACCTAGTGGCCTTCTATGATGGAGTGACTCCATCGGCGGACAAGGGAAGAGCTATGGGTGTCGTCTATCTGGACTTTGACAAAGGCCTTTGACATGGTCCCCCACAACATCCTTTTCTCTAAATTGGACATGGTTTTGATGAATAGATATTCAGTGATAAGGAATTAATTGATTAGATGTTCGCATCCAGATGGTAGTGGTCAACAGCTCAATGTCCAGATGGAGATCGGTGACGAGTGGTGTCCCTCAGGGGTCTGTATTGGAACCAGCACTGTTCAATATCTTCATCAGTGACATAGACAGTGGGACTGAGTGCCCCCTCAGCAAGTTTGCAGATAACACCAAGCTGAGCAGTGCAGTTGACACACCTGAGGGACATCCAGAGGGACATGGACAGGCTTGAGAAGTGGCACCACTTAAAGCTCATGAAGTTCAACAAGACCAAGTGCAAGGTCCTGCACCTGGGTCGAGGCAACCCCCCATATCAGTACAGGCTGGGGAATGAAGGGATGGAGAGCTGCCTTGCCGAGAAGTACTTGGGGGTACTGCTGGATGAAAATCTGGACATGAGCCAAAAATGTACATTTTCAGCCCAGAAAGCCAACTGCATCCTGGGCTGCATCCCCAGCAGTGTGGCCAGCAGGTCAAGGGAGGTGATTCCACCCCTCTGCTCTGCTCTGGTGAGACTCTACCTGGAGTACTGAGTCCAGCTCCGTCGCCCTCAGCACAGGAAAGACATGGACCTGTTGAAGTGGTTCCAGAGGAGGGCCACAAAAATGATCAGATGAAAACCTCTCCTACGAGGAGAGGCTGAAAGAGTTGGGGCTGTTCAGCCTGAAGAAGAGAAGGCTCTGCAGAGACCTTAATATGGACTTGCAATACTTAAAAGGGGCTAATAGGAAAGATGGGGACACATTTTTGGTAGGGTCTGTTGTGATAGGACAAGAAGTAATGGCTTTAAACTAAAAGAGGGGAGATCTAGACTAGATATAAGGAAGAAATTGTTTACGATGAGGGTGGTGAGACACTGGAACAGGATGCCTGGAGAGGTGGCAGATGCCCCATCCCTGGAAACATTCAAGGTCAGGTTGGACAGGGCTCTGAGCAACCTGATCTAGTGGAAGATGTCCCTGCTTATTGCAGGGAGGTTGGACTAGGTGACCTTTAAATGTCCTTTCCAACCCAAACCATTCTATGATTCTACGAACTTTTTTATCTGAGGTTTGAGTGGCTTGTGAAAGGAATTTTACAGCAGCCTGATAGAGCAGGAAAAAAAAAAAAAAACAACAAACACCCCAATTTGATAATCTAGTCCCATTTCTGGGGTTTTTGAGGAAAATAGATCAAACAATCAAACACTTAGCTGAAAATAACGTTACTCTTAACAGTTCAGTGAAGAGTTTGGCATCCTTCTCGTAAGATGTCCTGTCAGTTGATCTAAGGGATATAACATGAATGGACCATATGCTAAACTCCTATGACAATTCTTGTGAGATAAATATATTTAGAAAGGCTTTAGTAATACAGTCATCAATGCTGCTTTACCATCTGCAGGGGCTCTTATAGTCCTGAGCTGTGTGTATGATTTTGAGTTCTGCCAGAGAGATGGTTGATGCTGCTGACTCCCCATGGTTGTGGGCTCCTTTTACTACTCCTCATGTGTTGGGATGCGACTCATCACACAACAGGTACTGATGTGGTAGAGGAAAGAGAGAGGTTGGAGAAGGGAACTGGGGGAAGGTTACAAAATTTTTCATTAAAGTGACAGTTCTATACTTCTGATCAGAGCTAAGAAAAGTCCTAACTGTCTTATATTTGCACTG
Source organism: Anarhynchus alexandrinus (assembly GCA_008711295.1). NCBI lineage: Eukaryota > Metazoa > Chordata > Aves > Charadriiformes > Charadriidae > Anarhynchus > Anarhynchus alexandrinus. The sequence continues at coordinate 716,467 of VUYV01000227.1, read as the reverse complement.
AAAGAGATCTTTATACAAGCATTTATTGGCATATATCAGTGGACAGTCACTCAGGCAGCAAAGCTCTATTAGATCACTTCGTTAATCTCTTTGATAATGCAGTATTGTTCCCTGATGTACATTTATTCACCTTTTGTTCAGTCTACTTTTAAATGTCAAGAAATGGGGCTTATATTATTCCCCTTTGGAGATTACTCTACAGATTAATAGGTCTCACTCTCTTTCTTCCTCTTCTTTTCCCATTTCTCCTCTCAGCACTCAGCCATTATTTTCCATTTCTCAGTTTTATCCCATAACTCATAGCCAGACCCATCATTACACTAAATTAATTCTTACCCTTTTGTTAAACTAAAACCTTTCAAATAGCTGTAGGCAGTTATCATTTTCCTCTCCACATCTCTAAGTGCGTTACTACTCTTAAAAACAGTTAACAGGGGTGGAAAGCAGTCATTTGGTGACTATAGATCTTGGGTATTAGATTATTTTTTTGGGTTACCACATGTAATCTAGTGTTGCAAACAAGAGATCACTTATGCAAAATGTAAGAATAAAGATAATGAATTGCTTACAAAGGTGATTTATATAGTAACAATAAGAAAAAATGCATTTTGCACATATTCTGCATAAAAATTGCACATGTCCCATAGGAACCAGCTAATGCCTCTCAGTAATTGTGTTCTGACTTAATCACAGAATCATAGAATGGTTTAGGTTGGAAGGGAACTTAAAGATCATCTAATTNTGCCATGAGCAGGGACATCTCCCATTACACCAGGTTGCTCAAAACCCCATCCAACCTCGACTTGAACACCTCCAGGAATGGAGTTTCCACAACCTCTCTGGGAAACCTGGGCCAGTGTCTCACCACCCTCAAAGTGAAAAATTTCTACCTAATATCTAATCTAAATCTACCTTCTTCAAGGGTAATCTGCACACATTGCCTCAAATGAAGACTTCCTGAACTTTTGCCACCCCTCTTACTACCTGGTAATTATAGCATTTAAATTGCTTTGCTTCAAAATCTACAGCTGTCACAAATTTCTTATTCCCTTGGAAATAAATTAAAATCATTCAGTCTTAGTAAGTAAAATTCAAAAGTGAACAAGTAGAGAAAACAAACTGCTACAATTTTCCGTAAAATGTAGGCAGTTTCTAAATACTCTGCAGACACATTGCATTAGATCCTAACCTCCTTTTCCTTCAAATACAGAAGGGGATGTGCCAGTGGGTGAAATCAATGGGAGAGTATTTAGTTTTCTTGTTTGTTGAGAGGGAATTTTAAAATATAATGTAGTATCTGATAAGCAGACAATACCTACTGCTGCCTTTTACAACTACACACTTATAAAAAGCTATAGAGTTTCTTTTTTTTTTCTGCAGAAACCCCTGCTAACACTCAGGGCCTCAGGTGCTATAAACCATTAATAGGGGTGCCATATTCTATATTTCTGGGGTGGGGAATGAAGGGTTCTTGACTTGTTGTCTTAACTGTCTTCTGTAGAAAGATGATAGGAAGAGCCAAAAGAGCAGAATCAGACTGTTTGTCTATATATACACTTATACACAAATATAGTTGTGTATGTGCTTGTGCATGCATATATATATAATGTAATATAATATGCATTTTTAAAGTCTGATTCTGTTGATTGTATAGGCCAAATCAGCCTCCTCATTAAATCAATTTCAAAGGGAAATGAATATATTTAAAGAGTGAGACATGTCTAGCATTTCTCTTGATGAGCTAAATCCATTCTAAGTACACTAAAGTCATCAGAGTTACTGTGGGGATGCAGTCATCTTGGTGTTTGCATAGGATTATGAATGTACAGGGCATTTGCTAAGTATTGTTGCTACTAATTACACTCACTACTTTTCACTTGCAAATGCTAAGCTGTGCTCCAGCTCACAGAGATAACGCTACCATTGGGTTGGACTGGGTTTCTGTGGGTCTGTGTGCAGAAATAGCGAAGCCATGTAAGCAAAACTTGTGTTTAGGAAATGAAACAAGCTTTGAACACTAGCCTTTGAGGAGCGTATATACCAGCAGCAAGATTTTCTTCCTCCAAAATTCTTAGTCAAGTTAGTACAGAAGCAATAGCCTTTCACCCCTTACATGAGTTTACTTCTCTTTACCAAAACCATCAGAAAAAAAGGTGAAGAAATTACATTGTACAGGGACCATGTTGCCATGCTTGCAGTTTGGTGGAGAATGAGTAAAGCCCTTAGTTTGTCAGCTGTGACATGCTAGGCAGCTTGTCAAAATGGGTGTGAGGTCTACCAATGTTTGCACTTGGATAAATGTTCCTGGAAAAATCTGGTTTGGTCTCAGATATTTGGTCTTGGTACTTCTTTCCTGTAAAATTGCCTTCACCCTGAGAAAAAATGCACAATCTCCTGAAACAGGGATAACACATTGGTCCTGACTGAGGCATCCTTTGTAGGAAGTTTGATACCATTTAGGAGCAATGGGGCCTAACATTTGAAGGGAGGATTTGGTGTTCAGCATAAGTAGTACTTTGTCCAGTATTGCAGAAAATCGGACACAGTGTCTGCCTGCCTCCCATGAGGAGCTTAACGTTTCAAGGTCAGAGATATGACAGAGAGAGAGAGCAAAGCATAACGCAAACATTTTTTGTCTAGATTAATGGATATAACTCCTATGTTTAAGTAAAAGTTTAAATGGTTTGTATTAGGAGAAAAAAAAACCCAAACAAACAACAAACCCAAACTGGAGACAATTTAGTCAATTGTCAATTTTATTTTTCTAGGGGGATAACAGCTTAAAACATTTTAGTGTGGTTACTTAGAGGAATATGTTTTCTTGTGTTCCCTGACTGGTATCTCCCATCACACCCAACCTCCTCAGGCTAATTCCAAACACGGTGATCAATCTTAACAGGATCTACAGAGAAATAGATGCCAGGTCCTGAGTTTTAGTGAAAACTGGTGGCTGGGTATAGACAGGAAATTTTTAAAAAGTCCTTACCAAGGAAAGGCTCTGGGGTGACTTCAATGAATGTCTATTAATTACATGTCCAATGGGGAGACCCATCCACGAACACATATCTGAACTAGGCACAGCCCTGCTTCCTGCCCCATCAGCTGTGGAAAGGGAGCTTGGATCATGAAGAGAAGATACCAAGGACTCTGCAAGGGAAACGAAACTCTACATCCTACAATACTTCTCTGAGAGTATAACGAAGGAAGCTGAGGAGTTGGCATATTGAGAGTTACTGGGCACAGGTTCGTAGGAATACAAGCTTCATTACTCCCATTGTTCATGGAGCAACTTGTGTAAATCATCACACTGGAGTAAGCATATGAGAAGAGCACAAGGACTGGTGTGGCTAGGATCTGATTCTCAACAAAAATAGATACAGATTTATTTTAGTAATCTTCAGAATACTAAACTGAGGAAAAGAGTTAATAGTCTCCTGAGAAAGCATAACAAAAAGAAATGTCAGCTACTGAGGTTTATGGGAAGTGATGCAAGGGAACTGCACCTCATTCTGAACTCAGCTTTATTTCAGATATGTAAATTGAAATCTTTCTCTGTTGTTGTTTCCCACTGCATTTTCATTTGGAAACTAAGGAAATATAGGGTGGATGAACAGATTGTAAGGTGGGGAAAAAATTGGCTGGATCACCAGACTCAAGGAGTGATGATTAATGGCTCACCATCCAACTGGCTGACAGTAATGGGTAGAGAATCCCAAAGTCCAGTGCTGAGGCCCATACTGTTCAACATCTTCTCCAAAGACCTAGACCACAATCAAGTGTACCTTCAACAAGTTTGCAGGTGACTATAGACTTTGAGAGTGACTTAAAACAAATGGCAGAACTTCCAACCAGTGTGGCCTAGGCAAAGTTGAGGAATGATATAACAAAAACATTAGATTCACCAAGGAAAAGTGGAAAGTTCTACACCTATGGCAGAATAATCCTAAGAATCAGCTCAGTATGGGAAGAGTCTAGCAGAGTAATAGCCCTACTGAGAAGGGTTTGGTGATTGCAGTGGTCTCCAAGATAGAATATGAGCGACTGAATATGCTTTTACCAGGAATTAGGTAGACTGTATATTGGGCTAGTAAAAAGCATGGCCAATAGATCAAAGTAAACTATCTTTCTCTGCCCAGCACTAGTGAGATTCCACATTGATTAGTACTCAGTCCAACTCAAAAGTAATGTGGAGAGTGGCTATGAAGTTCAGCAAAGGCTGAGGGAACATGGTTGGTCCACAGGTAGCAATACCTGGGGGTTTTAAATCTAGAAAGCAGAGGCAAAAAAATGCATCTAATACCAGTCAGGAACTATGAGAAGGATATTTTCAGAGAAGATCCACCCAAACTCTTCTTGGAAGTGAAAGATGGCAAAACAAGGAGTTATAGCCACACAGTGGCTTAATAAGATCAGATGTTAGTTTAAAAAAAAAAAAAATCACTGGGAAGGTAGTACAGCACTGGACCAGGTTATCCACAAAGGCTGTGATATCTCCATCCTTGGAGAGTTTCAAGATTCTCCTAGACTAAGTCACAAGGTGGGCCACACCTGCTGATGAGGACACTGACACAGCTTCAGGCAGGAATGTGAACCAGAGAATTCCAGAAGTCTCTTCCAGACACCCCTTCTATGAATCTATTGAAGCCATATTTCTCCAGTGAATACAATGAACCTCAGTAGAAAAATTAGCCATGTCAATACTTCCTTTTAAGCTGGAATTTTCCTGCTGTGAAATTAGATCCTTGCCATTGTTAATGCATATAAATTATGTCGTATCTCTGGGCAAGCCACAAAGCTTGTTTTAAAGATTTGGAAATCCTACCTGTGAATATATTGGAACATAAACTACCTCAGCAAAGGTGCAAATTGGAAATAGAAAGGACAAGGAAGTAGTGGGGGCTTAATTAAGTAGAGAGTAGTACAGTACTTGGAGAATAGGGTCATAAGCTCTTCAAAGAAAAATAGCTTACCTCTGACCTGTCCAGATTCCTTGAAAAAGTTAATAAAACAGTACATAAAGGTGACTCAATGGACATAACTTACTTTGATACTTCTTTATAAGGAACTCTCAAAGAGAATAAATCTCCACAGAGTAGGAGTATAGTCTTGCAGTGAATTAAAAGTAACTGAAGTGAAATAAAACATAATGAATGGTTGTGAGGAGAAGGATTCTTGTGGTTCAGTCACCCTGGATCACTTTCATACTTCCAGATGATGTGAGGGATGGATCAAGACTAAGAGCGGAATATTAGCGTATGACACTAGGCTGTCTTGATTAGCAAAAAGTACCTATGGATGAAGAGAATTATACGGTGTCCTTAAGAAATACAAATGCATTAACACTCATTATCTATTGCAGCAGCCTCTAGTAACCTTCACTGTTGTTACTTTGCTGAGTTAGACCCTATGCAATGCAATGTAAATACAGTGTTTTCTCCAAGTAGTTGTCCCCCAAAAGAGAAGTGGCTTCATGACAGTAGGTGAAACAGCTTAACACTACCAAACATGGTCAACATTCATTAGAATTATAGTATCATGAAATTGTCTAAGTTGGAAGGGACCCTTAAGATCATTTAGTCCAACCATCAACTTAACACTGCCAAAACCAACACTATACCATGTCCCTCAGCACCACATCTACACATCTTCTAAATACCTCCAGGGATGATGACTCTACTGCTTCCCTGGGCAGCCTGTTCCCATGCTTGATAATCCTTTTGGTGAAGAAATTTTTCCTAATATCCAATCTAAACCTCCTGTGGCCCAACTTGAGGCCATTTCTTCTTGTCCTATTGCCTGTTACTTGGGAGAAGACATTGACCCTCACCTCGCTACAACCTCTTTTCAAAGTAGTTGTAGGGAGCAGTAAGGCCTCCTTTTCTCCAGACTAAACAACCCCAGTTCCCTCAGCCACTCCTCATAAGACTTGTTCTCCAGATCCCTCACCAGCTTTACTGACCTTCAATGGACACACTCCAGCGCCTTGACGTCTTTCTTGCTGTGAGGGGCCCAAAACTGAACAGAGTATTCAAGGTGCGGCCTTACCAGTGACAAGTACAGCAGATCAATCACTTCCCTAATCCTGCTGGCCAGACTATTACTGATACAGGCCAGGTTTCTGTTGTCCCTCTTGGCCGCCTGGGCACACTGCTGGCTCATATTCAGCCAGCTGTTGACCAACACCCCCAGGTCCTTTTCTGTGACCCAAGTGTAGGACCCGACACTTGGCCATGTTGAACTTCATACCATTGGCCTCAGCCCATCAATCCAGCCTGTCTAGATCCCTCTGTAGAGCCATCCTACCCTCAAGCAGATTGACACTCCCGCCCAACTTGGTGTCATCTGTGAAGTTACTGAGGGTGCACTCGATCCCCTCGTCCAGGTCATTGATAAAGATATTAAACAGAACTGAACCCAATACTGAGCCCTGGGGAACACCACCTGTCACCAGACGGAATGGATTTAACTCCATTCACCACAATTCTTTTGGCCCAGCCATCCCAGCCAGATTTTTATCCAGCGGAGAGTACACCTGCCCAAGACATGAGCAGCCATTTTCTCCAGGAGAATGTTGTGGGAAATGGTGTCAAAATTACAGTTGCTCTTGGGCCTTCAAGTGTTGGGTTTTTTATAAAGAAAAGCGGTGTGATTCTTCATTGCTCGAACTGTATGTTGTTTAGTGGCTGGGAACAATAGAAAAGAGCATTGTCTTGATACAACCATGACTTGACTGTATTTCACTACCTCTTCAGATTGTCTGTGTAAGACCCAGGCAGGAAGAGCACAATCTCAGAAACATCAGTATTATTGGTTGTGCAAGGTTATTGGTCTTCACTCTCAGTGAAGGAATGCTCAAGAGACAATGCTTGTTCAAAATGCTCAGGTCTTAAGAATAACTCTGCTTTTACTGAGTAAACATTGTGTTTGGGTTGTATTGAGGCAGGACCAAAACCTTACTTTGCCTGTTTTTACGTAACACAAATAAGTTTTCTCTCCCCCTTTTCTATACGTCCATGGGTGTATAAACAAAGACAATTTAAGTCAATCCTCCCAAGGTCAGAGGACATCATCCTGCTGACTCTAACAGGTGTCCAATTCCATACACAGAATGCAAAAACACATCAGTCATATCAGCCAAAGACACAAATTTCAACTTCTGTAAGATCCAGACGGTAAAAAGAGTCTGATGCTCACCGTTGAAAGACAAATAATGTATTTTTCAATACAGGTATACCCAAAGCTTTACCAGTTCAGAGCAATTTTATTTACCCAAAGAGTGCTCATAAATAGAGTGAGAAGAAAATCCAAGTCTGTTTCTACTTCCCTCTATTGTGTCACTGAATTGTATTTGAAAATGCTCCTGGTTTCAGACATTTGTTTGACTGGTGGTGGACAGTGGGAGGTTGGCCATAACAGATGCAGAGAGGCAACCTTCTTTTTTGAAGGGCAGCAGGCAAGAGGTAGGACAGTTGTTAGACTTTGTCAAAATTATACCAAGCTGCATTTTGTGACCCAAGTTGGAGCTGACAGAGGTGCCCATGTGTTTGACAGGGGACACAGAAATGAGTTTAGACCATTCTCATCCAAGATACAGGGGGGGTGGAGAAAAGGGAAAGCAGATTACAAAATTTACTTTAAGCTAATATACTTATTGAAAAACTTTAGATTTAACCAAGGGTAGGGTGCCAGAAGATGCTTGGATAATTTTTATGCAGTCAAAAACACTTTCCTTGAGCCTCATGTCTAACAAGTGGATAAGATGAAAATTGAATGACGAGGCAGTTTTAAAAAAATAAACCTGGATCTTGTCTTCAATTCTTCATTCTCCTCTGTTTTCATTTTTTCTGTCCTTCATCCCTTCTGTTTTAGGAGGTCAACATCTGCAGATTTCCTCCAGAGCTACTCTCTCACTTGACTTAATTTTTCAAGGTGCAGGTAGTCCTGTTGCCTTAAATGCTTAAGTCCATGTGTCTGCTTTGTTGTTATTCATCATTCCTGAAGATCAAGCACTTGTTTCTTTTCTGATCTTTTGCTTCTTGATTTCTGTCATCCCATACACAAAGATCTAAGTCACGCTGAGCTTTGCTTTGACTTCAGCTGAACAGTCTTAGATACAGCTTAATAACCAACCTGGTTCTACAGCTTTTGGCTTCCTGGATAAGTAGAGCAACCACCTGCCAAGCAATTTTAAAATTTATTTTCAGCTTTTTCCTATTTAAGGTAGTTGCAAGACGCATTCTCTGTACTCCTGCTTCTTGCAACTCTCCTCTTTTCCTCTTTTCCTTTATCATGTAAAGATTCAGAGGTTCAGCTGATAACTCTTATGCAAATGAAGTAGCAACACAATCTTCCTGCAGGGGTTAACTACTTTGCAAAGTCAATGGAAACTAACACATACCTCTGCAAACTTCCACTTGCACCAGGCATCTCCCTCATTTCATCTTCTGGAGTTTTCCATTCATGTACTGAAGGTGCACTGCTGTGAAAATCTTTGTACCTGCACAAGCATGATAAAGACGAGGAAAAATCTGTCTGTGTTTACCTGAAGCTTCTGATTTTTCCAGTGATGGTACACACAGCTCTTTCTGTGGGGAAACTGTGCATCCAGAAAGAATAAAGATTAAAACTTGCACTCCCAAGACCTCAGTTTGCATCCATGACAGAGAAATGGCCGTGCTGCACTATCAGGTGTTTTTCCTCCATATATAATTAACATGGAAAAATAGCACTAAACTATCCACGCCTTTGAAGAATCTTATTTCGAGAGAACACAGGGAAGCAAGGCACTTTCCTGCTGTCAGTGACTAAGAGGTCCAACTGAACACAATTATAATTATTTGCAGTTATTGATCTATAGATCTTGTCATTCACAAAACATTTTCAGGTGTGCAGTTTCCTATTTCCCTTTCCCTAAAACATCTCAGTCTATTGCAACAAACAAACAAAGATATTAAATGGAGCGTGTAACTGATAAATTTAAACGATCTTCTAAGTAAGAGGAGTAATTTAGGCCGTGTTCTGAGTCAGGCTAAGTAAAGAGGCAAGCAAACAGAGGGCCAGATTCACCAATAAAAAAGCTTCATGGAACTTGTATCAGGATGAATTTATTTGAGTGTTGTTGCTTTCATTTCATTTTTTTTTTCTGATAAGAATCTTAAACATCAATAAAAATTATCATTTAAACTGTAGGGACAGTTTAGACTAAGTGAACCCAGCTGACATAAGGAAGTAAATTTTACGTTTCATGGTTAAACTGATTACTCATACAGATGTTTATCCCTTTGTGTTGATATAAAAATAATTCTGTTTAGATGACAGATATTTATTTATAGTGTTAGCCAGGAAGAGGTGGTTCTAGGTAACACTGTAAATTGACAGTGGAATTTTTTTCTTGGTTTTTTTTTCTTTTTATTTTCAAATATAGTTTTTTGTCCTTCCCCCCCCCCAAAAAAAAAATGTACAAAGGAAACATAGATAGCATGTTTCAGCTGAGGAACATTAACATTTGTTCCAAGGCTGTAGAGTTTCACTTTCTAGCATGAATAATCCACAAATATTTCAACATTCACTGGCTGAAATGGAAATATTTTTTTTTAGTTGTAGGTACAGTTGCAACAAATCAGGAAGTTAAAGCAGGTTTTTTGTTTGTTCACAATCAAAGAAATTTGCTTAAAAAAAGAACAACCGTTTACAGCAAGGCACTACTGCATGACACCTCTTTTCAGTGTAGGATGATAGAGCTGTTTCACAAGAGGCTTCCTGATTGACATTTGAGTGGGTGCAACATAAAAAAAAGCCTTGCTTTTAACTTATGGGTTGCAGTGTTGTGACAGACTTTGGATGTCTTCACCTCAGAAAGTATCTGGGGAGGGAGGTATCTTGTTATGTCTCTGGCCTGAAACTCGGGCCGAGATCCAATTCTGCTTTTCAGCACAGCATTCCCACCACTTTCAACTCAGATCTTCCATGGGATTTAAGTGCATAATTTTTGTTTGGATTCATAGGTCTCAGTGGAAACAGATCTTTTGAAGATTCCTAGGTCTTTCAATTGTTTTAGTGCCCACAAACTTGTCTACTGGCTCTGTTGATTTGAAGTGCCCATGACGCCTTCCAAAGTGAAATTCTGGAATTCAGTGAAGTATAGCAGCTACCTAGAGTTATATTGTAAGGAGTCCTAAGAACACAGATTTGTGTAAATTTATGAAATTTAGGCAGTATAACAGCTTTCTTCAGCCACTCCAAATTGAGAGCACCAAGTTTTCTAGTGATTGAGACATACGAACAAGAAAATTTTAATAGTAGTAATAATCATTAGTGTCACTGTCATTGGAGTCAGTAGTAGTAGTAGTAGTAGTAGTAGTGTGAAATAAAGAAGAGGAGGTGTTTCTCATATTTTTCATCATGGCTTAGCTAGTTCCTTTCCAAAATAAATCTCAGGTCTTTACCATTCAAAAGGGAGCATTAATTTTAGGTTAGAGATAAAACTGAGATTGATACTGAGGTGGGAAAAGAGGAATGTCTTCTATCTCTGCTGTTTAACCTGTACCGCGGTGCAATCAGGAATACAATAGATCAAATAAGAGAAGACAAGATGAAGCATAGCTTTGCATCCCAAAGATAGGAAATACTTCCCTGGGAAATGTCAGTCTTGAGTTTCGGTATCTGCTTTCAGAATAACTTCTATGTTTTACCTTCAGGAGTCACTGGATGAAATGCAGAATTTGTATATTTAGCGTGTTGCTAAAAATGTCCTTACCACAATCCAGAAACTAAAAATGCCCTTGCCTCAAGCTGTATCTCTCTCATATCTGTATGGCTCACAATCAGCTATAAAACCTTTTTTTAGACATAATGGAACATAGTAACTAGAGCCTGAAATCTCTAAGCTCCTCATCTGCCTGAAGGCCTGAAGTCAACTTTTCAAGATGGAGTGTGACCTTCATTCTCAGTAGACTTTCATCTTTACGTAGCACCTTTACATAGCAGTGGCAATTCTTTGCCATGACATTCACTATGGAGCCAGCACAAAAGTTAATATACAGTGTACACTGAAAAGGACCTTCGCTCGCATGGCCATCCTGCTTGTTTTATGGAATAGAGCACAAACAGGGCCAACAACAGTGCTAAAATCAATAAGGACACAACACCCACTGTCGTCACAATTTAAACAGCCACAGAACAATCTGTTTTAAATTAGTGCACGACAGATTTTAAAGTAAGTCTAAAATTCAGTAACTGACTCATGGAAAAAGGCTCAAGCCGGCTTTAAGACAATCCAGGCTTCAGGGTAGCAATGGCATCGTGAAGCCTACTGTGAGTAACCATCAGAGTTCCTGGACCTCGGGCGGATTTCCCAGTCTGTGCTGCCCTGGGGTCCCACTGCTATGGTCTGAAAGGTAATTCAGCTAGTTAGTTGGGTATATCTAGCCTTTTCTAGGCTTCATTGCACGTTAAAAAACTTGGAATTCTCCCAGAAACCCTCACTTCAATGAACTCAACCAAGAGAAAAGTGCAACTAAGAAACCTTTCCACCAGGTGGCAGGAAGTATCAGGCACTGGGATGACTTCAGCATCAGGCATTGTCATTTTTAACTCTCACAATTTCAACTTGTGGAGACTTTTCTTGGGGTTTTAAACCGTGGTATATCCATTCAAACTAAAAATGGCTTTTAGAAGAAGGTAGGGACACAAACTGATTAAGACTTGGTGATCTCCAAGACAATTGACTTGGGGATAAGACAGAAACTTATAGTTAAGAAGCAGTCACGGAGTGTGATGTCTGAAAGTCCACTAGTTTAGGATTTGATTAAAAAGTTCCTTTAATTTCCTCTGTTTAACACTTGTGCCTTGTTCCTGCGTTCCAGTCAGCGGAGAGTCTACTTATTATATGACAAGAAGAGGGTGGCTATAATATCATGTGGATCACACTGATCGCACTTATGGATTAGAAATGGATGTTCTTTGACAGTAGCTTGGCTGTAAAATGCATGTAGAAGAAATTAAGGGAGATTATAAACGATCGAATTGCAATTGGCATATGAATAAGGGTTTTGGCAACAGCAGGAGGGTGATGGGATAAAGATAACTTCTGGCAGCACTCCAGAGAAAGCTCTATGCATGGAAGCAGGATGAAAAGCCATGAGAGAAAAAAATAATCTCAGAGTCAAGGGCAAAACTTGGAATTTCCACCCCTGAAAGCAAAGTGAAGAATGACAATGACAGAGCTAGAGACATTGGACAGCAGTAACTCTTTACCCATATTATGCCTTCAGGCTTTGAAGGATTCAGTAGGAAAAAGTTATGGCGTAGCCAAGAGCTGACAGATCTGAAACAGGCAGATAAATGGGAAACTGAAGGACAGAAGAGTAAGTCAAGGAAGACACAGAAACGTGTGTCATCTAAGGAAAAGTGATGGCCTATATAAGCAATCTGTGGCCAGAAGCCTGTAAGATACTTTCATGAAATTTTCAGGATATATTATCTGGAAACTTTTCAATAGTTCAATCAAATACCAAACCTAGATCTTAATATTTCACGTGTTTATGAAGGCTTAAATATGACAGAAGTCTCAAAATCATTACATGTAATAGTCACCAGAATTCAGTTTGGCACTTAATTTACAGTTAGGCCTAACAGGGACATTGGGCAAAGACGTTCCTTGCTGTAACCAGGTTCACTTGGCAGAGTTAGAGACAGGGTGTCATCAACCCTACTTAAAATAAGAAAGGATAATTGTACATAATTCTTACAAAGGAATCTTATCTTCAAGGAGCTTTGCTGTGATGGGTTAATCTTTACAAACACCTGTAAAGAGGCAATCTAAGTCAGAGACTTGTCAGAATTTAGAAAAGTGTTGGTGCCACACAGAGGATTGAAGTCTGTAATTCTCAGTGTCTTGGTCTGAGATCGGTAGATAATACTTTGCTCAGGTATGACATCGAAAATCCTATAAGGATATGGAAATCCATGTAGATGACTGGTTTAGAGTTAATACAGTACATGTTTTCAATAGTCATCTGATGCTCAAGAGTTGCCTTGTACTAGGGCTGATCACGATAGTCACATGTGTACCAATAAACTGTAAAGGAGAAACATTCCTGGGCACTGGACTTCAGCTGTCCTATTATACAACAGTTAGATTGAGATCTAAGCACACTATTGTTCGCCCAAACTGTTTCTGGGCATGGTTCAGGGTTTACTATGCATCTGGGACCACAGACAGTTTGTATATGGCTATTCTCTTCTGGAGGCTGAGAAAACCAAGGATCAGTCTTGGACAGATATAGATGAGTCTTGATGTCCAACTGTGGCAATGCATGTATCTCCACGGCTTTTTTTTTTTATTTTTTTGGCAATGACCATTAGGTTTGAGTCTGCATGAGGAGGATAATCACAGAACAGCTTTTATCTCCTCTTCAAAGTACATAATTTCATCAGGAGTTAGTGTTGTGCGTTTATGCACACTTATACTTTCCATAAACAAGTCTTTCCTTAAGTCTCACCTTAGAACAGCCACCCATTTTCTCTATCTTGTTCTCCAGAGATTCTCCATGTCCATCACTAGGACCACAATAAGAGGCAGCTCACTGGAGGCCACCCTCCAGGATCCTCTGACTCTAACAAAGGCATGAATGTACTCGTTTGTCCCTATTTGTCCAGCTGTGGTCTGCTGATCCTTGTTTTCTTTCTGCATAACAAGAAAAACGTTCATGGCACTAGAGTGTACTCAAAATAATTCATTTTGTTGCTCTGATATGTCCTGGCTTCACTTCACCATGACAAAAAAAAATCTGTTATTCTCTTGCATATTCCCTTAAAACATCACTACGAAGTAGGATACAACCTGCAAAATTCCACACACACCCCCAAAAAAATCCAAAAAATAATCAAAAATAAACGAAAACACTTCATAGAGCTGCCAGAGGCTCCTGCACAGGCTTTGTCTCACAGTTCCAGCTTCTCCACTCCCTCTTTCACCCTGCCTTGTCATCCCTGGTAGACCTGGTTTCTCCTCTGTCACCTGGAGCTGCCACTCTGCTTTGTCCTGTCTCATAGATTCAGCAGCAGACTTCAAATCTCTGCTTATGCCTCAGTTCTCTCTCCCCTGCTCCTCCTCGCTTATTTATGATTGAAGCGTGTGATTGTATTATTTACAGTAAGTCTGTAAAACGCTTGTGGAAACATTTTCCTGGACAGAATATCTGAACCAAATAATTGCATTTTAAGTACCTCTCAGATTCCTTGTGGGAGATGGAAATGAGCATAAATATGCAATTTACCTCATCTTCTTATTTCCTTACCTTTGTAATCTTAGACAGGAAGAAAAAAAATAAGTCAGGCTTTTTCTGACTGCAAGACCAGAGGTCACACACCTCTGAATATTAACCATGTTCTTGCAGAGGTCATTTCTGTGGCATTCAACAAGACATTCAAACTCGGTGCCTGAAGTTCATCATTCAATGGTACTATGATGTTTTGCTGCCTTGGAGGACTGAGCCCAAAGCACTGAAATGAATGGCAATATCTCTAACTGAAACCCTATTAGTAATAAAAACTATTTTGAGTACCTAATAAGGATGAGCCTCCTGGAAAAATACAGCCAAATATTGAGAACAATAGAAAGGGGAGAAATGATGTATTGTGGTTGTCAACGATAAGGCTGTCTATGAATGCACACTTCATTTGTATGTACGGGTCAGCATGGGTCAGTCAAATGAGGAGGACGGACAGAAAGGTTGCTCCAAGACATTATGGGCNGGTCAGCATGGGTCAGTCAAATGAGGAGGATGGACAGAAAGACATTATGGATAGCACAGTCTGTGAAAGCATCTCTGTGGGTATAACGATTCCTTGTGAGATGCAGGGCAACAAATTGCAATACTCTGCATCTCGCCGGCTGATGCAATACCCTGTTAGGGAGAGAATCCAGCATAAGTTGTCCATCAAATTTACTGTATGAGTGTGAGATTAAATTCTGCAGGGAAATGAAGGGGAATGCTAGGAGTGGGTGGTTGAAAATGTATCGCTGAGCATGTAAAAGGCAGGTTCAATATCTGCGAACAGTGTTTTGTTAATCTGTTAAAGCGACTCTGGCACGTCAGCACATTAGAGTAGGGGCAAAGAAAGCACGCTTTTCCTTTTTTCTTCTTCTTCTTTTTAAAAATTCAGTGGTCCTGGCACTGTCATTGCTCCTTGCAAATAAAAACCCTCCCCAATTCATTTACTGCTACTTGTGCAGTGCGTGGGGCAGAGGGAGTAGCTGGCCCTGGCAAATTATAAAACCAGGCTTGCCAAAAATCCCTGTTGAGCTGGTGGACAAAGTCTGATTCTGTTGTTTTCAAAAAACTGTCAAGTACACCTGAGCCATTTCCTCTATAAAAATGAGTTATCTCGCAAAAGACCTCCCTTTTGTCATATTTCCCATATATAAAGTTAGATTTGTTTATAAATGAGTTTGTATGATGTATATTCTACCACAGCTGTCTGTATTATTTCTAGGTGAAGTTATTAATGCAGAGCATAAAAAAGCAAGGGTTTATTTTTATATCACAGAGAGTTTCTTCAGGAAAAACATATAATCCTGTTCTTTCAAATTTAGCCATTTTTTATAAAGAAGCCACATTTCTAATATATTTGTTATCATTACTGAAATAAAAAAGATTTAAGCATTACTTATAATTTCCTGAGGTTGGTTTTACGTTTGAAATATGAATATTCAGTATCTTCTTCTTGGTTAATAATAAAACCCACATAATTATAACTAAATTCACTCTTCATCATTGCCAGGAAAGACAATAAAAGAGAAAAAAATAATAAAAGACTAATATTCCTAAAAGTCATTGCTGATTTGAACTGTTGATTTGAATGTAACTTGTTATTGATGCACAAGAAAAATCTTTAAAAATCCTGAAAGACCTTTTATTTTTTATCTAAAAAAACCCAATCAGATAATGCCAATCTTTGTAAAGCAAGTGTCCTCACTGGGGTAACCAAACTGAATTGATATTTTAAAAAAAAATCAAAAAAGCCCATCACATTTCCAACTATACCTGTGTGTAAAACAGTGGCTGTGTAGCAAGCCATCACACATGGAAAAATAAGTACAACCCTCTCCCAGCCTCAAAAAATAGTGAAAAAGTAAAAAAAATAGTGGTAACATATGATTGGCTAGTGCATACAGTGGCATAATCCATGTGCAATTAATTACTGTGATCCCCCTATATGCACTGACCACACACTAGAGATTGAGCTGGCTGAAGGTGACTTTAATCTTCATTCCTGCTTGAAGTCACAGCCCTGTTGCTATTCAAAGACCCTTCTAGGACTGAGTAAAACTACAAAATATAGTGCTGAGGGTTGATAATTCACATTTTGTTCCATGTTATTAGTCAAAAGGGTAGAAAAAAGTGAATTTGAGTGCTTTCATGAATCTTCTAAACTGAAGAATATGCCAGCAACATTTTTATTAACATGATATAAGCTGGGCAGTCAAATTCTTGAGCACACTTTTCTTAATCTTTTCTTCAGTTATAGTGTAGCATTTATTTTACACAGATTTTTTTGTACTGCATCAATGCCTGCTTATCATCACTCTGTACCAAGTTCTCCAGTCCCAAAAGAAGATCCAAATAGGTCATTTTGTAAGGTTTTTGTCTGAGTGATTTGCCTGTCTTTATGTCATTGCAGAACTGAGTCCTAAAACAACAAATAGAAATGAGTGAATGGAATACAAGCTGAAAGGACCATTAAAAAATAGTATGTGATGCTTGCTGTACTTACAGTTATACGAAAATACTCTTACACACCTGCTAGTCATTTTCTACAACTATCGTCATGGAAAGATCCTAAATTTCTACAAACACCTGAATTAATAAAGCTTCATACATCAATTGGTTGGATATTTTGATCTTATCATCAGTGTCGGTGAAGAAACCCAGGTTCCAGAAAGTGAAGAAACGTGACAAATAATGACTTGGAGTAATAGCCCTAAGTCATCAGCCCAAAATCTTACCTCGAAGCACAAGATCAAATAACCTAATAGCACATGGTACCCTATGATACCTTTCCACAGCTGTCAACACTTCCCAACTTTGCAGACTGGGATTTTAGCTCCAGTCAGTCTTGAGTGTGTTTGCCATGAGGGCATCTGTCATACTGAAGTCCCACTGATGCCTCAGTGGTGACAAGACACTAGATTGGTGTTAATCACGAGGCAAAGGCAGAAACCGAGGGAGAAGGGGAGGCAACATTAATCATATGCATAGATACCCTGCTGAATACAAATGGATGTAAAACCACTCTTAAATTCTCTCCCATACGCTGTCTGCAGTCAGAAAATTTCCCCGCCCCTCTACCTGTAACCATCAGACCAGAATTCCTCTCTTCTATAATGCATTCAGTGCCTTCTGTGAGTCTTTCCACATAGCAGGATTAAGATGGAATCATGTCATGCTTCGGTGCTGTATTATTCTGCACAAATATTTCAATAAAATAAAAGCTGACTGTAATAGAAACTCTGGTAGTCACTGACAAGCACCTGCAACACATCAAAATGAGATAAAACATGAAATCAGCATGCACCTCAAATGCTTAGGAAGATATGCAAATGGCAGAGAAGCTACAATCAGAGCCATTGCAAAATCACAAGCAGCAGAATGAAAGGACGGGGTTTGTAATCTAGTCATCATGCAATGATTTTCTTCCTGCTGCATAGCTTGTTAATTACAAGTCTATCAATTATGATGCTTGAAAAGCCCTACCTCCCTAGTACTCAATGAACGTTTTCAGAGGCCAAGTGCCACTCTTATCTCCTTGCAGAAAAAAGAAAATCGTCATTGCAGGTTGGAAGTTTAATACCACTCACCAACACCATATTTGGTGTCCTAATAGGGAAGGGGAATCTTCTCGATAAGGGACTTTGGCTTGTGTCTAATATTGGCACTGCCATCACAGCCCGGAAAGCCAAACATATCATGGGCTGCATCAGAAGTGTGGCCAACAGGTCGAGGGAGGAGATTCTTTCCCTCTACTTGGCTCTGGTGAGACCCCAACCTGGAGTACTGCATTCAGCTTTGGAGCTCCCAACATAGGAAAGACATGGACCTGTTTGAACAGGTACAGAGAAGGGCCACAAAGATGACCAGAGGGCTGGAGCACCTCTGCTGTGAGGACAGGATGAGAGAGATGGGGGTGTTCAGCCTGGAGAAGAGAAGGCTCTGGGGAGAACTTATAGCCCCTTCCAGTACCTAAAAGGGCTACAGGAAAGATGGGGAAGGACTTTTTACAAGGGCATGTAGTGATAGGACGAGGGGGAATGGCTTCAAACTGGAAGAAGGCAGGTTTAGATTAGATATTAGGAAGAAATTTTTCACTGTGAGGGTGGTTCAGCACTGGCCCAGGTTGCCCAGAGAAGCTGTGGCTGCCCCATCCCTGGAGGTGTTCAAGGCCAGGTTGGATGGGGCTTGGAGCAACCTGGGCTGGTGGGACGTGTCCCTGCCCAGGGCAGGGGGGTTGGAACTCGATGATTTTCAAGGTCCGTTCCAACCTAAACCATTCTATGATTCTATAATTCTATGAGATCTCTATATAGACATAATCTAGTTTCATAATCTCTGGAGGAAATCCTGAGCCTGTGGAGATTAATGGCAACCTCACTGCCTTCGTTCCCAGCCTGAGATATGGAGATGGCACACGAGGGTATTGTAAAAAGGAATTTGGGCTTCACATGTACCTTAATTAACAGATGCAGAGCTCCACTGCAGAGATTGCTGCATTTAGTCATAAGTGAAATGGCTCCTGTATATGTTGCACAGCTCATAAAGTGCTTTGGGGTTTGGAAAGTAAAAGTTTGCATAAATCAATGTATTTTTACTGTGTGATACAGCCAAAATTACATAGTTGTTCTCAAAGTCTGGAATCGGGGAAAATTTGTGTAGGGTCATTTCTTAATTCTCTTATTAAGGCACTGCTCACTTGCTTGTAGCAAGATATTTATGGGATGCTTTGACAAAGCAGATCACTATTTTATTTCCCCATGTCAAGAACCCCATCATCACTTGAGCATCCTCATATTCAGCAAGCAGATGTGCCCTTCCCATGAGCTGAGCTCTGAGGTTTGACAGACTGCAGTAAACATCCACTCAGTGTGTGCCTGGGAATCTTTTTGATAGATGGATGAAGAAAATGGGTAATGCGTATTCAAAAGGGACAGGAAATAACAATTCTGCAAAGCACTGTAGAGACTCTTTGAGTGTTCCTCCAGCAAGCATACAGTTTACAGCAGGATTTTACTAATGATTCTCTGTCTAATTACTGTCTGCAGCAAAGTAATTTGTTTTATTCGTAACACTGAGGTCAGGAAGAATTCTCTATACGTACAGTGCTTCTGAGTGAAATTTGTATTAAGGAGGAAAAGGAAATACTTTAGAAGCTCTGTGTGAGTAACTCAGTATCAGCCAATTTGCATTCAGGGGTTTACTGCCTGACAATTTTTCCCTTGACTTGGTTTTACCTATGCTCTAGAATAGACATACCAAAGTGGTTATTGACTATGTTGTAGATATTTTTTTTTCTTTTGCCTTTTTAAATTACTGTGAATTGGCCAATCCACATTAGATTTTGCTGAGATACTCGTATGAAGCGTAAATTCTCCCCCTTCCTCTGTGATGCCCTCCCAAGTATGTGCTTGTGCATGTGTGTTTTTGTGTGCATAAGTAATATAGAGGAAAAAAGCCCAAACTGTAATTTCTCCTTCACATACACAACACCCTTCTCCTCTGCTTTTGACATATTGCTGGGAGGGTTCCAAGGAGGCTTGTTTTCTTGTTTTACATTTAAGCAGGATTTTCAGCAAAAGATTTCATGACACTTACACATAAAGTGTGTAAGAGTATGGTGCCTCATTTCTTAAATAACAAATAAACCAAGGTGAAACACACAAAAGTACTGAAACGAGAAAATGTAGTAAATCAGCAACAGAAGCTGGGAGTAGGAGAGCGCGTTTCCACTCCTAACTGTAATTAGGAATAGAAGAAATGTCATTTCTAACACAGGAAGATTGATTCAAATCCTTTGTTTTTTGTCATTGCACACATGGGAGTGAGAAGGCTAATTATCTGCTCAAGGTTAATAAAAAAAATGCTATCTGAAGTATGCTCTTTCCTTGCCATGTGCTGCAATTATATGTTGGTTTAATAACTTCTGAAGTCAATGGCAGCTTTTTCATAGACTTCAGTCAACGCTAGATCAGACACTTGCTATCAAAGAGAGGATTTACAATAAATGTGTAGTGTGGATAAAGTGGAACATCCACATCCACTACCAGTCCTTCTCATTGCAAGTAATTTCTTGTTTTCATCTTCTGATTCAAGGGTGCTGAAGAAAGCAGGCTGATCCTTAAGAATCACTCCCAATTTAGAATCTCGTGATCCATTTCTACAATCAGAAGGAAATACCTGAAACCACATGAAATCATTTCAAAGAAAAATTAATATGACCCTTTCTCTCACTCTTTATTTTGCTTTGGTCTATGCCAGGAGAAGTAATTTTGGTGGTTATTTGGTTTGTTTTTTTGGGTTTTTTTGTAAACTGTTTTTCACAAAAAAGGGAAAAAGTTTGAAGACAGAAAACACCATACCTTGCTATATACCTGACCAGAGCATACAACATTCAGGCTTGTATCACACGTCCATTGATGAAGAATGGTCTCTTTAGTGACAACACAGAATTGCACGATAAGACATCAAACCCAACTCTCTTTATCAGGGTTTCTAGCCAGCATAAACTTAATGGCTTAAACAGAACTTAAAGCAACCCCAAACAACTTTCCTGATAAGAAACAGCATTGCTTTGTTACTTGAAATCTTGTTAATAGATCCTTACTATTTTAAGTCAACTGGATACAGAATATGCAACCTACTCATCAGGTAGAAGCCAAAAAGAAAAATAGCTCTCTTTGCATGACCAAAGTAAAATCTCATTTAGTTTCTCCTAATCATAATAATTTGGACAACAGCCATACTCAAGAATTTCTCTTCCCTCTGGGGTAAACTTGTCTCCAGTCAGTAAATGCAGAATTGAACTGCTTTGTTCTTTTTATATGTAAATTTGTACTTGGAAAATCATCAACTAATTCTAGTCTGTTTGGGTTAACATGGTCTCTGTGCCAAAAGTTACATTTGCATTCTAGTTTGGCTTCCTTTTGTCTATCAGAAAACCAATACATTTATATATATATATGTGTGTGTGCTTGTACTATAAATATATATGTGTGTATTTAACTCCATGCTAACTAGTTTTCTCTGGGGTATGCAGATTCCCACCACACAGAATTCGGGCACAAAATACTCTAAAATGGAGATTCCACTAACAGCTCTCTAATCTCACCACATCAACATTAAAACACTTCATTGTTTATAGCTGTGCTCTGCTTAAGGAAAAATCCTTAGTGTCCATGTAATCAACAATCCCATTAAGCTTCACTTCCTTTTAAAGATAACTAATCTCCAAATGTGGAAATTCTGGGTTATATCAATTATAGGTGGACCTGGATTTGACACAAAGACACTTATATAAACCCTGGAAAAACTACTGCAGCCAAGCAAACAGCCCTTTGCTCTTTGGTAGCATACAATAAACACAAACCTTCTCTTTACCGGCTCAAAACTTTGTGGTCTCACTTCAGAAGTTCATAAATATTTTAGCCTCCATCCACTCTCTGTATCTCATTGCTATCTTAAATATTTCTATGAAATCGTGCTTCTATTGTTTAATCATTTAGTTATAGGAAAATCATCAGAGAAGATTTCTCTCTCTAGCTTTTCTGAAGATCTTAAAACAAAGAAAAAAAACAGGGGAAAAAAAACCCCACCTAAAGGATTTTGGAACTGAACTTGGTTCATTATCAGTGGGGTTGATGTCCTTTTGAAAAAAGAAATCTCTCTGAGAGTTTAGAGCAAGGGATCTTAGTGTTTCCTAGTTGTCTACCCAGTCTATAATTATTCTTTATCCCAATACCCAACAACCAAGCACTGGAAAGGCATGCCTGGTTTGGTTTGTGGTTTGCTTTTTTTTTTAACTGTTATTCTCAATTACATTTTTCCTCCCAATGGTTAGCTTTTTCTAGTGATTTGAAAGACAATGGTGAAGAACTGACTGCTGGAGAGGTGACTGGTGTCATTGCAGAAAGCTGATGAATATTTTGAGAGTCATGGCAAAAACAGCACCGAGAAAAGAGTTTGATTACGCTGGGTAGTTGTGTTGGATTTTTCATTTAATTTGTTTTGATTTGCTTTTTTAATCTCAAACAGACCATTTGCGGCATTCTTTGGCAAAACACACTGTTTTAAAGACACAATGATGAGAATAATGTTTTCCATGAAACACGAGCTCAACTGACTACCACGTTTCAGATATAATTACAAACTGATATCTCAGCTGCACGTCTTCTGAAAGATGACAAATCTTTTTAATTTCATGAAACCCAGGTCACCTTATGAAAATATATGCTGAATGCAGAATTCTACATGGGTTTGACATGAAGCCAGGCAAAACAAAGGCTTTGACAAGATTTCTTCTTTTCAGTTCCAAAATTCAAACAAAACAGAGAGAAAGGATCAGGGACCCATGCAGATTAAAACCCTGCAAAATATTCACATCTACTCCTGAAACCAGAAATTTCTTATCTGTCTAAAACCAACCCCCCGGAGATGATTGATTCAATGTAATGAAACCAAATAGTGAAATAAAACTATCAATCCGAAGAACATCTCTACTGTGCACTTAAGGCAGCATGTTCTAACTTTAATGTGTTTTATCGGGTACTGTACAGTGTCTTCTTTATCACAAGCAGAGAACAGCACAATTCCTACTGAAGAAACTCATTGGTAGAGGTTGTCAGCACCTGCAGGATTCAGGTTTCTTGATTTTGGCATCCCAATTATATAAAAATTTATTGTAGACCCACTGAACCTCAGCCTGTCACCAAAAATTCAAGGAAGATGTTACCACACAGATCGCAGAATGGCTGAGGTTGAAAGGGACCACTGGAGGATGTTTTGTCCAGTCCCCAAAATGAATCATATTTTGAGGTTTTTTAATACTCTTTCAGGAATACAGAAGAATATTTCTGTTGAAGTCTATACATATATTGGATAATATTCAAAAATCCCCATTTGGGATTATTCATTTTGTAGCTTCCCACTTTTACCCTGTAACCCACAATGTCTGTCACAGAGAATCACAATATTTATACATGCTGCCTGCCATTCTGTCCTGCCAATCTGTATTAAGGTTATCTGGTCCTATTGTAATAAAATAAAAGATTACACACTGGAATCGGGTGTAGGTCCAGGTTTTTGCTGCAGATAATTGACTCCCTTCTTTTCCCTTTTGGAGGGCAGTCACAGGAGAGGAGACAGCAGCAGGAAAGCTAATAATATGTTTAAATGGCTGTTTGCTTCAGCATTTTAGTGCTCTTTGTACATGTTTTTTAATGATGGTTCATGTATATACACCATAATCAGAGGTGGCTGGCCCATGGATAGCAGCAGTGTGTTGCATTTTGTGTATTCCAGGTACGTGAGACAGGGAGAGAGATTCATTGATTGAGTCTCTGTATTTTAAGTGTTACTATATTTACTAGATAACAAATTAGAGATTTGTTAGACAGCAGGCTAAGTAGCTGTCTGTGAATCATGTATTTATTATGCATGACTCTTTCAGAGTCATTAGAAGTTGAAAAGAAAGACTCACTAGGATGTGAAGGGGAATTCAGCACGGAGCTGCTCGGGGACCACAGCGATGTGTCTAAGCAACAGTCACTGTTAATAATAGTCCCCAGGTTACAATGCTGGGGCTTGCATATGAAGTTTTCAGAGATATTTGCAAACACTAATATTATTATACAAATGGACAGACCAGGGCACAGAGAGTCTTAACAGAGTTCCCATCAATATCTTCAACATCAGTGCTATTGGAAACAGCAGAGAACACAGTAAATCTGATTTCCATTCCTTTTACTCACCTCCTAGATAGTGCATTATATTCACTGTGTGAAACTTCTTGAGTGTAATGTAATGTTGTCTAGACGCAAAACTGTAGACCTTTTCATTTTCTTCCCTTTCCATTTTGATACAACAGGGAGTCTCATTTCCTTTCTTGAATAATTTTGGGGTCCTGCTCACGTTGGTGGTGCTCAGTTTCAAAGATGGCAGGAAGGTACAGGCATGCGATGATGCTGCCATAAAAGTTAGGCAGAAGTAGGAAAGAGTGTTGTAAGTCCAAGAGAATATAGTTTTAGCCAAAAGGTAATTACTGCCACTGGAACAGTGCCAGGATACTGAAGAAAAATCCAAGAAAGAGCACAGGTTAATCTCCTTTCTTAAAGCAGAAGCAATTCAAGCAAAACAATAGCTCTAGGTGAATAGGAGAATACAGTAGTCATGTTGCACCTCTAGCTTATTTTTCCAAACCAGATGCCATCAGGTATCTCATTAGTGAACCACTTGGAAGCCAATTCATCTCGTATGATCATTGATGGAAAGTTTTATATGGACAGATCTTAACACTGGCCTCGTCCTTCTCATCGCTGAAGTTATTGTATTTAGGAGGAGCCAGATCTAATACTAAGACTTTACAGTGTCAGTATCTTATGAGGAATAATAAATATAAGCAAAATGAGAAAAGTGTGATGGTTACCTTCAGTGTTCTCTGACCCACACTAATCCTGAAGCTAAGATCTATTATAGTAAATCTCAGTAATTCACTCTGACCGTGGATATATTTCAGGCTAGACCTTTTTCGGTTTAAATTCCATCAAAGTAACCTGTGAAAGCCAAGCTACAGCAGTTGTCGGTAACAAGACATTTGACCTTTGGCAATAAAGTCCCAGCATGTCTGATGACATGGTTATGGAAGTCAGGTAGGCAGAATACTCCATGTACAAACTGGCTGACATATTTCATCCACCATCATTACCAGAAGGGAGTGTACAAAGCACAATAAAGCTTAAAATGTAACCTAGTTTGAATGTCAACCAATAATTGCTTAAAGCTAAGAAGGTGAATGGATAGAATCATAGAATCATGTAGGTTGGAAAAGACCTTTAAGATCATCGAGTCCAACCATAGAGTGAGCTGAGACATGGCTCTCCAGTGGCTGATAGAAAAAATGGTCTTGTAAGAATAGTTTTTGGAGCAAAACATCTAGATGCACACAATAAAGAGGTGATTATAGTCTTTAAACAGTCTTTATTATCTAAGATGATACTTCGGCAGGTGAGAGGTCAGGTTGAGGCAGGTTAGGGAAAGGACAGTCCAAAAAACACAGTGGGCAAGATCTGGCAATGGTATAAAGATGTGTGTTTTACCTGTGAATAGAGGTACCTATAGATTGTGGTGGCTCACAGTCCAGAAAACAGAAAATTGAAAGAGTGACAATTCAAAGTTTACAAAAGGAAGGAGAGTGCTATGTTTTATCCATAAAGGTTTAAAAGAATATTCTCATTTAAAAAAAATCTTCATTGCGTGCTGAAATAAGAATAGCTGTATCAGGTTAGAACAAAGGTCCCTCTGTCCCACCATCCTGGCTCCGAGAGTGGTCCGGTGCAGACACCTGGGGAAGGGTGTAGGAACAGTGCAAGCTGATTCTCTTTCTAGGACACTCTGCCAGGCTCCAGTTCTTCATGGGAGATTTTATTTCCCTGTGGATAACTTTGTCAAATCTGGAAGCTTAAATTGCCAATTCAAGTGTAAAATGGGGATTTTAAGGTTAAAGGCAAATCTAGCGGTGGAATCTCTATAGAAGCCTCTGCAATGCTGCTGCTCCAGTAAAAGCAACCAAATATGCACTCACCATTTCTATTGAAATCAATTTGATTTATGCATGAGTGTCTGAGGGCAAAATATGCCCCTGTGAAATTTCTCATCAATATATAAAAGCAGGTGCTTTCCCAGAAAAACAACTTTATTTATATCTCTGGGATCCTAGTATAGTCATTTTTGGTTTAATCTTTTCCGGAACACTGTTATATTAAAAACCTTTTCAGCGGCATCTATGGGATTAA
Organism: Anarhynchus alexandrinus; assembly: GCA_008711295.1. Lineage (NCBI taxonomy): Eukaryota > Metazoa > Chordata > Aves > Charadriiformes > Charadriidae > Anarhynchus > Anarhynchus alexandrinus. The sequence goes on along the minus strand of VUYV01000227.1, from coordinate 690,405 downwards.
TAATATCTGTCATCTACAAAGACCTTACTTTCATTACAGGTGATAAAATATATAGTATTTTCTTGTATGCATATATTGCATTTAATTCAAGGTACCTAAGACATTTTTTAAATAAAACTTAAATGAAAGAATTGCTTCACCCATCAATGAAATGAGCTTTTAGGGGTGAAACACAACAGCTGTTTAACATCACAAAGCAATATCATTGAATAATTTAGCTCACAAATTTGAGAAGAAAGGAATATTTATTCGGAGGAAACTCCAGATGGAATTTAGGAAGGCAGATTGTCATTCCAAGCCAGTGTTACAATTTTAACCAAAAAAACCCAGTAATTCCTGTAATACTTTTATTCTTTCATAATGTTCTGTAAAATGCTAGATAGCAACAAGATTTTGTCCATTACAAAATCTATCACTATAAGTCTACCATTATAAAACTAGGCAACCCTTTCCCTTTATAACACAACTCAGAAGAGTGCCACAATTTATGTCAGAAAATATAGGGATATGAGGTTAAATACATTGGATCAGATGATTAATTTATTTAACCCAATATTTATTTTTTTTCTGCAGCAGTGACTAGTGTCAGCTGCTTTCATAACTAATACTAGACGTTTAAAATATCAACAATGTATAATCTGCAATCATGGAATACATTATTAAGCAAATGTAATCCTAATTCCCACCAGTTAGCTGTTGATTTACATTTATTGTATACGTTAAATCTCTCTAATGTAACCGTGAATATTTTCATAAGCTGTGTAATATCACTGGAATATGAATGTTTGTGACCATTGAGCATATTCCATACAATCTTTATTTATATTACTGATGACCCTGTAGATATGTGCAACATGGGCTGATGAGAACTTCAGTAAGCAATTTCCTTGCATGCAGAATTTGATCCTAGTAGGGCATGCTTCGACTTGAAAAACCTAAAATGAACTTTGACCGTGTCTGAAATTCAAATGGAAACATGCTCTGGAAAATCTGACCATATATTAGAGCATCAATTAGTGAGACCAGTTTTAGAGCGCTAAGAGCTTCAGCTAGTCATACCCAACCTTGCTGCTCTGACAGGAAAGTGCATCTTTTTAATTCCAGAACTTCCAGTAACCAAGTCCATCACCAGAAAGTTATTTAAATAGAAGTCTTAAAAGCCTTGAGGCATAGAAAGCTATTGTGCATTATGGATTCTCACAAGAGATGAGAGTAGCAATGGAGCTTTAAATCAGACAGGGAATAAGACAATTTTAGAAAAACGACATGTAAAGTTTCTGAAGTAGGGATCCAAAATAATCCCCAGAAAATGTTAAAGAACTTCAAGTATGTGTGGGTAAGGGAAAAGAAGAGGAGAGGGAAAGAAGTTCTTAGTCCTGGAAGAAAGAAAGGAAAATGGAAATGTAGCTGAGTATTTAGAAAAGTGCACTCCAGGATGTATTATAGAAGTTCTTGTGGTGTTTTGAAATCTTCACTTTTGAAACTGGTCTATACATGAAAGCACTTGAGATTTTATGTGTTATGCAGTGTCGCACCTCATTAGAAAGAATTGGTTTGGGATTCTCTGAATTCCTTGGGCTGCTCCCTTCTTTGAACTTTTTGGGAGCTGTGTTGGGCTCTTGGGCCACTCCACTTCAACCTGTTATACTTGCGGTCCGGAACTTCTGAGGGACTTCGTAAGACCAGGGTCTTACTCTCTGCAAGATCCAAGGTGATTTTAAAAGTAAATTTAGATTTTGAGGAACACTAACATGCAACATTAGGTGCTAATATGATCACTTATCTTCTGCTACATTAACAGAGAGGGTAACTTGTAACACAGATTTCTTCCACGTTATACAGCAGTACCTGAAAGGTACTTCATGCCCCAAAGAGCTTACAGCTAGCAGTGAATACAACAGCTGGGGAAGCAGAAGGTAGTAGTGAAATTATAATCAGTGAGATAAGCTGATGAGTCATAGCTCATCAGTTCATAATCCAAAATATAAGATACTATCTAACACTGTCAGTATCGGGCAATTCATCATGTATGCTCTGCATTGTGCTTAAAGTCTTGCAAATATGGACAATTGTGGGTTGTAGGAATTTTCATCTACTCCTATTGTCGAGTGAAATTTTAGTCATCAAAGGAAAAGCAAAAGAGAAGATCTTAAATGCTCTCCCAAGACACTGTGGTGGTTGGGAAAACCTATGCTGGTTGGAGCCCAGACCCTTTTATGTTTAAAGGATTGTAACTATGACTTGGTTTCATCATCAGAACAGCGCATGGCACACTGTTACCAAGTAACTGCAAGAGGTGATCTAATGTGTTCTGCACTATTTTGAAGTTTCTGAGAGTAACCCCGAGACGGATCACATCACTTGCTTCTGGACTACTGCTAACAACTTATAAAACGTGAAAAATATCCATATCCCAGCAGAGGTGGTGTGGTTTCCTGGATATCACTAAATAAGAAAAAACAAAACAAACTCCTTTCTGTAAGAGAACCTGATATAGCTGCCGAGGAGGTGTCTTCTGCACCACAAACCCTTTAACGGCCAAATATATGTAGATTTAGGTATGTAAATGGCCTGGTAGTTTACGTAGACAAAGCCATGAAAGAAGGCCCAGAAGTACTGTTCAGGAGTGTGCTGAACTGTGAGAGGCGATGAGATGTCACAGGGAATGGTCCGACTGCCCCAGCACCTTGTGGTGTCTCAGTCTTGCAGGTGGGAGGTGAGCTCTGGTTGAGGCACTGAGCTACCAGGTAGGGCTGGTAGGGCTGTTGGAGGAGGTGAGCAGAACAGACTGCGGTACCGAGGAGGACAAAAAAGGAATAGTAGATTCTTTGCAAAGACCTTGGAGGGGCAGGATCCAAATCCCATATTACTTGGAAGGAGGGTCAGTCAGAGGCTATGTCCAAATAAGAGGATTGAGACTGCCAGATTGAAGGCTGGAAGTTTGTGGCTTTTAGTAATGGAAAGAAGGCTTTTTCTCTGCCTGCAGATGTCAGATGTGCACTTACAGATACGTCTGTAACAAGTGAGGAGGAGCAAATTTCCTCTGGGGAGGCATGTGGGCCAGCAGACACTGATCCACATGTTACCATTCAGAGGAAAGAGTGGACGACGGTCATAGCTACAGACTTCTGCAGAGGACAGAAACACTCATCTGCCAAACCAGACTTCTTGTCTCAGGAGGTTCATCACTTGTTGAGGTTTGAATCTGGGATGTCGCACAGACTGCTGAAATCCATCTGTACTTTAGATGATTACCCATTGCTGCTCATCCTCTTGAGCTGATAACTGCTGAGTATCAAATGACCTCGAATGTATAAAGAGTAACTACCAGCCTCTAGGAGGGAGCCCAGGGCTGTTCTCTTCAGCCACATCAGTCAAGAGGAAGGACTTAGGTAGTGGTGAATGTTATCTTTCAGAACACCACCTGGTTGCACAGATGGTATTTCAGGCAGGACCTTAGCTCTAATAACCATGGGATCCTCTCAGAGGAAAAAAGACTTCTGGGGAGAGATGGGATCCATCTGACAAAGTCAAGTGAAAGCATCTTTGCAAGCCGTCTTGCTGACCCAGTGAGGAGGGTTTCAAGAGAAATCTGTCAGGGGACGATGACCACAGACTGATGAGAAGTAGAGGTACAGGGAAGCTAAAAGGGACAGCATGATGGCAGGGGTCATGGGTCTCATATTTGCTTGAAATAGACAGATGATGGATCTATCATCTCAAATGTCTGTACATGAACACATGCAGCATGGGAAATAACAGCAGTTACTAGTTTGCAGGGCTATGGTCTCACAATTATGGGGGGATACATCTTATTGCTGGAGAACTGAAATGGGTGAGTAATGCCTTCCTAAAAGAACAGGCAGAACAGCAAGAAAAAGGTATCACACCCCCTCAGTGTGAAAAGCAGCTTGAATGCATGGAGGGGTTGTCTTAGAATGTATTACGAGATGATTAGGAGCTTATGGGTAAGGATCAGAGGAGGGACCAGCAAGTGTCATGGAAGACACCTGCTCCAGATCAACTGATCAAGAATAGGGAATAGATAAAGCTTTCTGTGGAAAGATAGAAGAAGGACCACTGGTTGTAGTCAACCATCCTGACATTACCTAGAAGGGTAACCTGAGGCCATTTGCCATGTAGGAGGTTTTCAGAGAGCATCAAGGACAATTTTTTGTATATGGGAGATCAGTGACTGACTAGTGGATACACTCTGCTGCGTGTGCTTTTCACCAAAAAAAAAGAAAGAATTAATGCAGGACATGAAAGCTGACAGCAGCTTTTGCTAAAATATTCATATTCAGATAAGTGAACAAAACAAATGCAAATGGCAGAATTACAGCTCTGGACTTCAGGAGAACAGATTTGAGCTTGTTTGGGGCACTAGTTGACAGGATCCCATGGGACACTGGCCTGAGTTTCAGAGGGGACCAGGACAGCAGCACACACTGGGGGCTGACTGGAGAGAAAGCGATTTTGCAGAAAAGGACCTAGGGGTACTGGTGGACAACACATGGAATGTGAGTCAATGGTGTGTTCTTGTAGTGAAAAAAACTAATAGCATTTTGAGTTGTACTAATAAAAGCATTGTCAGTAGGTTTAGGGAGGTTCCCTCTATTCAACACTCACAGGACCGCTTTTGGAGTTGTGTGTCCAGTTTGACCTCTGCAGTACAAGAAAGACATGGACGTGCTGGAGTGATTCCAATGGAGGCCACATAGTTCTTTAGAGGGATAGAGGATATGAGACACAAGAAGATCTTGAGAGAACTGAGTTTGTTCAGCCTTAAAAAGAGAAGGCAATACAGCCGTATAGAAGTACTTAATAGGAAGGTGTATAGGAGACAGAGTCTTCTCGGAGATGTACAGCAATAGGATCAGAGCCTATGGAAGCAAGTTGCAGCATGGGAAATTATGAGTAGATATAAGGAAAAAGTGCTGCACCATGAAGACAGTGAAATATTGGAAAAGGTCTCAGAGCTGTTGTGAAATCTCCAACCTTTGAGATATTTAAAGCTCAGTAAGATCTGGACAACCTGTCCTCACTTCAAAGTTTTCTATAATTGCATGAACCTGAACTGAAACTGTCTAGAAATATGGAAACTGATAGAAATATGTGAAATTTTTAGTCTGCAAACATTGGCTGCAAACAATCACCGGCTACAGTAAAAGCAATTCAAAAGGTTCTGTTTTTCCAAATTGAGTTTTTGGCATTCTTCTGACTCAACTATTAACTATGAAAACGTGCTTCAGAAATTAAAAGAATGTATTGTATTCTATGTAAACATGAAGTATTTTCAAAAGATTTTAAAAGGAGTGTGAGTTTACTTGAATAAACCTGTTAAAGATGAAGCTGAAGAGCCTGTTTTGCAGTTTTTTGATTGGTCTCTGATAAGAGATTGGATTATGGCTGGAACAAAAACACTCAGAAGCTGCTACAGAAACTCAGTTAATTTTCCAAGAAAAAGAAGTGACTCAGTTCAGAAGGAAGCATATGGAGGTTATTGATGATAGTAGCATAAACGTGGATGAGAATCCGTATTGCTGAGAAATGGAAAATCTTGGGAAATATAGAGAGAAACAACAACTGCACATGGAGCAAATGCTGAGGACCAGCACGAGCTAAGACAACGTGTATTGGGAAAATGGAATAAGCTGCAATACATTTTGCCACTTTTCAAAAGTTTCAAGCACCATCATTGTATTTGGCTGTGGATAACACAATGTTAAGGTAGTGCCCTGTAAGGAGGTAGACAGGCCTGTGACACAAGTTGAGTCAACTACCAGAAATTAAATGGGACATTTAAACTTTTAAGATGGATGTCACTGTAGAAGCCATTCTGTTGACAGAAGCATTCTGCAAACTTTAATAGGAGAGCTACAGATATTAGAAAGGTAAATAAGTTAAATGTGAATGAAAGCTTGTATTCCTTAAAGGCATACGTGTCTTTGCTGTATGTGTAAATAAAAAACAGAAAAGATGCAATCTGTAATAGCACTAGCATAGAGAAAAATCATTCTGGGTGCAAAGTGCATCTTACTGATGTTCTCAATAAAACTACCTTTGTTGAAGATGAGAATTGAGAAGAGTTTTAAAAGCTGTATTCCTGGGAATAGGTAGGCTGTTAGCATGATAAATGTAGATAAAAAAGCCTAATCTTCATGTTGTGTAGAGAGTTGTCCTTATATAAAAAGTGAGAGGTAAAAGAGGAGATACATAGGCTTGTTTGCACTAAGAATGGCAGGGCAAAGCTGAAAAGGAAAGGTGCATTCGGTAGAGGGAGGAAAACCTGTGTCTCACTAAAAGAATTAAATGAATATTAAAAATATTATTCCTGGTTTTGACATGTTATGTTTAGTAGGACTCTTGGCAGGCACTCTTAGAAAAAGAGACTTCATGTCTGTGTAAATTCAACACCTCTATGGGACACATACTTTCCCCAAAATGCCATCTGGGTTTTCTGAGGTACTCAAGGTATTTTTCTTTATGAAATTTGATCTTCTGAAAGATTGTGCTTTATCACCAAGGGCTCCAAGGTGCTTTGGCATGTGTCAGACACATGAACAGAAAGGATACACAACATATCTTCCTATGTTTGTGGCCACCACTTCTATGTCAGCCCTATAAACAAAAAGAGAACACACCTATTCCTTGAAGCAGTGGACATTATAATAGACATTCACAGCTAATCTGAAAGCTTGTGGTCAACAGACGGCTGTGTGTATCTGTTCATTGCACTGGTTACCATGTTTGATTTTGACAAAAGCCCCAAATTAAACATATACAAGCCATGAAGGACTGACATGACACCAAACTAAGCTGTCTGTGAATATCTCCAAAGATAATCTTCTCAGGATGTAGTCGCTATCACGTTCCCTTCATTCCAGGAAGTCACAAAGCCTGTGTGTCAATACCAATAAATAACAAAGGAGCCTTTGGGCTTGTTTCATAGGAGTAAAGATGCTCTCAAGGCTTGCTGAATAGCCTGGAAACACAGTCTGTGTTAGGGCAAAGACCCTGACAGAGCAGGAGAAAGTGGTAATCAGGAGAAAAAGTGACCTAAATTTGTTTATGTGCAGGGGAAGAAAAAAAATTACTCTGTACTAACTGTCCCAAGGCAATTGAACCCAGAAGATCCCACAGCAAAGCACAAGACTCAAGTCTGCTTCTGCCAGATGTGATGTACTTCACAAAGTAACACCTACCAGTCAGGCACAAGTTAGTGGCCACTGCCCGGTGCTGTGTGAGCTGTACATCATGCTACGTTGGCGCAGTTGTGTCACTGCGTGTCTTCTTCCTCTCAGCATATCAGTACTGCAGCGGGTTAGAAGCTGCTGGAGATCTGCACTAGTGCCATTCACTGTGCATTGAGATAAAAACGGAGTTAAGATCTGGTAACTCTGTTTTGAACTTAGTTTCTTTGGTGAGAAACTGGAGGAGAGAGACTGGAGGAAATCATATTTTATTGCTTTCTAACCAAAACACCAAAAGAATGAGTCCAGTTGAGCCCCTCAGAGCTTCTCTCAGAGTAGTTCCTGAATATAGCTCCCAATTCCTCTGTCTCATGCAGTCAGCCTTCTACTGGAGAGGAGCACCTGGGTGGGCTTGTTGTGGCCAGGAACAAAGTGCCATCTCCTGGCAGCTTGACTGTCTGTGAGAAAGCATGGTGGCCTCTCACATCCTCTTCATAGATGGGCTTTGAACTCTGGGACAGACAACGCAGGGAAACTCATGACCTGACACCTTCCATTTCTCATGTGACATGTAGACAGCTATTAGTGTGGTGCTATCCAAACAGAAGATGGTGGGAGGGAGCAGGGAAGAAACACAGATCAGGGAACAGGGCAGAAAAATCTGCCTGTGGTGCTCACCTCTTGCACCCCTTGTTCATTCTCTCTTTAACTACGTTTTGAGGCAGGAGTTGAGTCTTGGTGTAGAGCATCTCATCCACTGGGGCAGTGCTGAGACACAGCTATTAACAACAGTGATTCCTGCACAGCAGATCTTCCAACATTGCATCAAGGTAGGAACAGTCAGATCTAGTACAACTCATGGCCACACAAAGCTTGCACTGCACGGAACAAGATCATCTTTTCTTCCTAGGTCGTAAAGATTGTCTTTCCCTAATTCTCTGATTCATTTTCTAGCCTAATATCCTGGCTTTTAGTCAGCTTGATCATGCATGGTGTATTGCTGTTTTAATTAGCTCCATACGATGATCCAAGGGCTGGAGCACCTCTTCTATGAGGAGAGGCTGAAAGAGTTGGGGCTGTTCAGCCTGGAGAAGAGAAGGCTCCGCGGAGATCTTCTTGCGGCCTTCCAGTCCCTAAAGGGGCTCCAGGAGAGCTGGGGAAGGACTTTTTACTAGGGCATGTAGTGATAGGACGAGGGGGAATGGCTTCAAACTGGAAGAAGGCAGGTTTAGATTGAACATTAGGAAGAAGTTTTTCACTTTGAGGGTGGTGAGGCACTGGAACAGGTTGCCCAGAGAGGTTGTTGAGGCCTCATCCCTGGAGGTGTTCAAGGCCAGGCTGGATGTGGCCTTGGGCAACCTGGTCTAGTGGGAGGTGTCCCTGCCTATGGCAGGGGGGTTGGAACTCGATGATCTTCAAGGTCCTTTCCAACCTAAACCATTCTGTGATTCTATGAATCACTGCCACAATCAGATGAGACATATTTTGGATGCAATAGAAAACTAAGCTTATTCACTTACTGCATTTATCTTTGGATTAAACTAGCCATTTAGCTTTTTAAGAATTGCGTGACTAGGAAAAAATACTGTTTGAACCAGTAAGGTATAAAAACGTCTCTAGACCACAATGTTCAAGACAGTAAATCAAACCCATGAACCACAAGGAATCTGATATATACCCTTGATCCAAAACAGTAATTTGAGGATTGATGCTTCCATATTGCCCCTGGAGCAACTATTTTCCTGGGATTTTGCTGAAAAAATTACAAAGACGGTAGGGAAACTGTAAACTATATTTCTCAATGTTACCATATGTAATCCTTCAAGTGCTCGTTAGGAGTTTGTTCATCCATTACAAGACCTCCCCACCCATGTAGGAAAAGGAAAAATCACATACAAAATATATAAATAAAACAGAAAAAAAAACCCAGCTTTTGCTATCAGAAACCTAGATGTCTCCCACCGTGACTGAATCAGTTCCTGTCCCCATTTTCACATGCACAACAAGAGGTCTGTGGTTAGGGAGGGTAATTGGGTCAATTCCCCCTAAACAGAATTCAGAGAAAACAAGCAGATGCTTAACTCTTACACAAGCAGAAAGATGATTACTGCTGTATCCTTTGTATATGATTTATCCCCTTCCTTTTCCCACCACTGCTCGGCCCCGACTTCTTGTATATGAGCCCTTCATTTTGTTCAATGTCTGAAATTAGCCTCAGCTTTAGTAAGCCCATGTCTTACTAAACGAAGTGCCTAGTGTGCTTTTGCAAAATGCTTTATCAATTGAAATGCACTTCAATATATGAGGTGTTCAGATATTATCCAAATGTTCTTGAGTTCACAGAGCATGATAACTATCATCAAATGCAAAAAGGATCTGACAATTCACATCTGACATTGAGTCTGGGATATCTTAAGGACTGTCCATCTTTCGAAACACAACAGAGCATCCACCCATCCTCTCAATTTTGGATCCTTATAAGTGTGTCAAGTTGGATACTCAAAATAGCCTTTTTTAAAATGTCTTGGCCAGTGTTTTACATCCTGTATCCAGTTTACTGCAGCTGCAGTAAAAGAGGTCTAACGTGTTGGCTTGTCTGAATAGGGCTTGGTTATATAAAACTATGGATATTGTGCTAGCAAAAGGTTTCCTGATTGCATGAAGAATAGAGTGGCCAAAGAACAGAATATTTAAATAATAGGTACCAAGAAATGACTCAAGTGCAATGATGAATATACTAGAGCTTTTATGCGTGAGGAGGGAGTAATGTTGAGCCTGTTCTGTTTTAAGAGCTGTGATATCATGGCTAAAGTATTTAGACCAGAATGAAAAATGTTTTCAAAAAGCTTTGTAATAGCTTTGTGTTGCTGGACCAGACAGAAATGAGAGGAGATCTCTTTAGATTGTGCTAATTCCACTTTTAAAAGCTGCAGAAATTTTGTCATTGATGTTGGTGGAATGGAATATGACTGTGTGAAAGAGAACAGCTATGAACTGCTTTTAAGGAGATATTGTTTTATGGGAGCAGTGAACAAACAAGACATCCGTTATACGGATTTTAAGTCAGTTCTTATTGTCTGGGAATAGCTGAGAATCTTAGTGCTTAAGAAGGAGCTCTTCACTGATGGAGCTTTCCTCCTTCCTGTTTCACAGCTTAACTCCCTACAAGAGCCAGAACAATATTAAGTCACAGGCAATATTAAGTCAAGTTTGAAATCGCCAATTCAAAGTTTTTAGTGGGATGAGATAGTAGTGCACAGGCCTTTTTCTGGCTCTGTGCACAGGAAATAGCTTTCACCCTTCTTGCAGAGGACGGATTTTGATCTGCTTCTGACACATAAAAATATAAAAGTAGTCACAAGTTTACCAAACTTAGAAAACTTCTGAGACAAATTCAATATCAGGTATGAAATAGATTGTATCTATACTTTGACTATGACCTAGTTTTCAGCCTGGAGCTTCACCTTGGTGAAGTCTATTGGCATGTTGTCTCTGTGTTTTGAAGTCAGGACCTAGACAAGTCTCAATGTATGCTCTATTTCATACATAGATATTTCCCTTGCAGATATCTAGGGTGTGACTCAGCTTCAGCTTAAAATAAATATACTTGTATTGCTGCTTGTAGGTATCTATGTGTACATTAGAGGCTTCATTCAGCTCCCCATGTAGAGATCTCGCGTTGTCTGTAATAACCTTGAGAGTCTCACTGGGTTTCCAGCTGCTCCTCCAGCAGACACAACTCTTCCACAAGGTCAGTGTCATGTCCACCAGTCCTCAGTGTACACTTTGGATGCCCTAGGACATGTCAAATGGCACAAGAAAGCTTGAGCAACCTAATTCAGCTCTACGTCTTCACTGAGTACAATGAGCTTAAACACCCAGTACAACAGTAAAAACTTACAGTCAAGTGTTCTACTCTGTTACTGAACTTTAGTCCAAAAGTTGGATGAGGTAAAGTCTCTGCTTTGTCTCCAAAGTTGTGCCTGTAGGTCAGGTCTGAATTCAAACAGCACACACCAAGCAAAACACTGCAACTCTGCTAACAGATGTTATCAGGATACCATCACAGAATAACTGAAAGATGCCAGATGCTACTTTACTTTTTGCTCTTCAGTTAACTGCAGTGATCACAGGCTGATGCCTGAATGCAAAGAGCCAGTCTCTATGGAGTCAGAAGTTGGAGGAACAAGACAGTTATCAAGTAAAATTTATGTAGCCTTTTTAGTAATCAGGACCATATGATTTTCCATTATCTTTTACAGAGATAGACATGACTCCTACCCAATTAAAGCAGAAATCCTTGGGCTTCTTCCATGAATTGGAAGTCTTCTGAAAACTTGTAAAGCAGCTGGTGAATGTGGTTTTAGTTACAGAAGTAAATTGGGTTGTTCAAGGGCAAATATACATGGCAGGAGCCATGGTTTCACCTTGCAAAGGGTTTTTTCTCAGTATGAGCTTAAAATATTCCCCATGTACTCAGTGAGGCACATCATCCCCTCAGCTGTGCCAAAACCACTGTGGGGATGTTCTAAGCGGGAACATGACCATGCTTCCCATTTAGTGGGGGGAAAAAAAAGCGCCCAGCAGAAATGGTCTTCATTAGTTTGTTTTCTAAAAGCTGGATCGTTTATACATCCCGATTACCATCACTGCTGGTGATGTATGAAAGAGAAGTGCCTCACCAAGGTACAGATACGCAAAGGTGTAGCTGAGCTGGGATGGAGCAAGGCTATAATTTTGTTGCCGTGAATAATTTTGTATGATGAAGCCATGAGTTAATGTTAAAGGTACATGAGATATTGTCACCAGGACCACAAAAATGTTGGGACACTTCTATACCCTCATACCCTTACAGCTTCCTCCTCTTCCCTTCATCACTGCTTATCCTCCTCCCACTCTGCTGCTTCTGCTGATACAGCTGCATCAGGGGAGCACTATAAACCACATCCCTCGCATGACCCAGGTTAAAAGTAAATTTCCTTTACCCAGAATGTTTTACTGAATAAGTTGCCAGCCAAGTTATGTCCTTGTAAGAATGACCATATGGGATCGAACCACCTGCCCCTTTAGCCCTGTATCCTGTCTCTGGCAAGAGACAGTAAGCAACAGCGCAGGAACCTCCTGCTCAAGCAAAAATCGTGTCAGTTCCTCCTGGCTGTCCTTTACGCACAGCTCTGGGAATGGTAAAACATAGTTTATAGGTGGAAACAGGACCATGCAGAAAGAGGGGAGGGGAAAGCATCAATCTCTGTATCACAACTTTAGCTATTGGGCAATTTTGGACATACATAACTTGAAAAAACCAGTCGTGTAAACTGTCTACTATTGCTAGTATTTATTCCAGATTATTTTCTTATTTGTAAAAATATTACATTTATCAGAGATTATGAAAATTAAAGGTATCCACATGACTTTCTCTTCAGCTAGACCAGAGCCTAGACATTAAATCATACTTATTCTGCAGAAACTCGAGCCACAATTCCTTCAATTTTTTATGCAAATATGTTTCACTTCTTGAAAAAAATCTTAAAGACCTTTATAGGTGGGAACTGTACCATTCTTTGAGACATTACAGCCACCTTGATGGAAAATCTCTAACACTTTTCATCAACCTTGACTTTGAACACCTTTTGTTTCTTCATGTTAGAGCATAAGTTGCATAAGAACAGAGATGGGAAGAGTTAGGAATGTAATTCTGAAGGTAACTTCTTCTCAAGGTCAGGGGTCAAAGAAGAAGCCAGAGCAATGTGAATGTTATTAAATCTCCTGTGTTGCAAGCAGTCTTCTAAATATGTATATATACATGCACAGGCTGGCTGCAACCTGAGTGTATTATCATTCATTACCCGCCCATTGGGGACCATTGGGATAGTATCAGAGAAAAGAAGAATAAGAATTGTAATAAGACTTCATGGCTGTGATGCCAGGAGAACAGGACAAGCCTCGCTGAAAGTGCAAATAACAATTAGCTCTTCAATCTCCGGGGAGCCAGGGGGTAAAACTGATGGAACGTCTGAGAAATGCCTCTTGAAGAGATAAAATTGTTCAAAAACCTTAAGGAAATTTGCAAGAATGAGACATTTATGTTGTTGGTTCCATTTTTAGAAACTAAGACAAAAGGTTACATTCAGGTTCTGGAACGAATGTTTTATTAATTTAAGTTGGTAGCGTTGCTTTCTTAAAGGCAAAACTATTCAAGGTCAAAGTTTTGACTCCTCGGTTGTGTCTGTGAATCCTTCCACATACTTCCTTTCTAAGAGAACAAGCAAGGGGAAGAAAAAAGATAAATAAGGAAATACTTTTTCAGCTTTGAAAAATGCAGTCTATTTCGGATTTCCTGTCGTTGAAAAGTCAGTGAGTCCCTGAAAAAGAAATATTTCAAATGTGATTTGTCAAAAGCATGTAATACTTTCATCCAGCTCTAGCAATTATTATCTACAGAGAAAAGTAACTTGTAAATGCTGTTCTGAGAATTAATACCTGGGGTGTGTTTCCATTTCTGCCGTCGCATGCAGCTGTATGTAAAAATTAACACTGTCTGTCTCTGCCACAATAAGAATGTGTTCCACATACTGCAAGGAGTAGCCCATATGGAAAGGGGTCTTACTGTCTCTCCAAAGCAAGAGTTCAAAGCATGGTGTCTTAAATTCATTTCCTACTGAAGTGAAGAAATTCATGGCACTGGAAATTACTGCCATGGAAAATTAAAAAGGAATGCACTTAAACTCAAAAAAAAATGCAAGTAAATAATAGAAATCGCTGAAAAATACATTGTTAGGAACGAGCATGAATATAGATAAGCAGACATCACTGACTGTCACTTCAAAATCATGTAAAAAATGTTATCTTTTTTCTTCTGGTGATTGATACCGAACACCAGAGTAACAAGGCTCTCTTGCTCCGCTTGCCATGAATAATGCAACCAATATATTTCCTAAGTGTGCAGAAATACGAATTTGCTCAATAAATAGCATAAGTACCAATGAGAGACAAATTAAGAGTTAAGCTTCTGAAATGTAAAGCAGCACAGGGACAGCACCTGTTACTAAACCAGCTAACATTTTCTTTCATAGCTCTTCATTATCACGTGTTTGAAACATTGCTGTTTTCACTTGCTTTTGCCTATGCTTGGCATTTGCCTTAAGTGCTTATAGATGTAGATTCGAACAGATTGGTAGCAACAAGAGGATGATACGGTCTGCACTTGGTGTTTTCTTCCAGGCGAAGGCTTTTTTATCAGCAGGCATGAATTCTGAAATTTAACTTTGTGAGCCTGACTTCAGTATCACGCTGCCAGCACACGAACCAGCACGTTACGTAGCGTGTTTTGGTATTAGATATGAAAAATTAAAGCCATGATAAGGGAGGAGGTGGGGAGAAGGGAAAGGGCAAGAGAATGAAGAATGATCTAGATTAATTCCTTNAAAAAAAAAAAAAAAAAAAAAAAGCATATAAAGGATATTTACTTACCATATAAATGAAAAATGGCTTACAAAACCTATTTTATTTACCTGATGCTTTCCTCCATTAAAAATCACAATAGGATAGCTGTGTTAATATAGTTATCTCCTGCTGTAAATAGAAAGAAACGCTCCGTTATTCTAATCTTGCTGTGTTGGCCAGCGTTGACTCTTTAAATGCTGAGTGCAATTTGTCTGCTGCTTGATAGAAACCAATGCCTCTTAAGCACTTAGCCCTGTGTGTCAAGATTCAGGCTAGAATTGATTTCCTTACAGCTGTGTTATAAAATCCTGCAAATAAGTTTTTCTGGAAGAAATGTTGACAGGTCCTTAACTAGATAGTGCTATTGAATGCCAGTATAATTAGCTGGGCAAATCACACAAAGTATGCAGACTGTCATTCATTTCTGGCACTACTCGTATTATCAGGCCTTACTAATTTTGCACCTGTCTCTTCTGTCTTCTCAGCTGGAGACTAATATTGTAGATATTTTGACTTACACAGCTGAGAAGTCCAATTGCCGTGAGTTGGGACGAAGTCCATTCAGAAAAAAAGCCACATTGCTGTGGCAGTTGCTACTTCTGCTAATATTTCCTCTTTCTCTCGGCATTTTCAAACTCCTACAATTTTTGGTAGGAATTAGAACTACAAAATCTGTAGATTATTTGTATCCACTTGTTTTGTTTTGCTGCTTATTCTCCTTATAGGTGACTCTAGTATAACAATAAGCAGTACTCCTACAGCTAACCAAATTCCCTTTCGGATTGAAAGAATTTCAAGCAGAAGACATTTAATGATTTAAGTGCTCATTGTGGGTTATTCAACTTGTGGAAAATAGATGAACCTGAAAATAACAAATGTGACATCATCTGAAACAGAGAAGTTACTCATACTACATCCAGGGAAATAAAGATACTAATTACAATGTAACGAAAGAGACTTGATATGTCCTGAATTATTTTGATTTCCTAATTCAATAATACTACGCTCTAAGAATGATTGGAACGAAACAGGGGGTATGAGCGCCTTCCCTAAGTTTATTTTTTATTATCATAAAAATGGTGGATTTTTTTTTCTGCATCCTTCCTACAGTTGGGCAAAAAGTTTAGGAAGCCAACACACATGATGCCAAATAAAAAAAAAAAAAAAAGATTACGAAATAGCCAGCCAATAAGCTGCAGGAGAGATGCCGGAGAGCTGATTTATCCCGCTCAGGGAAATAGGTGACCGCAACAATATTCATCCCATTTAAGCTTGCAACCTTCCCTGTCTAATTTCCTCACCAGCCAAATCTTTGACTTTGTCCTGTTTACTGTAGTTATCTGTGTTTGCCCGGTAGGGTGCTAAAGGCACAGAATGCAATTTTGGGTTCTCTCTGTGTGTTTGGTAAATGCTGTATATGCAACGCTTTGCTTACACGACATAACTACATTGAATACGTGAGCTACATCTAATCACTTTGCAAAGCCAAACAATTACATTTTCAGTTATTTTAACAATCGTGTTCTGTTAACCCCTCTGGAAATGCAGTATGGAATATAACAAGAGAATCTTAACTTTCTTATAGAAAATTAAACTTCCTTACAGAAACCTTTTTTGCAGTATGTAATCTTTATTAAATTCCTTTGCCCAACTTAAAATTGCACAGAAAGACCTCACTCATTAAGTATTTCATGCAAACGGGATTATTCCATCTTTTTGTCTTAAAGTCTTCTGTCTTAATTTTGTCTTAATCTCTTCTAGAGATTTCTATTCGTTCTAGCCCTATTACATTTTATGGCACTCTTTTTTCATGGCAGAACGAGCCGTATAGACAGTTAGCTGCTCGTTGTGCAAATTTTCTGCTGTTGAAATGTTGCTCAGTAGGATGCCACTTTCCAGATTCTATCTGTTTCTTTAATTTCACATTGTTCTCCAAAAAAGCCCCACATTAGTGAGGTTCACCAAACACTTCCCATTCTTCTCCTCTCTGCATGGTCGCTCACATCCAAATTTGGATTATCAGCCGGATACATTGTCTTACCCTTATCTATCACAGGAGTGAGGCACAGAACTGCGACATTAATGAATCCTGATTAACTTTGTCTTTGTGGATTTGAAAATGACTAGTATTGGGGGTTCTTTTTTTCTTTCTTTCTTTTTTTCCTTCTTTCTTTTTTTTCCTCTGTATATGGTTAGTATAATTAGGTAGAAGACAATTGCCTTACCTTTTGATGAGCGTTTGTAGATTGCCAAATATCAATAAACCACAGAGGATGATCATGTTATGTTCATTATGTTTTACAGTGAAATATCTTTGCAGTGTCCTCGGTAAATTCTTCCACACATCTGGATTTTATTTTTTTTTAATAAAGCACTGCAAACTTTAAAACTTTTTACTGTAGCTGGTCTACATGGATTAGACACTCCTCTTTTTAGCCAGTAAAGCATCACTTGAATCAGCAACAGTGGTTATGAAATAAACTGCTCATTTAATAAAAAGGGGTGTTTGTAAGGAGGGGAAAAGGTGTGTGGGAAGATTCATTCCAAGAGTGATTCATCTGAGCAAATCTAAGCTATTCCCATATCGAAGCTGAATCTCTTGACAGTCCACCTAGACAATACCTGTCCTCCCATAAAGATTTTAGCTGTGTCTGCAACCCTCTGAATCCAGCATAGATGCTTTGAGTGCTTAGAAAAATGAATGGCGAAGGGGCTGAATTAGGGTCTATTAGTGTTCAGAGTATATTTTCCTCCTACATGTCCCAAGGTGACCTTTTATTTAGAAAAACAGAAAAAAAGAAAGCGCTAAATATCATCTTACACTATATAGAGTCCTTTGGCTATAGAAAGTGTGGCTCTAATCTGTAAAAAAGGTTAGGTAGAAGTAAGACTGTGTAGTGTCAGTAACATGAATATTCAATTAGTTAAGAGCTTGTGAAGCTCAGAAAACTTGCTTCAGCTTAACTAAATCAATTTGAAACTGAGCAAGCGGACCAGATGCATTTAGGTGCATTTTAACCCTTTTTGAATTGCTTTGGCAAAGGTACGCGAAAGCCTCAACTAAGCAAAACAGACGCTGATGGGAGTTAAATCACTTCAAGTGCATCTACATTAGGAGCTCGCTCCCTGTGCAAGAGCGTTTTAAAAACTGACTCCTGCTGCAAAAAAAATACCTCCATCATCCATAGAAAAATAAAAATAAAAGGGTAGAGCTGTGACACTGGCAAACCATTGCTGTCCCCCCTGTTGTTCCATTATCCCTTTCCCTTTATGTTGTCCGTTCTGAGACCTGATTTTTGGGCTTTGCTGCTGGAAGGAACCGTTAGATCACCGGCTGCGGACTGGCAGCTCCGCAGCTGCATTACCATGATTTAACAGACTTAACAAATTATTCGCCGACCGGGAGCCGCAGGAACAGTTGCGGGGCATGCTCTTGGCCCACCCGAACAGTGAGGTAATGCACTGAAGCTTAAACTCCATCGAAGGAGGTTTAAGCGAAGTCACATTACTTTGCATTTGGGACAGATTAGGAGCACGCACATGGGCAGTTACCATCCAAAAATACATCTCATCCAAGAGACAGTAACCTATTAGGCTCCCACAACTCCTTCATGTGCTGAAGCCATAAGTCTTGTCTGCTTTATAATGTAAGCCATAAAATTTCAACTGGTTGCTCATGTACTGGGCCCCCGGTAATCTCTCCGGGGCAGGAAGCACCATCTCAGCTGCAGCTGAGTGTCATTGCGTCCCACACGCTAATGAGCTAATTCAGAGCATCGTGATGTAAACCAGACAGTGTCTGCAAGTTAGGGGGGAATTTTAGTCTGGTTTTTCAGGAAAGAGACTGCTGTAGTCACACTGCGTGTCCACTCCCTCCTTCAAACTGCTTTCTAGTAGCCTCTGAACAGACCGGCTTCACTGAGACAAGTTGGGCACAGAGATAAAGGATAAACCGTATATTTTTTATAAGATTCATGCAAAGAAACAGCTATATAACGGAGTGACGCCCTAAAAATCCCCCTGCCGAGAGGAATGCTCTGCTCTTTGGTCAACCCCATATTAGAAACCAGAAAATCCACTTGGCAGAATATGTTACAAATGATCTGATAGGGAAAGACTTAGCAAAATTTACATCTTATTATTTCTCATCAATATGCAGAATATTGCCTCATGCTTGAGAAGGCACAAAAATACGAGTGAAACTTTGGTGGTAGTCAGACTTTCACAATGTCTTTCTCCCACTTAGGCTGTTTAATAGCTAATGTTAAATATTTAATAGCTAATATTAAATATTAGGTGGTGTCACATTGTGTCTCGGTGTGGTCGTAGTTGTCTCAGTAGCGTCAGTAACAGGGAGAGTGCAAACAACATTTTGACCATATTGTGTATGACAGTGTGAAAAGTGTGAAATGCCCACGTCACCAGGAGCATAGTCTTAGTGCATGAGGTCCAACAGAATCTCTGGATTTTCTGGGAAAGTCTTTGTTACCAGTGATGCTATCTAACCTGAGCTACAGCCCTGCTGCACCATAGCCATGCCTGTGCCCGGCTGCTAAAGCTGGATGAGTCGTTCCTCAGCCAGAGTGCCCTGTTTCTCTCTGACTTTGCAAGGCTCCAGTTCCAGGGTGCTGACCAGTGATGAATTTGTCATTCACCACAGATGCCGGAAACATCCCCCAGTAAAACAACCAGCCTCCACATTTACAGGGTACTCCATGAAACACGAGTAGGCATTACAGAGTTTGGCTGGGTTGTATCCTAATCCCACAATGAAATACATATACATTTCCTGATGCATGTATTAACTTGAAAAAGACTGAGTCATTGGAATTCTCTATCCCATCTTTCCTTTTGAATAATTGGAACATCCTTATTTGTATTGTTTAACATTTTAATACAGCCCTCTGCCCAGCGTGAACTACAACTGCAAATGTCATTGCATGTGACCTGTGAGATGGGGATGATGACCCTACTAAAGAAGAGCTGAGGGGCTGCTTGTTCCTTACCTTTTTGTTTGCATTATTTTCAAATGCAGGGTTAAAATATGGGTGTTTAGAAGGGAAAAGCGTGGCTTTGAGAAGAACTGATCATACAGATAGAAGCATAAGGTCAGGTGGAAACTGCTGCTAGGAGCCTTCAAAATTCAAGTTACTTTAAGTAGGTGATTCTTATTGTATGTGTTAACCTCAAAGGGCAATTTTTGTGGAACACAACTGAACTCAGTAGCGTATAATAAGAAAAATGTGGTTAGCAAACAGTATGTATCTGAGAAATCAGAGGGTCCTTATATGACCTTCAGGCATCCTCTGTGTGAGTGGGTAGAAGATAAAACATCCAAGTGCTCACATCGATGTATTAGCATAGATTTAGTCCAAGTCTGTAGAGCAAGGGAAAAAACAACTTTCGTGTATTACTTGCATCTCCAAAATGTACCAAATGTCCAATCTATTAAAGGAGGGGAAGGAAACCACCTTGTGTAATCGGTGATTTTGAAGTGTTGCCATTTAAAATGCGTTGGGGCACTTCTTCAAATGCTGAGGAAGAATCCACCAGGCATTGTTAGGATGAACAAACCCTTGTACACTTGGTGGTGTTGAGTTTTGCATGTCACATCTGCTTCCAGGCCTCTGGTAGTGATTTTTAGATTGATTTAGAGAGGTCCCTTTCGTAATAAATTGTTTCATTCTGTATGCACAACGGGGGGGCAGCTGCTGCTGGCTTTCACAGCACGAAGGACAAAACCGTGTATTTCGATGGTGATGTTAGCAGACGCGAGGTTTCTAGCTTTCTTGAGATCTGCTGCCAATCCGGGTCTTGTCTTTCAGAAGGTTTTATTACTGTTCTTTTTCCTCCTCCTGCCCCAATAGTCATACGGTGGCATGGTACATAAAAGGTCATCAAATGGGCTGGGCAAATGGGCTTATACCGAATTTTTGGTAAACTGGATTCAGTTTTGAGGATGGTCTAAGTCTGCAGATCCCTGTGTTCAATGGTCATTTGCATCTGCATCTTTCCTTGATATTTATGGTAAACTTTATAGCCAGTACAGCAGTGCAAGTGGCAAGAAGTCTATTAAGAAACACTGCTTCAACAAAGTGGAAATTGAAGATAGCTGGAGGCACTTTTCTCCAAGGGTTCAGGGACATTTGAATTTCAGAGAGCACAGATTTTTCATCCCAAACACTGTAACAGCAAGAAAACTAGATGCCCTTAAGGTTACCTTGGCCTGGTCAGAAGATATTTTCACCAGAAGACAACATAACTGCAAAAAACCATCAATTTTGTTACATTAAAAAGCAAATCTTGCAGATACCTGGTGACTGTGGGGAATACACCTTATAGCTGCAGTTCCTGAGCCTTTGAGGGTTTCCACTACTTTCTGCTCAGCATCACAAGCTACTGTCCACACAGGGACTTCCCACTTCATCCCCAGGTGCCAAAATTCACTTCAGATGAGCTTTCCACTGAAAGCAGACTCATGAGACTTACAGTCTCTTCCCATGAGAGACCAGCTTTGGTGCATAAGCTGGCATACCTCTATCCATGCCAAAAAAAAAGGACATGCTGAGAAGATGACAAAGGCTCTTCTTTCCAGCCTTGCAACTAGCGCCTGTGCTGGAATAAGCATCGGAAGTGTGGGGACCTCGAAAACGGCTCTTTGCATCTTCTGGAATTAAACCTTCAGCGAGAACTGATCAGATCACGACCGCTATGTGCTGTGAGCAACCTGATTTGTAAGGAAGGTATTTGAGGCACTGAAATTAGGCAGCCTGCGGGCATGGAGAACTAAGGCAGGTCAGGGCACTGAAAAAACATCTTTCCATTCAGTCTGCAATTTCCCCATGTATGGTGCAGATCACTCATAATAGCGAGGGCTTTAGAGCCCTTTTTTGGTGCTTGTAAGATGATTTTGCAGAGTAAACTCTTTCTGAACCTTGCAAGGAAGAGGCGGTGGGCATGCAGCAACGGGGAGGAACAGAGCTCTGGACTGAGTCACTGTCATGTCCTCAGAAAACTCTCCCGTAAGAGCTGCTCCACAGCCTGGCACTTTAATGAAGCTCTTAGGTAGGAAGTGAAGGGCTTTTAATGTATTTTATAGCTGCACATGCTCATTTCCAACAAAAATAAACTTCGTAAGACTTTTTCCCAAAGATCACAGCGCACAGCGATGACTCGTGGCTCGGCTGCGTATTTACCTATTCCCCTGCCCTTCTAATTGCAGAACAAGCCTGTTCAGGCACCGAGGGGAAAGAATGATCTTCATATTCTTCATTACTCACTTGTAGCTTCACCTCCCGTGAATTATGACTCATTTTCTCACTCCTGGGACATCTCTCATATAAACCGATCATACAATAATTCACCAGAGGGGTGAAAAATTAACTTGTCTTCTTAATACAGAAGTTAAGAAAATAGGCTAATATTTCATTTCCTTAGAAGAAACCAATGTAATAGGAGCAGGCAGGTCACACTCTGGAGTGCAGCCCAAGTGAAAACATACCTCAGCTAAACCGAGGGACTGGTGATAGAAAAGTAGGCTGTTTGCTGCATAATCTTGAGTTACCTCCGCATTTATTTTTTACCCGATGTTATTTCTTCCTCCCTTCTTTCCCCATAACTTTAGAAGTTACTCGGCTGTGGCAGCACTGTAAACTGAAGCCTCTTTCCAAGTATGTGTGTATGGAAAATGTAGTCATTTGGCACTGAAAACGTCCCACAAGAGACATCGTTTCTGCAGTGGAGACAGGTGCTCCATATTCCTTTTATTTTTTCCTTCTCTAATGTCTTGCATCATTCACCATGGGAGGGAGATATTCGATTGACCCGCTGTTGGTTTAGATGACAAATTAATTTCATGTCAGCCTCCAAACAGCCCCTTAACTGTAACCACCTGGGACCACCTCAACCAGCATAGAAGAGACATTTAACTCTTGACAGAAAGGTAAATGTTTCGGAATCCTGTTGCTGAGCCACCCAAGCCCCCATGGCTCCGTGCTCCGCATCGCCAGGGAGGACGCCTGGCATTTGAACTCAGCCCTACCAAAAGTTTAGATTCGCTTCTGAGTTGATATTTTCCACAGAGGGGAAATTAAATAATGAGACTTTATTGTGAAGGCACACAGCCTTGTCTCTTCCTGTTTATGATACGCTCTCCCTGGCGTGATTACATACAGCGAGGAAAGTCTCGCTGCTTCACACCGAGGATGGCTGTGACAGAGCAACACCACTCACCAGCGCGAGCCCATTAAGTTTTCATTAGACCCCCTTGCCCTCTTTTTCATCTTTCTTGTCTCCTGCCTTCCCCATTCTCTTTTATATTCTCGCTTATTCCTACCTGGTAATGCTTCATTGCTCTCAAGCCGCTACAAGTACCTCGCTTCACCTTTGTCTTGGCAATCAGTTTGCTGCCCATTTCGAACCGCTTTCACAGGCAATGACCACTGTGGGTTACGGTCTGTCACGTCAAACGATAGCTGTGGGCTGGCTCGAAAGGTAGCAAGCGGCGTGTAACAGTCAGCTGATGTTGGAAGTTGCTTGTGCCTCTGTTTACCTGTGTAGAAAATACAGGTGAAAGCACGGCTTTTACAAACAAAATTGTTGCCTTGAGGGTTTTTTCAGATATGTGCAGGAATTCTTAGACAAAATAGATTATAGCAAACAACACAGGTTCTTCCTACTGTCATTTTAAATGTATCAGTAATAGGATTGTCCCCATAAGGCAGTGTCCCAGCAGGACCCAGAGGCCCTTACCTGGATTTTAGCCACGGTGTGCTGTACAAACCTAACAAAAGACATTGTGGCTGAGAAAGGTGCAGAGTCACACGTTCGACCCCCATTGTTCTGGGGTTTATTGTACAGCTATCGCAGCTATTGTACGGTATGCGCGGTGCACACGCATCTCCCGGGTAGAGCATAACATCTGTTTGTCAACACACAGCAATAATGAACTGTCACAGAGACACAAGAGGAAAGAAAAGCCTCATTCAGCTCACACGGCAAGGGAAATGTAGGTCAGTGGAATATCATTACTGAAATTGGAATTTATCTGGGACACCAGGACTAATAAAACTCTTCTCCGACAAGTGCTATGGCATCATTAATGACCACGAGTTGTCATGGCAGTCTCTCCTGCCTTTATTCTGAGAAGTTGCCTTTCACCGCTGGAAGGCCCCAGTTCAATACTGGGTTGCATTGTTTGATTCATTTCCAATTTATTTACCAAATTAGAGCTTTCTTCAACCCCCTGGCTGTCTTCCATGCATATGCTGCCCGGACCTGAGCCGCCTTAGCTGTATGTTATCTAACAGGATCACAACCCTGCTAGGAATGACCTATATTTGGCTTGTTCTCCAGCATTTAATTTTGAGCAGTAAAAGCTAATTTTCTTTTGTGCTGAAAGAACATATGGGTTCATTGTGAGGGAGAAGAATTGTTTGAGCGCTCTATTGAAGTCGGATATTTTTAGGTGCGTGTAAGATCAAAGCTCTGATATCTCTTGGTGCAGTAATACATGTACCAATATGTAACAGCAAAAGAATCTTTTTCCATGTCTCCATTCAGAGCATTTTCATTACATTTTAAAGCTGCCTTTGACATTTTTGTGCCGTATACAGCTCTTTAATGCAGCATTAGCCGATGTGAAGTGTGCCAAGCCCATTTAAGCACAGAATGTGTAGATATGGAATGAAACAAGTTTTATCAAGAGACAGCAAACTTCAAAGTTTCCAGAGGCTGAGCTTAGATAAACCTTATTAAAACATGATAACTGTTGAAATAGGGTTCAGACTTTCTCAAGCAGTTTTTGGTAAAACTTGTTTCTCAGAATTCTGAAATACTGGTTAAGGGTATTTCACACATTAATTTGTTCTGTCTGCTTCAAGTCCTGGCTTCAAGTCAATAGAAATGCATCCAAGCTGTCAAGTTTACATCTAGGCTTTGCCAGAGTGTGAAGTTGTTTATATCTAGAGTTCTGGAGCCAGCTGACATCTACACACTTAGGAAAATTAATTCAAATTAATTGGAGGTGTGAACTTAGAGCATCGCAGTTCAAGTATCTTAAAACCCCATGTGGAAACTCTTATTCAGATGTAAAGTGTCCTCAGTTCTGAATATAATCTTCCTCCGAGATGAGCTATATCTAAATTCACAACTAAGATCTAGTATCATCTTTTAAAGCAGAACTGTTGACAAGGAAATTTCACAGGTGCACCAAATAAGTGATAAACAAACTACTTCAGATTTAGGACTGGTTTGGTTGTCATAAAGTCGTAAAAAACATCTCAGTCTTTATCCAATCAAGGAGTTTTCAGCTACTTCAAGGGAGATAAAATAAAGGTCATATTTTATGACTCATTAATGGCCATACTTTTAATCTGAAATGGATTGAAATAGCAGAGCTATATTTTGTGTCTAATAAATCCGAAGCCAATTGATTTTCAGTAGCAAGTTTGGAGATTTTCCATTTAAATTACTAAAAGATCCAAAACTATAATAAGCAAATAATAGTACTATTATTCCTTCAGTGCAACTGTTATTTCTTTTATATCATAGTCTCGCAGTCTGACTACTTTATCACCAGTTCTGTTGTTTCCTCATGTCATAAACTCCTGAGGTGGACCTTTTTGTGTACTTTGTTTTGAACACTCTCTAGATTGCACGTTTGCTGGTAACCATAAACTTTAAACTTTTAGCCTGGAGTCTCATGCTGTCCGTGGGTTGGAGATCCGGAGAGGTTTTACAGTGCAGATTTCCTGCCTGGTGCAACAAGTCCCAATAATGCTCTGGGAAAAGGGAGGGACACAGAAGCTTTTCACCCTTATTCTATTTTTATTTTCTCTTTCCCCTATTCCATATATCTCTGTCCCACTGAGGGTGTTCCCCCTGTCATCCGCATAAAGAAACAAACACATATATCGAATCAGTGAGGAAAAGGGAGGCATCTTAGACCAGTAGCTCTTGTTGAAGTAGCAGATCTCTTGAGTGCATTCCTGAGACTGGCTGGTTGGGGAGACACTGCAGTTTAACAACACTTTTTGTGTGATGTCCTGTATATCTTGAACTATTAAACATTATAGGTTTTCATACCTTCTCCATGACACTCCACATTTTCCAGAATTCTATACCATTCTTTCATCTCAATGGCCTCTCTTCCTGCATCCATCTTCCAGTTGATGACCAAGGTGCACCGCCTCTCTTTACAAGTGACTACTGTGAGAGCTGAATGCTGAACTGCAAACACAGCACCCGTCTATACAAACAGCTCCAGAGGTGATCCTGGAAACTACAGGCTGATAAGTCTGAGTGCTGTCCCTAGTAAGATGCTAATTTGTAATAAAGAATAAAAGCAGTGAGCATACAGATAAGCATCACCTGTTGGGAAAGAATTAGCATGGCTTTTGTAAAGGGAAATTCTGTCTTATTACATGCTGGAGTTTTACCATGAATTTGTAAGCACCTCAGTAAAAAGCATAGAGTAGTCATAATGTATTCAGGTTTTGAAAAGAAAAAAAAAAAAAAAAAAAAACCTCTGGTAAGTCTTTGTGCCAAATGTTATTAAAGAAAGTAAGTTGCTATGGGAATGGAGGAAAGAAAGCTAAGTAAAGGATAGGAAGGAAAGGGTTATTAGTTGCTTTTCAGGATGGAGAAGACTCAGCACCAAGATGCCCCGAGGACTGGTGTAAGCGTCGGTTTTATTTGATGGTGTCATCAATGCCCTTGAGAAAGCAAACAGTGAAATCTTTATGCTTTCAAATGATATTAACGCAGGAGTGTTAATGAGTAGCTGCAGAAGAACCTAACAAAACTGAGTAAAAGGGCTGAAAGTTGGCAGATGAGCTCCTATGTAAAAAAAATACAAGGTAATGAATGAATCTAGAGAAAATAGTCTGAAGCGCAGAGACATGATCTTGAACTCAGAAAAGACTCAGCAAGAAGGAGATCTTGGAGTCACTCTTGATATTTCCCTGAAATAATAATTTCAACATGTAGTGATACCCAAAAAAAGTAAATAAAATTTTGTGTGTCATCAAGAAGGGAACAAAAGAGAAGGCAGAGGGCATTAGTTTGCTGCTTTGTAAAGCAGATGGGCACCTACGTTGTGCAGGTCTGATTTCCCCACATCAAGAAGGGTACAGTAGATGTGAACTAGAAACAGAAAAGGGCAACTAAAATGATCACAGGAATCAAGGTGCTTCTTGAAGTCATGAAGACAGTGGGTAAAGTGAATTTAGAAGTGCTTCAATCTAGCAATACAGGAACCAGGGGACACTTAACCAGGGCATGCAGAAGATGGGTTTAGCACAGATAAAACCCCTTCTTGAGCCCCTGGGATGCTGCAGCTTTCTTCGTGGGAGGTCACAGAGGCAGATAGCTGCAGCAGGATCAAAAAGGGACTGGACAAATTGACATGAAGTCAGATATTTAAGGGAATAGGCATAGATGTACCTTCCAACTTCCCTAGTACAGTGATTGCGGGTGCCTGGTAAGTATCGGGGAAATGAACTGCCATGACTGACCAAGTGTGTGAGCTCTCTTTATTCACTATCTCCTGTCACTCATCAAGTTTCCTCATCAAAGACCTTTAAAAAAATTGTCATCAGAGTATTAAAGGCAGTAATTATAATTAAATGCCTACAGAGTACATACTTGTACAAGACAAGATTGCTGGTTCCTTGCCTGTACCAGAACATAACCCGTCTAGATAACTCATGAAGTCCACCACCTTTGCACCTCTCAGGGAAGTTAACAGGGTCTTCTTGGAGATCACACAGCTACCCACAAGTGTGGACAGTAACAAAACCTCGCTCTGCCACTGCCTGTTTCTTCCTACCCTGGCAAGTCTCCAATGTCCTCTTTCCCGTGGATATATAACCTCCTCAGCAGAAGATTACTCTTCTCTCACTGGCCTCTACCCTTATTAAGATAGTTAGCAGGAGGCAAAATATAATATAAAATGTGTTCAAAAAACTCGTAGAAAACAAAAAGAGCTCTAACAGATTTGGGAGGCAGAACTTCCCCTGAAAAAAACATTTGCCCTTTTCCATTGTCTCCCATTTTTCCATGTGTCTCCTGTTTCCATTTTTTATTACAATTTCTATCAAATTAACCAATATGTTTTTATTGATCTGTGGTTTCCAACACCTCCTGTGAAATTTTTTCTTTTTTCTTTTTCTTTTCTTTTTCACATTGGCATCCCATTCTTGTAGTGGGCACTCTGTTTTAAGCAAAAGATTACTCAGCGTAATTAATAGTTTAGCAATTTCATACCTGAGTTCTTCCGGAACTCTTGGGTGAATACCATCTGGTCCTGGTGATGTGATACTGTTAATTTTATTGATTCACTCTTAAAACTTTTCTACTGATACTCTAATTTGAAACAGACCTTTGAATTCACCTCTTTTTAAGGAAAATTTCTGGTGTGAGAATCTCTCTAAACACATCAACATTGATCATGGAGAAGATTTCCTTTTTTCTGTAGCCCTATCTTCTCTGTATGATCTTTTTCCTTCTTGATCATCTCTCAGTCCTGCAAACTTTCTGGCAGATTTCCTTATTCTGGTGCTGGGAAAAAAAAAAAAAGTTTTCATTTTTATGGTTTTAGCAATATGTTCTTCAAAATGATTTTTTTTCCCCCTTTTGTCCTGCTGTGTTATCCTTTTATATTTAACTAGTTCTCTTCTGTTTCCCTTTTTTGGAAGGTTTCATTCAGCTTTCTGAGGGATATCTTTTCAGTTCAAATACGTTTTTCACCTTGCTTGTTTAACCATATCTGCTTCGGAGTTTTGGTCTTCTTTTTCTTTTTCTATATTTTTAATCTTTCTAGTCTTTTTGATGGGTTAGCCCTTTCACAACAGTCTCTACAATTCACCCCCAACCATGATGTGAAAGGACAAAAAATCCCACATCCAAAATAGTGTCTGCAGTCTGACACAGATACATATAAATAGCCCCCAATTTCAAACAGAACTCATAGGCTGTACAGAAATTCCCTGCTGAGCTTTTAAAATGATTCTCACACTTGCCTTACTATGGAAATCATCTCCTTCCAAGGACCAAAATTAAACAGTTATAGGTTCCCTTTTTAGTTGTTTATATATTTGATGGAGGTGCTGTTTCTATAAATACACACAGCAATTGCTTAAAATTGATTCCATTGCTTATTTAACAACTTTAATTTTCCCTGAGTGCAGGGCTTAAAATGCTAGCACATGTCGTGTTCGCCTGGGTCAATTTTAAGAATAACTTGATCTGCTGTATTCGCTTCCTTTTTAGTTTAGCTTTCCCGGCGTAGGTTGAAACCTGCCCTTGAAAGTGTGGATGGCTCCCATTAATATCAATGGGAGCCATGTGTGCACGCTGAAGGACTAAATACTAAATTTACCCCCTAAGCACTTCCCCCATAATGACTGAGTGTCCTATTACAAAGTCATTCTTTAATTACCATTTTTTGCACAAACTTTTTCTTTTAATATATTCCAACTGATGATACAATTAATTCTCTGAAGTAGGTGTCATTGCATAGTAATTGGAAATACCATTAGTAGTTTCATGCACTTTCCACAGTCAAACTGCTTTACAAATATTTACTTACTTTTTCTCATAGCATTTTTTGGACTACAGTGATGTAGCTATCTGAACATTTCTCAATTTTATATTTTAATCCTTGCCTACAGCTAGTGCTCCAGCAGTATGGCAGAATACATAATTTTACATTGCCTGTAACTTTTTCCTGATTGAACTTGGTTTTGCCTCTTTGTGTTTTACAGCGCTACGCCACAGCCACATCTGTGTTTTCATTCTGAATTGGATTCCTTCACAATCACAGACACTGCTTGCAATTAAATGCATAGAACCTGCTGCTTTAATTGAGTTCAGTCCAATTTGTCACTTCAAACTTCGGAAAATTATGTGTAAGGAAAGATTTACTTGCCAGTTTGATTCAGCTAAAGTTGATGGAAAACCTTTTGATCACTCAGCCATTAAACACATTTCAGAGTTGTGCCAAGCTAATTGCTTGAGCTTGCTTGAGTTTATTTGTATTTAAAACAATCTAAGTTGATATTTTCCAGGGCTGTGCAAACCATTATCTATGCGTGCACTTGTGTTTCCATAGTTAAGAGTTTTGGGGGTCTGATTCTGCTCTTACACACCCACTGGTGTAGATCAAGCACAGCTCCGCTCTCTTTGGGAAAACCAGGGGGGAAATGGTGCAGTAGCGGGTGCCAACCCAAATTTGTATGTCTATCTGTTAACTGGTGCAACCAGAAAGTGACAGAGCCACAGCAATGTTTATTCATTGCTGAGCACCTGCTTCTGGTTATGACAATAAATCTAATGGTGCCTCAGCAGCTGAAGTGTAGACGTGCCCTTTGGGATCTCGCTGGACCAGGGTGGAAGCGTCCACTGGGAGCACAGCTGTAGATTACTACTAACAAGGCCTCCAGCTTTAGGGGGTCATGATCAGCATTGTTGCTGCCTTGCTTCTAAGAAATGCAGTGGAGTTTTTAAATCCCTTTATTCCTGGGTAAAACCAGTAATGGGAACTGCAAATTGGTTTTGCTTTGGACTCGTTACTTTAAGTAAAGGAAAAGCCTATGTTAAATTCAAAGTGCAGGGCACAGAGTCTTCATCTTTAAGACTTCATTAGAGGTCATGTAATGCAAATTTAGGGATATTTTGTCAAACAGTATAAAAAAGATTCACGTTATCAGGCCAGTTCCTTGTAGAAAGACAGCCACAAAATAAAACCTTAATACTTAAACTGTGTAGATCTTACAAGCAGGCTGGAGCTTCTGGGCATTACAGAAATACGTATGATAATCATCCAGGTTGAGATATGGAAGTGTGAAATATGTACGCAAGAGAAGGAGGTGGAAGGGACAGTCATCACTGTCCTGCGTGTTTCCATTAGATACTTTCCTGAAAATAAGGATTAGAAACTACCATCACTTACCTAAATTTCAAGGATGGGGATCTGGTCTGCTTCTTACCTGGTCATGGGCTACAAGTCTTAAAGGAACTAGAACAATTAAACTCTCCCTGGATTCCCCTAGGATAACTGGTTTGCACATGCAGGGACTGAGAAAGTCATCCATCTAGCGCCATAGGAAAGACAGGTTCAGTTCTCCTCTTCCTAATCAGGCTCGTGTGTTTTTTAGCTGAGCACTGGATTTTTCTGTCATATAGACCTCTTTTTTATAGAAGGGAAATAACACCTCTTCCTTACTTTGGAGGTTTGTTCATAGGGTATCAACAGGTCATGGAAAAATTCTCAGGTCTCTTGATAATGCATAAGGTGATTCAGACTGGTCATGTAAACACTTTTCACCTCAAAATTAGCTTCTCCTGTAAAACTGACAGATTAAGGCTTTGAACTTCAAGAGGAGATGTTGTCTCAACCTGCTTCACTGGCGAAGTTGTTCACTTTCTAGTAAAAGATAGGCCATCTTGTTGTCTTGTTGGTCCGCAGCTGACATGAAAGCAGATTGATAGACACACCAGATCTCGATAAGTCAGCAACCAAACTGGGAGTCCTCCCCCGGCCCTTAAAAATTCAGCATAAAGATATCATGTAGAAAGAAAGATAATTCTTGACAGTGACATTTCCGTGGTTCCCGTCTCCCTTGATGAAGTATGAAGACACTTCATTAGAATTGCAAGTAGTCACCCTTTGGCATGAATATTCTCCAGAGCAATGTTTTCTGTTCCAGGATGGGTGTAATGGAACAGGTTGATAGGAGTGGCACGGATAAACCGGTTTTAGTCAGACTTCCTTAAATATGTCAGAAAATTTGCAATAGTTTTTAGATCGGACCTGCATACCCAAAGGTCTGTACAGACATCTCCTTTCATTTGTTTTTATGGATGTAAAAGCACAAATAATACAAGAATGAATTTTGTATATTGTTTCAGGCTGGCATTTACACTGTATTCTCATTAAGGTTCTCCTTATATTGTTTTAGATTACAGTATTTATATTTATAGTCTTGATTTCCTGGGCGTGATCTCTTAGGATACACTTGACCTAGAGCATATCACTTAGAAGTGAAGTTTTGAGCATTTAACTACTATCACATAGGTTGTCTAAATTACCGTAAGCAGAATAAAAAGCCCAAATCTAAGCTCCAAAGGCAATTGTATTTTGA
The DNA here is from genome assembly GCA_008711295.1 of Anarhynchus alexandrinus. Lineage (NCBI taxonomy): Eukaryota > Metazoa > Chordata > Aves > Charadriiformes > Charadriidae > Anarhynchus > Anarhynchus alexandrinus. The sequence goes on along the minus strand of VUYV01000227.1, from coordinate 658,625 downwards.
ACCCAGGGAAGCATCTGGTAAAATGTTCTTAACAATATTTGCATTTTAACTAAATAAGCAAGTGTTTACTAGGCACAAGAGAAGGAAAATAAAATTCTGGCTGCATCCCAGATTAACAGACAGCTCAAACTGGTGGAGATAAAATAAAAATATCTTGGTCTGGGAGACTTGCAAAAAACAGCCTCTCATAGTATTTTTGCATTCCTCCGAATATCTCAGAATCTCAAAACTGTCTTTGTCAGGATTCCTTGATGTCCTGCTTGCCTTTTTTCTGTTCTCCTTTATCTTCTGTTATCCCTTATTTAAAATCCACATCAACAAACTAGGAAATGTCTTTTCGCTACAGTAAAAGTGCATTTGCATGCACCTACGTGCCTGGACTAGTGTTGTTTTCCTTTAGACTTTCCTTGGTGCAGCTCTGCTCTTCGCCACCATGGCAAGCCTGTTTTGGTGGTAGAGTTGGTATCTCATCTACTCAGAGCAGGTCAAGACAGCCCAATGGTTAAAGTTTTGATCTGTCTGTACAGTAATCCTACTCTTACAACTGTCATTGTATTTTGCACCTGGGAAGGTTACAACGTGAAGCTTGAATAGAATTGTAGCTTGGACAATATCAGCTGAGCTCTATGAAGTCTAAGTGCTTGGTCAGATGAGCGTTTACTCTGTGCTTAACCGCCATATCAGCCAAAGCACGCATCCTAGAGGGTCCCCTGCCTGTAAGCAGAATGAACTTTTTATGGAAGGTCTGGCTAGAGGAGCAGGCACTGACTTTGGGACATGGCTTGTTCACCTTCTCGAGCACCAAATGCAGCTCAAAACTAAATAAGGTGGCTCTGCAACTACACAGTCCCTACATGATGATGCAGGAGCCTGTCCCTCACTGCCCACTGTTGGTGGGAATGCTCCGCAGCGTCTTCTTTACTTCCTTTAGGTCTGTATTTGATTTTTATGAGGTAGTATAGGTTTATTTGTGTGTGTCTGTGTACTAGGAAGTATTTCATTGTGTATTGAAGTAGAAGGAAGAATTCTTAGTTTTGCATTACTGTTGTTTTAATCATAGAATCATACAATGTTTACAGTTGGAAGGGACCTTAAGGATCATCTAGTTCCAACCCCCCTGCCATGGGCAGGGACACCTCCCACCAGACCAGGTTGCTCAAAGCCCCGTCCAACCTGGCCTTGAACACCTCCAGGGATGGGGCATCTACCACCTCTCTGGGCAACCTGGGCCAGTGTCTCACCACCCTCAAAGTAAAGAATTTCTTCCTAATATCTAATCTAAATCTTCCCTCTTTCACTTTAAAACTGTTGCCCCTCATCCTATCGCTCCACTCCCTGATCAAGAGTCCCTTACCATCTTTCCTGTAGCCCTTTTAGGTACTGGGAGGCTGCAATAAGGTCTCCCCAGACCCTTCTCTTCTCCAGGCTGAACAACCCCAACTCTCAGCATGTCTCCATAGGAGAGGCGCTCATGTAATGGACCTCCATAGCAGAGTACTACATTCTACAAGAACGACAGACACTTTCCTGTAGAAAGAAAAAGAAAATACAGGAGGAAAGAGGCAGCCTAGGGATCTGATATAAAGAATTATCTCATTTTTCATTAAAATTTAGCAGGTGTAGGTGCATGTGCACATGTTTGTGCATAATTGTACGCAGGAGTAGTCATTACTGTTTGAGCATGTCTTCTAGAATAGATTCTCTGCTTTTATGCTTAAGAAGAAGCAAAAATTAAAAATTGCCATTGTCACCAGGCAGTTGGCTCCATTAGCATACTGCTTGAACAACAAATAGGGGATGTGTTGGTCTATAATTACCCATTTCTGAGTTCTCCCATGAGACTGGAATCCCGTCAGCTATCCAGAAAGTTTTATCTCTTTCCTGTTATCCTGGAATGGGCTGTAGCAATAACTGAGCCTACCCTGGTGCAGTTTCCTCACTCCTGACTTCCTTAGAGAATGAAGGCAGCTTTCACAGGAGCTTTCACAGGAGAAGCTTCATGACCACATCAGTCAGTGCTCATATTAATAAAGGTTTTTGTGGAGTCTGTCCCTCATACAGACTTCAGTGCCTCCCATGTACCCCTGGGTGGAGAGCAGCGACCCTGCTGCAAGCTGTGAATACACAAATGAAACTTTCCTTCTTCCAGCTCCAAAAAAACCTTCCTTCTTTCTGCTGGAAATGCAGTTTTTGTGAGTTCTAGGCAAGGTTTTCTTGGAGATCCTACAACACAGACGACAACTGCAACACTATAAAAAGATGTCAAGATAACATCCCTTCGAAATAAAACCAGTCACTAGTCCTATGTGTAGATATACGGACAAGGAAAATCCTAACTTCCTCACACTGCTCCCTCAGCTTCACTAACCCACAATAGAACATGTAGTCCATGCTCTCTGTAATCCATACAGTCTTATCTGCTGAAAATTCACCACGTATAGAAATGATAGTATGGGTGAAATTGCTACCAGTGTAGGAGGAGATATGGAGAAAGAAAAGTGAAGAAGTCAACAGCAACATCATGTCTTCGTCCTTCTTGGGATTATGTTGGTTTGTGACATTCACGTTTTCAAGATTCTATTAATTTATACATATACATATATTAAGTTACATGTATATGCAAATAAATTTGATGCATATATATGACGGAGGCATGAAAGGCCTAATTCCACAGCACAGTCAGAGTTGCAAAGTTTTTCCATGATCCATCAAGAATGACAGGAATAGGGTTAAAGACACTAAGTTACATCTATGACTTTCTCACAGCCACCCTGAAATTCACTTTCACCCAGTCTGTTAACACCCATTTTAAGATTTCTGTATGGAAGCGCTTCCAAAACAGCATCATTTAGATTTTCCATTTAGCTCACTTAGAGGGGAGTTTGATGGCAAATATCTGCTTCCCAAATTATTCTTTTTCATAAGAAGGCCATGGGCAGTCAGAGTATATAATGGGAGTTGTGTAATGGGACTTATGGGGGCTATAAAGCACCTCTAAACAAATTAGACCTTAAAAAAAAAACCCACAGAAAAAAACCCAAAGAAACAAAAACCATTAGCCTCATTAATTTCATAGCATTCCTGAAATAACTGACAGTAGCAAAGGGACCAGCACTGATGAAGTATTGCCCTGATAAGGAGCTTAAAAGGCATGTTGCAGAGAGACCTGGAAAATGAATTTATCACTTTCTTCTTTGCAGCAGGAAGTGTGAAGCTGCTCTCTTTGCACCTGTGGCTAATTACTGTAGCCCTAAATTGAGGTTACGAGGAATAAGGAAAAATATGCCCCAAGAGGAGAGTCTGGACTGCAGAAAACAGAGGGTAGATAGATAGAGAAATACACCACCTGAATGCCAATCCAGGCGAAGACATGGATGGAAATTCTGGCCCTAATGAAGTGCATTGGGTCTAAATGGTGAGGTTTTGATAGTGGAGGGGGGATGCAGGGGTGGCTTCTGTGGGAAGGCACTAGGAGCTGCCACCATGTTGGATAGAGCCAGTTTTAGCTGGCTCCAAGGAGAACTCACCACTCTCCAAAGCTGAGCAAATGAGCAACACCAGCAATGCCTCTGTGATAACATATGGAAGAAAGGGTAAAAAATGCTGTTCAGTAGATGTGAGAGAGAGGAGTGAGAAAAATGTGGGAGAAACAACTCTGCAGACACCAAGGTCAGTGAAGAAGGAGGAGGAGAAGGTGGTCCAGGTGCTGGAGCACAGTTTCCCTTGCATCCCATGGAGAATACCATGGTGAAGCAGGTTGTCCTCCTGCAGCCCATGGAGGACCACACTGGAGCAGACATCCACACTTCACCCTGTGGAAAGCCCACACCAGAGCAGGTTCCTGGCAGACTCTGTTGCCCTTGAAGAGGAGCCCAGCAGGAGCAGGTTTTCTGGCAGGACCTGTGGCCTGTGGGAGACACATGCAAGAGCAATCTGTTCCTGAAGGACTGTGCCCTGTGGAAAGGACCTATGCTGGAGCACTTATTGGAGAACTGCAGCCCATGGGAAGGAACCACATTGGAAAAGTTCAGGGATGACTGTATCCCATGGGAGGGACCTCACACTGGAGCAGGGGAACAGCATGAGGAAGAAGGAACGGCAGAGACGAAGTGTTATGGACTGACCAAAATGGCCATCCCACTGCACTTTTCAGGGGGGAGGAGGAGGTGGAAGAGTCATGAGTGAATCTGAGCCTGGGAAGAAGGGAAGAGTGGGGGGAAGGTGTTTTTAGATCTGCTTTTATTTCTCACTATCTTATTCTGTTATTAATTAGCAATAAATTAAATTAATTTCCCCAAGTAGAGTCTGTTTTGCCTGTGAAGGTAAATAGTGAGTGATCTCCCTGTCTTTATCTCAACCCATGATCTTTTTCATTGCATTTTCTCCCCGTCTTGCTGAGGAGAGGGAGTGATAGAGCAGCTTGGTGGGCACCTGGTGGCAAGCCAAGGTCAGCCTACCACATGAAGTCAGTAAAAATCTTGCCATTTGGTTCCTAGAGGTTTTGTCCTGGTGGCCAGAGAAGAAACATTCCTCAAGATAAATTATCTATTTGCGCTAGCCCATAGGAAAAGCCAGGCAGGTAAGAAGCCCCAACCTTCCTGTGCCTCTGAAGAGAGCCTTCATGAAGACAGGCCTGCGTGCTCGTTCAGTCCCTGCTTACCACGTGCACAAAGTGATCGCAGAGGATGTCTGCACTGCCACACATCGAGACTACATCCTAAGAGCAGACTTGCAACCCAACCTCCTGCCCTGGAAGGGTTATGGCTTCTGGCCTTACCTGGACTTCTGGAGCTCCCCAAAGAGGAAGAATCTGAGCACATCTGAAGACTTTTTTTGCAGTTCCTGCCCTGTAGCAGGTGTCATGGATAGAAGCAAGGCTGAGTGTGCTCCAGAAGGGTTGCACATTTTGGTGAGATTTGAATTTCACTGAAAGACCATTTGGCCCATAACCAGCGGTAAATGCTGGGTGCTGAGGGAGCAGCAAAAGGACAAAGCAAGCATGGAGCCGTCTTTCCTCCAGCTACCAATGATCTGCAGCTGAGGAAATACCTAAGCCAGAGGCAGTTTCTGTATGTCTAGCAATCGTCAAGGTTCCCTTTATAGTCAACAGAAATAATTAGGCTGTTCTAAAGCCTCATTATCTCTCCATAAGGTAGCTATTTGAAATCAGTCAAATGAATCATTCCCTAGGAGGACTTACTTCTTTCCTGTAAGGAAAGGAGACTGTAAGGAGGAGATGGTGAAAACTAGCTTGAGTGCAGGTATCTACCCTGCAGATGAAGTGAAGTGAGGTGAGATGACTGCTACAGCTGCAGGTGGGCAGTCAGCAGGGTGGAGGTAAACCTTCTTGGGACCTGAAATGTTTAAAACGGAGCAGAACTTGCAGTACAGCAATTGCCGATGGCCTCCTTACACAGGTTCAAAAAGTCAAGGAATATTTTATAGCCATCCTTGCCCTGAGCACATCAGAGGAAAACTGGTAAAAATAAGTACGTATTGTCTAAGGAAAATATATAAAATATCTCTTTCTTGTAAAGTAGGTGCAGAATAAGTAGCAGATTGGCAGAGTACCCAGTGAAGAGTACACAACTGTGCTGTTCCTTGAACTTTCAGGGGGGCATGATAGGGCTGTGTGTTTCATAATTCATCTGAGAGTTTGTCTGCAGTCAAGGCAGAGGAGAGATCAGACATCTTCAAACTCTTCTGTTCCATTAGTCGTTCCTCTGATCAGCACTAGTTTCCCCGCACTCCCTCCCTCCCTCTCTCTGTATACTTCATGTGATTTAAAGAGTAAAATTCCTGCTTCCTTAGCTCTGAGCTGCAGGGGGGCTCACTTTCCCAGCCAAAGGATGCACAGTATGGGGGTATGCTTTGCCGATCTTTTCCTTTTGAATGGGTTTTGAAAACTGATGATGTGATTTTAGCAGATTTTCGCTATAGGACCTTCCAGGGTCTGCTGTCTGGTGAGTTTTGTATTTGGGTGATTTGAAAACAAATATTTGGAGCCAGGTGGCTTCTTGCAGAAAAAATGTTGATATAAAGGAGGGAAAAGAGCAATTATTTTAAAGTTTGCTTTCTCTCCTGTGGCTAATTCACCCAATTATAAGCTGATGACTGTTTGCTTGGTTCAGGAAATGGGTCAATGAAAGGTTTCCTACAGGCACAAAGAAAAACTTGCACTTACTTTAGATAAAGAAAAACAAGCAACAGAAAAAAGTAGTTACAGACTGTTCCGCCAGCAAAGTCTCAACAGAGATAAGTCCAGAAAGATCAGCATTACTGTCCTCCAGAGATCTTACTTGTAAAATAAGCTCTTGAAGTCAGAAACTATCCTTTCATTGCGTGTTTGGGAAATGCCTATGATTCTGGATCCCCAACCCACATATGAACTTTTAGGTGATTGCAATATAAGAAAAATATGAAAACAAATCAAGTATGTGCATTCTTGTTGGACAGCGTAAGTGGGGTTCAATTAAATGAAGTGAGACTTTTGTTTGCCTTCAGCTTTGATTGGCAAAGCAGGACTAACTCGATTAGTCCAGAGGCAAATGCCACACTGGGGTGTGTGAATAGGATGAGTGGCTTTGAGTTGAATGCTTGTTCATATTTTCTTGGCTTCACTGAAACCTAAAAATCCAAAGCCATAAGAAAGAGCAAAAAATGAAAAGAATATTTCTCTGGCACAATTTAAAACGCTTGGCCTGTTTTCAAGTGAATGCAAGAAAACAATTATTTAAGCCAATACAGAGCTGAGAGGAGAGGGGACCAAATGTGAAGAGGCTGAGAAACAATGTGCTCCCTCACCACCATTTCATCTGCCACCTTTGCTCTCCCCTGTACCACCTCTCGCTCTGGAGACTCACAGGTCACTCTTAAGTTTGTCTTGAGTCTGTTCACCTCTGTAAAAGTCATGTGTACAGAATTAAACTCTTGTAGTTCATTAAGGCACACCAAGGTGAAGGTAACTGTAATTGTACATAATTAACTTTTTTTTTCTGTTCCTTAATAGTTGAGATTATGGATACTGTTTCCACAGTTTGCAGTAATGAGGCCTGAACTCTCAGTTTCTTAAAAAAAAAAAAAAAGGTATAATAAGGCAGCTGCTAGATGGTTTGTAAAAAAACCCCACCTTCTTCTAGATGTCTGTGTCTCTGCAGAAAATTCCACCTTGCAGTGGAGGTGGGAGGACTTCTCCACAGCTATACTCTGCAGACTAGACCTAAGTTGATCATGATGAAGCATCACAGAAATAGGTAGTTCAAGCAAGTGAATTTACTTAAAATTACTTAAAATCTACTGCATATACCTCAATGTGTCATGAAGTCATAAGGAAAGCCTGGAACTACTATGAAAAAGGAACCATAGTAGGTGTTAGCCAGTTGTTGCATCATTATTTCAGGGTCCACCTAGACTAGGCCTGTTGGGATAGCCCAAAGCACAGATATTTTTGTTTCCTGTAAGCATAGGCACACCCTACATCACTGTGCTTGTCTCTTTTAATTCATCCACCTTTGCTATCACAGGGTACCTGCTCCAGAGCAACAGAAGCTGTGGGAGATGTTCCTCTGAGCCCAGCAACTGGTCAATTTAGATAGCTTGGCTTCTTCCTGATCCTTCTCAAGGTCTTTAAAGTGTAAACAAGATCGTTAAACATTTAATTTGACATTTATTACCTTTAAATATTCATATCGCTCTCTACAATTACCTGAAAGGAGGTTGTAGAGAGGTGGGGGTCGGTCCCTTCTCCCAAGTAACAAGCGATAGGACAAGATGAAATGGCCTTGAGTTACACCAGGGGAGGTTTAGATTGGATATTAGGAGAAGTTTCTTCACCAAAAGGATTATCAAGCATTGGAACAGGCTGCCCAGGGAAGTGGTTGAATAACCATCCTTAGAGGTGTTTAAAAGACAGGTAGATGTGTTGCTTATGGACATGGTTTAGTGGTGGTTTTGGCAGAGTTACAGTACAGTTAGGTTGATGCTTCCACTCGATGATATTAAAGATCCCTTCCAACCTAGACAATTCTATGATTCTATGATTCTATAAGCAATTGAATATTAAGGACACACCTACTGCAGAATTCAAGCCTGACTGAACCTCTCATTATGTGCATGTGAAAGCCCAGGCAGGAGCACCAGGCAGAGCTGTGGTATGTGCTGTGCAAATCCCTTTTGTGACTAAAATAAATGGACTTCTTCTCTGGAGTTCTGTCCTTCCCTAATGAGATTGTCTTGTGGTATCCAGATAAGAGACCTCTGTGACATAAGGAGTTCATTTAAACACCAAGAAAACCATAGCATACTTTCTTACGTTGTTGGTGGATTTCCAATGCACAGGGGTCTTTTTGGCCAGCACAGAACCTAAACCACAACGTAGTCTGGAATCTGGGCAGAGGAAGGTAAGTACAAACTGGAGCAACCCTAAGGCCGCTCTAATTTATGCTGGCAACCAAACGAATTGCTGGAGTACAAATGCGGCATAAAGCCTAATTTGCCTTCAACCTGTCCCCAAGCAAGCTGTGCCAAATGCCGCGATGAAATCAGGATGGAATCAAGGTCTCACTGTTGAAAGTATCTCTCTGGCTTTATTGCAACATTTTCTGTTTGATAGTATTTCTCTATGTTTTCTTATTATCACTCTTTTCGTGCTCTCGTATTATCTATCTGCTTAGGAAGTATTTTGCCTTCATCGTAAAACCAGCATTCACATGCCCAATAGCTTTTTCATTAAAAAAAAAAAAAAGCTTGGAAAAAATACTTGAAATAATATCACCCAACTTTTTTTTTTTGCTGCCCTGATGAACAGAAGACTGTTTAAATGAGTGGGATGATATTCTATAGATTAGGAAATGTAGGTTCTTAGCAGTGGAGAAGAGGCTGGATGCATACCAGAGTGGGCACGTAAACTGAAAATGATTAATCCCGAAAGCTGAATCCTACAACAACATAAATCCAAAAATATTCCACTTTAAGAGTTGTTTGCTATAATCAGATTACAGGATTCTCTGTAAGATTTCAAAACCTTTTCAAAGAAGCACTTCTGCAAATGAAGCTGTATAGAATGCTCGTAGGGAGGATCTTACAGGCAGCTATTTTGTTTTAGCACATAATTATATGTAATTTGTCTAAATATTTTGTTAATTGTTTAAGTTCTTAACATATTGCAGTGTGTGCGTTCCTTTTCAGCGCATTCCTATTCACTTTTTAAATAAGACAGAAAATGTCATGTCTGGGTTCCTCTTTTAAATATAGTCCTTTTGTACATGATGACTTGATTCCCTTGGCTTAAAACACCTCAAACTACAAAGCATGTGTGTTCCTCAGGAAACACATACACCCCACACACACAGAGCATATCAGATGAAATTGCTTTAAAATAATCCTATAATTTTTCCTGAGCAATGACAGATTTTTTATTTTATTTTTTTTTTAAAGAAAAACTGTTCCCAGGAGACATTTTGATAAGAGCTTTAAGTTGATTACTTTTTATATCCTGTGTCCTGTTTGGCTGATAAGCTCCCAATCTCCATCCTTTCACATTGTTTTTATCTTCCTGTGCTGAACCCATCTACTCAATGTCATCTTTCAGTTGCCGGCGTGAAGGTGGCAGTGGAGGGGAGGGAGAGAGGAAACATGAGAGCGGCACGGTCCAGCACCGAGTCAGAGATTAGGGGTCAATCTGCCCACACAGATAACCGCTACACTCTCAGGAATTAAATTTGTTAATCTTTGGAATGCTGTTCATCTTTCATTAATCATATAAGCTATAACAGAGCCTTTGATCTAAACGCAGCATAGCCAGAAACCTCCTGCTTCTTTTTGGCTGTGATCTATGAAATCTGAGTTGTTGGGAGGAATGCCCTCCCCGCTTCTTTTAAACCTGTCTCCTAACCCTCTCTTACTCTATTTACAGAGAAATGGGATGGGTTCACGGCTAAGTCGTTGTGCTGAAGTTTCAGCAGTCTGCATTTGGCCCTTGGCAAACGCTGTCTGCCACTGTCGGCAGAGAGGTGATTCTCTTGATCGACAAGTGTCTATTCACTGCTGATCTCTACGGACAGTACCTGAACCGCTGTGTTTGGTAGGGTCGCCTCCATCAACTTGGATCTGCCAAAAGCATGGTCTTCCCAAAAGAGAATAGAAGTCGAGTCCTGCATTACACCCATCCCAGTATGCTTTGACGCAGGCAGTGATTTGCTTTATTAGCACTAAAGGGCACTCAGATGTTTAGAAGGACCATGTTGCATAAGCACCTTATTAATTTCATCAAGATGGTTCTTTTCTAACCAGAAAAAGAAAAGGGGGGGGGGAATGATTATGAGGTTTTACTATTTAATCTTTCGTAGATTAATACTCCATCTAGCATGGCTTCCTTGGAGCACAATTAAAATTGTTTGCTGGTCTGTATTTTGTAAACGTATGATATGAAAGAACTGTGAAATTGAATCACAGGATCTCAAACACCACTGGCACTCTGAGATACGGTCATTATGCTGTTATGAATTGGGTGTGGATTATTGACACAACCAAAATACAGTTAAATTTAGTAGCTAATAAAAAAAAAAAAAGAAGAAAACAACACACCTCATCATATGTGTAACTATACCACAAAGCCCCTGCAGGTAGTATCTTGGTAGAGCTTCACTGACTTCTGAGGGACTCAGAACTTCTTTCAAGGGATCATGCAACTCATTCCAGCCCCATGGCTGGTTCTGCTTCCTTGAAATGTGTAGTTCACGGTATGTATGGCAGGAGGATAAGGTCAAGGAGATGGAGTGATAGGGAGGGGAGGAAAAGCACAGAAAATTTGTGGTAGTACCAAATTGAATGAGCTGGTGTCTTTCGACATAGATGCTGAGATGGAAAATGGTCTGAGACTGACTCAACTCATCAGCTTCTGACATTCATAGGACCCTCCACTCCTGCTTGTGCACTGTCTGCCGTCTTCCTGAAAATTCAGCCTTGTCCCTGTCCAAGATACCTCATTAGTCTTGTCCCAGTGGATCCCTCACAATGTGGGACATTGTTTAGTGGTGGTTTAGTGGTGTTTTTGGAAGTGTTAGGTTGATGGTTGAACCTGATGACCTTAAAGGTACCTTTGAACCTAGACAATTCTATGATACTATGATTCTGTGTCTGATTCCCTTCCTTTTCCTGCTATATTGCCTGTTCCACTGGAGGCAACCTCTACAGCATGAGAATGGTCATGTCTATACCTTTAGCTCAAACTTATTGAGTAAATTGTCATTGCCTCCCTCTGATGTAAAGATGTACTGTGAGGCATTACTTGCATTTGGCTAACTGAGAAGCAGAGAGACTGTAATTTGCCCAGACTTACACAATTAGCAAAAAAATTAAATCCTCTATGCCATGTTCCAAACTGTTCCCCTAACTGTGAGCTATTCTTACCAAAGATTCTGCCATACAGACAGAAGTGCCTTTCCTCTAGAAAGAATGAATCTTGGTATTTAATTTCATACTTTGAACCATTTACTTTAAAGATTCACTTCTTTGATCATATTCAGCAGCTATAATAAATAGAGGTCCTTGCTAGAACACTGATTCATGGAAAATATATATGTGCAGTCTCTTACATTTTCAAGTAATATAATCGATATTAATTGTTGTACTGTAAAGTAAGATTCATTCTTCACTATGAATGGGACAGAATATGAGTTTCATTAAATCTTCTCTATTTCAGTGCAATACAACAAAAGCCAAGTTAAACTGCAGCTTTGAGAATTTCTGCAGATGGTACAAATGGAATATATAAGAACTTAGTAAAAAAAGTCATGTTTCAAAAGTGTCAAAACATAATTCAACATGTTTAGAGTGTCCTTGTAGAATGACAGAGAGAGAGAAAATATAATCAATTGATTCATGATAGAGACAGAGTTGAGACCATCAGGTTTACACTTGGCTCTGCCACTGTTTTCTCTGAGTGACTTCTGGCCAAGCCATTTAGTTTCCCCATGACTCAGTTTCCCAGTTGTAAAACAAGGAGTAGCTGTGTGCCTACAGCGCCCAGCTGTTGTGAAGATCATTTCTGCAAAATGCTTAGTTAAACGCAGATGCATGAGAGTCCTGTAAGGTTGGCAGTGAGCTTTTTGCAGTTTGCCTGAATCAAGGAGAGACAAGATGATATGAAGTACAGAGGTGTTAAACATCCTTCCTGAGGGCTGGTTCCATTCTGCTTCATATGTTTATGGCACATTCAAATTTGGCAGAATCTAAGGGATGGGGGGTTTTAACATATCTGAAGTATATTCTTTAGTTGGGAAGAAGAACTTCCCAAATGTACAGAGCCACTGACTCGGTGTTTATTTTACTGAATCAACATTCTAAACCCATCTCTTTGGTATATGCATATTTCTCACCTCTGTTTTATTTGGGATGCTGTGCTAGAGCGTAAGACTTTCTCATGTAATCATTCACTATGAAATTATTGATCATTTTATGAGATAAAGGTAAAATCCAAGATGGGAAACCAGGAGTTGCTGTAGTAAAGAAACATGAAAGCAAAAAAAACCAAAAAAACCAAAAGACAGTTAAATAGAGTTGAATAAAGAGAAAGAGAAGAAAGACACAAAAAGAAAGATGAAGAATATAAAAGCTGTGATTGTGAAGGTGAAAATGCTTTTGAAAATTGGGGTAATTGATGAGATATATTTGTTATTTATTTGGATAATGCTTTATTTTGGTCTTTAAACAAGCCTCTCATTGGCAACAGGGGACAACTGACCTTCAGTGTCAGCATTGTTAGTGTTAATGTTATGTCACCCTGGTTCACAGAACGCCAGTACGGAAATGTTATTCAGCCTTCTCTAACAATCAGTTTAAAATTGCTGACAAAGAATCAGAAGTTCCATGAGCCAATGAAATGTATTGAATTCCACTGCTGTTTCCACTTTGGAAGGATGGATTCAAGCATTCCTGATTAAAATAATATTTTGAATGTTATGATTGGGAAAAAAATCTCCACTGTGAACATTTTGGAACAATAAAAGCCTACATCAGCCTAGGCTGAGTTCTGAAGTAACCACAAACCAGGGCAATGCATCTGAATATATTAATCTATTCCTTGTATTTACAATATCGTGTTAATTTTTTCTCTTTATTTACATATGCAAGAGAACAAATCAAATCATTCCTATTTTGTAGCACAGTAGGCGTATTTTTATTATAATTTTTGTTTTGAAACAAAAATTATCTTCTTTTTTTCTTTCTGAATTTTCCATTTGCCCTTTTCGGATTCCACCTAGGAGGCTATCATGTCATTTTCAGCTTCATGAAGAGGTAGAGCTCAGTAGTTTATTCATGGAAATGACAGGCAGCAACACCTAAATCTCTTCCTCCAGGAGCCTCCCTTGTTAGACACTGGGAAATTCACTCAATCTCTCTTTCAGTATGTTATAATACGTTGCATGATCAGAGGTGAAGCCTAGAGGATTACATCCAGAAAAGATTCGGGCACCTAATACCTACCTTACACTGAATTTTCATGCTGACATCCCTTTGAGCCATCCAGAAATCAAATCAAATGACAAGCTGTCTACACTGCACAAAGGAGAGTGGCACAGGGAAGCCTGACTTGGGGAACTGCACCAAATCTGAGCTTTCTCTAGCTGTGTCAGCACTGTAATGTCTGTTTTACACATATAGTACTGCCAGAAATCACGCACACAATCACATAGAATGGTCAGGGTTGGAAGAGACCTTCAGAGATCACCCAGTCCCACCCCCTGCCAGAGCAGGGGCACCTACAGCAGTGGCACAGGACGGCATCCAGGTGGGTTTGGAATGTCTCCAGAGTGGGAGACTCCCCCACCTCTCCGGGCAGCCTGTGCCAGTGCTCTGCCACCCGCACAGTAAAGAAGATTTTCCTCATGTTCAGATGGAACTCATAAAATAAGAACAGAAACTGGAACTGAGGGCTCCTCTCTCCCACAAGGTGTTCACATCACTGAGTGACATGAACCTTCTTGCTCTACCTTTGGCCATCCAAAACTTGCTTTCTTCCTACCTGTTGGTCTACCTTCAGCAGGGAGACATAGCACACCTTCAACAGCCTTGTCTGCACTCTGGGCACTCTGCAGATCTATGAATTGTATTTCCCACAAGCTGAGGTGGTCATTTAAGCCAAGTTTCCCACTTGCTGAACCAGGCTGAAGTTGGACATCACCCTTGCTCATCCACTTGTCTACAGCCAAAGAAATAACTGAGGTGTTAAAGTGTTGGAGACAGTTTTGGCACCAAATCTCAGTCTCATATTGGCTCAGGCCAGCAGTGGCATGCCTAAGAGGCAGGATTTGAAATCTTCCGTCAGGCTTTCTTTTTGGCTCGTGCAAGCCTCTTCTGGCTCAAAGTTGTGAATTGTGTTATCATGGGCTGAACTGCGCCTGGCATTGCTTGAGATGTTTTTCTGTAAGACTTTTCAAGATAGATAGAAGCTTTGAAAAGCAAATAGCCAAAAACCAGCACAGTCAGTTCTTAATTCTTCTTAGAAAACTTACATTTTTAGTGGTACTTGGGTTTTAATGCTTCTTCCTATAGTGATTATTATTTTGCTTCAGTCCCAGTAGTCACTGAGCTGAAGTACTGAATAAAACACCAAACCAGAGGAATCCTGATGGAAAAAAAAAAAAAAANAGAGTATTTTCAACAGGGGCAAAAAAGGGAGTCAGAAGTTGGTCTTTCCATGTGTTGGATGCACACCAGAATTATCATTGGAAGGAGAATGGGTCACTTCCATTAAGCCTACTGACAATGGAGCTAGAGAAGTGCCTGACTAAATACGGTTATGTGGCAAGCTGTGTTGTATGGAGACTGAGCAAACACAAAAACAAAGCAAAGCTCCGGGAGGTCATCTTAGAAAAATCCAGTGATTAAGGAAACGATTGTCAGGAATGAAATACTGACATTACATTGCTCTTGAAAGCAGGATCCGAAAGGGAGATAGGAGATGTGTTCCTCATATATCAAAAGTATTAAAAGGGATTACCGTTGTGACCTATAGCTGAATACAGTTTTGTCCTCTAGCATAAATGCGCAGAATCCTGGAGGTTAAACTGAAATGGCAGCAGGCCTGTTATTATGTGAATGAGTAAAGGGTCTTCGTGATACTGCCCTTAAAAGAGCATGGTATATAAAGGAACACACGGTAAAGATTTGCTCCGAGCTGGATTGGATCGCGGCACTAATCTGTTGTGTTACAACAGCTGAGTTAGGGACATTCACTGACCAACTCTGTTGCGTGGGTCTGCGGAGTCTGAATCTGATCTCAGCTGGTTAATAGACACATTAAAATTGGAGTGGGGACCAATCCCTGCGGGTTCATTGCAAAATGCTTTTCATTGCTTACCTGTAGCAAGACAAACGCAGCTTCCTTTGCTTGGTTTGAGAGGGATTTGTGTTGACAGGAGAAGCACCTGAGGCTGACAAAACTAAGAGACCAAAGGTCTAAATTCTTTCTTGCATCGAGATCCAGCTGGCAGAAGGTGAAAGCAGGCAGCGAAGGAAGTGTAAGGGCAGTAGGGAATCTTTTGAAGCACTGTCTGCAAAATTAATGTAAAGATTAATGCTTCTTATGACAGCTAGTGATGGCCTCTCCGGAGGATTTTTTTGAGCGTGGTCCTATTTTACCCCATCTGCCCTCACATGTTCACATGGATTCAGTCCCATGCAGGATACCAGACTTATGCTGATTTTATGACAACTGAAAATATTTCCCCCTCCTGCCTGTTCTGAGAATACTTTTACAGAAGTTAAACACACTTAGAAAGAAGCGTGTCTTTAATTAAGTCAGGATGCAGCCATGAGTCTGAAAATTGAATGATTTTAAAATATTGACATGCAACAGATGATAGAACAGAAATGTTAACATGTTTACATGGGGCAGCGGGTTTTATCCTTGTTCCAGGTATCCGTAAGCACTACTGATACTAGGGACTGTGTTTCCAAAACAACTAGTTACTTTGAGTGCTGAGACCAAAATGCTTCATAAATGCCACTATATTTTATCAGGGACAAAAAGGAGTTCTGAAAATCACCCTCTTCAGCTGTCCAAGTCCGACTCCTGAAAATTGAGCCATCCAAGTTCATCAGTGTTTTGAAAATGTAACCTCAAGTAATGCAGTCCTACTTTTAAAGTCCCTCTTTTTTATCACTCATTGCGATGTGTCCTTTGTAAGAGAGGCAGGGTGTAGCAAGAATAAAGCTAAACTGATCCACGCTCCTCGAAACATCGTGGGATAGAATTAAACTGAAATCAGTTGTTGCTTCACTGAACCGTAGGAAGACGTTCAGCCTTGGGGGATTTTTTTTTTCCCTGTCTGAAGCCACATGAAATTTAAGTATCTTATCTAGTCAGAGGAGATAGAGAGAGAAATGTAACTCCACAGGATGGTATCTTGGGTTGGACTGAGTGGCTGTCTGTATGTAGCTACCTCTCTCCATTGGCCAGTTGGAATTAGATTATTTCTCTGATAAATATTTTCAAAGACTTTGGGTCTGTTGCTTTGAGATGCTGCTGGGGAAGTATCGTAAGCTACCAGGCATGAGATTCGCCTTCCCTAATTTTAGGTATCTGCAGTGTAGGTGACTGTATCGAAGCTGGTTGATTGGACTCCCTACAGAGTGAGTCAAGAAAAACGAGATAAGATTCATCTACCTTATTTCAGAAGTTTGTTTTAAGATTAAGTGATTCTGTTTCTGGAGGTCTATTTCCTCTGCATGAAGTCAGAGAAGTACAAAGGAAGCCCAGATTGGCTAACTCAGATGAAGACATCTACACGTTGCAGAAGTTTGTGTTTGGGTAAATATTCCTCCTCCATAACCATATCTACATTCTTTGGATAACAGACTACAATAGCTTCCCTACCTTTAAATACAAAAGTTAAATAACTTGTAAACTGTGCTTGTTTTGGTAGATCAATAAAGCTGTTATCATTTCTGCATTTGTATGCTTTATCATGTAATTTTTAAATTCGTGCCGTTTGTTCAAGAGATTGTAACAAACCATTGTACCGCCACTACAACCCGAGTCTATGTTGAAGTGTATGTAAGCACACAATACCCAACATACAGGTCCAGCTCCGGTTTAACATACAAACAATGTGAATTTTGTTATGTCGCCATTTTGTAAAATGTGTAGCAAGAGTCTCAGAGATATTTCTTCACTGTTTTCACATCAATATGAAGGAACTATGAACCAGAGTTACAGTATCTCTTGTGTTGAATAAGAAACAGAGTTGATTACATCTTCATTCAAAATTATTTTTCTTAGTTTTTCCTGCTGCTGTACCAAATATCTAGAACATTTATTAAAAAAAATCTCTAAATGTTCTGCTTGATAAAGTGGCCATGTAAACCATGGCACTCACTATCGCCAACATAACAATGACGGTAAACGATAGGAATGCTTTTTAGATGAGCTGCTTTCAGTGTAGTCCATAGAAAACCACTTTGGGGTGAAGTTCTGGTCTCACAAAAGTGATCTAACCAATACTGAGGTCAATGGGGCCAAGACTTCACCTTCTTCCCCTCTTTCCCTGTCCCTGCAATTGGAAGACTATTAATGAATGTGCTAATTAATGTTTGCTTAGGGCTTTGGAGAGGCAGTGTACCACCAAAGTGCTCTAACGGTGGCAAACATCAGCACTTGTGTCCCCACTCCTCACCACGGGAAGCACAGCCGCTCTCACTTTTTGTCCATCAACTGTAATCTCTGCACCATCCTCTGGGTCATCTGAGTTGTCCAGCAGCACTTCCATCTAATAAAATTAATTTTCCTGTGGTAGATATCAATCAAAATCCTCCTGTCATCCGCATTTCAATCTTCAAATACATTTTAATTTGGTTTTGTTTCTTATGTTGTAGTGGGAGGGAGGGATGAAATCAAAGAATAAAACCAAACTGTGCAGAAAAGGGGCACAAGAGAATAATGTTCTGTGGCAGTGGGTAATAATCCCTGGAAACATTCCAGGTCAGGTTGGACGGGGCTCTGAGCAACTTGATCTAGTTGGAGATGTCCCTGCTCATTGCAGGGGGGTTGGACTAGATGACCTTTAAAGGTCCCTTCCAACCCAAACTATTCTGTGATTCTATGAATTATGGTAATAACATGTATTTCTAGATGAAATGCAAGTTCAAATATTAGGCTTTGGCATGAGTATATGCCTCTGCAGCCATGCTCCTGAACTCCTGAGAACAAAGCTAAGACAAGAAGAAGTGGCCTCAAGTTGTGCCAGTATAGTTTTAGGATGAATATTAGGAAAAATTTCTTCACAGAAAGGGTTATCAAGCACTGGAACAGGCTGCCCAGGGAAGTGGTGCAGTCGCCATCCCTGGAGGTATTTAAAAGACATGTAGACGTGGTGCTGAGGGACATGGTTTAGCGGTGATTTTGGCAGTGTTAGGTTAATGGTTGGACTCGATGATCTTGAATCATCCAACCTAGAGGATTCTATGATTCTATGATTCTGAAGCTCTTTGAAGGTGCTCAGGAAGCCCTCAGCCGGAGCAACTCTAGCGGGAGCTGTACGGCGTGCCAGCAGTTCCCCCAGCACCTCCATCTCTTTTGATACCACATAGGGTCTCGTGAGGTATTTAAGTGAAAAGTGCTGGGATGGAGATGACACAGTAAAACAGAAAAAGGGAGAGAAAGAGCATGCCAAGCTCTAGGGAGTATATAAATATATTATAAAGCTCTGGAACACTCAATAATTAATCCTGAGCAAGAAGTCTCTCTCACTTTCTCTCTTTTTTCCCTTTTTTTCTTTTCACTGTGGAAAGAACAACAAAACGAAGGCTTAAGAATTCCCTCCCCCCAGTAAACTCAGTCGCAAAAGCAAAAAAAGGGTTTAGTTTAACCCTTAATGTACATAAAGTTATCTTATCTGCGTCTTACTTTCTGGTTTTCCTCACACTGGTTTTAATCACAATTTCTGGAGCAATCCCAAACGCCGCTTGTCCTTGTTTCCTCGTGGAGTTTAACCTTCTGTAGCAGCTCTTGCTTTCAGCATCGCGTGCCGCGGGTGATGTCTGCATCAGCCTTTTTTGCTGCGGAACACTCCGGGTCGTCTCATTTTCTGGTCTCTGTCTTGGGCTTTGTCCTCTTAATTTAACTGCAAGGCGCTAAGGCTGCAGGACGTGCCTTAATGTAGCTGGTCCCACGGCAGACCCAGACGAGCCGATGCGGTTATGTGACACCGGGAGGTTTGTCAACCGCGATGCACGCAGCGAGATAACGGCGTTCGGTGTCCCCTGGCTGGCGCTGCTCGTCCTCCGCTGGTCCGTGCTGGAGTTGTGGACTTGGGAATTCGGTTGGGCTTTCTAGAGGTTTGTCCCTTGTGCCAAACTATAGTCACCCCTTCCCAGGAACCGCTGCTTGGGCCTCCTAATTTTCCTACTATGTTGTTTCTTACGGAGCACACTTGCACACACATGCGTCTGCAGAAAGAGTTGCTGATAGTTTAATCAAAAGTACAGATAACGGAGCAGCTCTGTTAACTGTCAGAGCTTCCTCCTGAAAATAGGCTCCTTTTAATACCGCCAGTGTTTATCATTTCCTTTACGCTAGAAAAATGCCCTGAATTGGGTCCCTCTTATGTTAGGCAACGAGAATAAAACACAGCCCTTGACCTGAAAAAAAACATCTTTGCAGGCTGAATAAATAAAAGGCAAAAGAGGCAGGAGGAACTCCTGCAGAAATGAGCAGAAAGAGGAACGTTTTCAAATGTCATGTTAGATTTACAACGCTGGTACCTCTCATTTTTGCTCAGTCTTTGTTGAATCTGCCTTTCTTTTGTTTGTCCGTGGGTATATTCTACTGTGTGCTCTCGGCTGATTCAGGGTTTGGAGGGAAGGCTGAACTCCACAGAGTTATTTTGAGACACAAATTCATGATGGTTAATGGAAAAGGGGAACTGGGCTTCAGTTATTACTCAATTGTTTCTTCAGGATGGTCCTGTGGTATGGCTATGTCAATGTTACATTTGCTGAATAAAAGCCTGTGCATCTAAAGCGGTTTAAACAAAATAACATTTTTAAATGAAAAAGGAACAAAGCAAAAAAAAAACCCAAACTGGATTAAAATAACATGAATAAAATAAAATAAAATAAAATAAAATAAAATAAAATAAAATAAAATAAATCCATAACAATAACAGCCTACTATTACTACACAACACTTGGAGCAGGAGTTACCACCCTTCTCAAATCAGCCTTTCCCATTAATGGTACTGAAATGAATGCTTTTTTAATTTTGCCTGCACAACATGAATTTATACAGAAAGACTGGTAATAATGAAATATTTTCTCCCTTTTAGTGATGCTAACACTGAATACAAACATTACTTTCGTTGTCAGGCAATGGAAAAGTAAGTTGAGAATAAGCTGATGCCTTAGTTTATTCAAAACTAATCATAGCATAATGGTGTATATTATTACCTGAGGTATTTCCATAGCTAATTTTCTGAAAGAGCATGTAGTGTAATGATCTTAGGATTTACATGGTTCACACCCTTTGCCTTATCTTCCCCATCCATAAAACATCTTTAATGACTCTTAGACTTTTTTTGTGAAGTACTTGGAGATTTAGTGATGAAAAGCACTAATAAAAAAGGGATAATAGGAACAGAGCATAGGACCTAAATTTAAAGAAATTCAGAGAACAAAAAATATTGCCATTGATTGACTTATAACAAATCCTTCAGGAAGTAAACGTAGTGTGAAAGAAATTTAAATCACTGAGTTCAAAATTCAACCCTATCAAAAACAGTTATGTCTAACAGAGAGCATTGGGGTCTTTTCTCACAGCGATAGTATGGTCACCCCTGTAAAACGTGCATCATTGGCCAAAAAGTCTTTGTTAAACCATGCAATGACGCGATTAATGTTGCAAGTGGCACTTTGACTCCACTAATTATTCAGGACATGGCAAGAGACAGAAAAACAGGGAGCTCTCATAAGTCAGAAGGAGAGCTGGAGCAATGTGTAATCCTTGTTTTTACCAACATAAGCTCTTTAGGGATTAGGGATTGTTATTATATTTGTGTCTTGTTAAGCTGAGTACCTTGACTGTGCTGAATAAATAATAAAATAATTAAGAACAGCGGTGATCTGAAACATGAAGGAGAGCAGAAAGAGTGCGGAAAGTAAAGTGAGATTATTTTGTTATTCAGTCAGTTATAGTCTCATGGGAATTGTGAGCTTTTAGGGTTTTCATATATGCAAACGAAAGGGTAAATGTTTGATTTGGGCCACCCAGGATGATTTCCCTAGTCCTGTGTATTCAGCTGAGCGAATGAATGAAATCAATAAGTGTGAATGTTTGTCAAATTACATTTGGACCTAATGAGAGAGAAAGCTGATCATCATGCTCGAGAGGGAGCAAAGGATGTAGACTCCAAAACATGATGGAAAAAGGAAGAATTACATTCTGCTCTGCTTCATACCCAGCCTTTGTCACCGCACAATCTGAGTGCTTTCCAGTAGCGCATTAAGCAGTATGACTAACATCTGTCACATCAAGACCTGTTCTCCCTGTCACTTCTACCACCACCACCACCACTCCCCTTGAAAAGTGGGAGCATTTGATGTGCATGAGACAGATTCATTTTGGAAGGTTTTGGGAGGGGGGCCTTTGTTGGTTTTGGTTTTGGTTTTGGTTTTTTTTTGTAATGCACAGACAGCTCTCTGTTTGGATTGGGGAATGCAGTGGAGTCATATTTGAAATAGAGATGATAAGGTCTGCAGTAGTCCTGCAGAGGTTTGTTAACCTCTCACACACTCATCAGTTCCTAAAGGTAAAAGGTTCCTCTGTGGACTTTTACAGAAAAGGGCAGGTTTTGAGTCTGATACAGAACTCTATGGGAGGGTGTCATCCACAGATTGAATCATAGAATCATAGAATGGTTTAGGTTGGAAGGGACCTTGAAGATCATCGAGTTCCAACCCCCCTGCCATAGGCAGGGACACCTCCCACTAGACCAGGCTGCCCAAGGCCACGTCCAGCCTGGCCTTGAACACCTCCAGGGATGGGGCCTCAACAACCTCTCTGGGCAACCTGTTCCAGTGCCTTACCACCTTTAAAGTGAAAAACTTCTTCCTAATGTTCAATCTAAACCTGCCCTCTTCCAGTTTGAAGCCATTCCCCTCGTCCTATCGCTACATGCCCTAGTAAAAAACCCCATCAATAGGGTTGTGTAAGGACTTTGGGGACACCCCACGTCTGAGTCAAATCTTGAGGTTCAAACTCAGCTCTTAAGTCCCATACAAGTCAGGAAGAGTTTTGCTGTAGGAGGAACAGAGGATTTCACAATTTGGTCTTGCTAATGATAACACTGATAAAACTCCAAGGTTTGTCGATATTGATTCTGTTATACTCTCTTCTCCACAGATGATAGTGCTGATGCTGATTTGAACTGCATTGGCATTCATGAAGTTATTTCTCATTTTAACACTCAAATAACTGGAAGCAGGACCAGGACATCTGGGTTTCAGATTTTCCCTGAAATGTGGTTGCTGGGATTTGTGTTGTTGGTTTTTGCAGAGAACAAAATATATTCAGTCAGGCTGTAAAAGAGAAAATANAATAAAATAAAATAAAATAAAATAAATCCATAACAATAACAGCCTACTATTACTACACAACACTTGGAGCAGGAGTTACCACCCTTCTCAAATCAGCCTTTCCCATTAATGGTACTGAAATGAATGCTTTTTTAATTTTGCCTGCACAACATGAATTTATACAGAAAGACTGGTAATAATGAAAGATTTTCTCCCTTTTAGTGATGCTAACACTGAATACAAACATTACTTTCGTTGTCAGGCAATGGAAAAGTAAGTTGAGAATAAGCTGATGCCTTAGTTTATTCAAAACTAATCATAGCATAATGGTGTATATTATTACCTGAGGTATTTCCATAGCTAATTTTCTGAAAGAGCATGTAGTGTAATGATCTTAGGATTTACATGGTTCACACCCTTTGCCTTATCTTCCCCATCCATAAAACATCTTTAATGACTCTTAGACTTTTTTTGTGAAGTACTTGGAGATTTAGTGATGAAAAGCACTAATAAAAAAGGGATAATAGGAACAGAGCATAGGACCTAAATTTAAAGAAATTCAGAGAACAAAAAATATTGCCATTGATTGACTTATAACAAATCCTTCAGGAAGTAAACGTAGTGTGAAAGAAATTTAAATCACTGAGTTCAAAATTCAACCCTATCAAAAACAGTTATGTCTAACAGAGAGCATTGGGGTCTTTTCTCACAGCGATAGTATGGTCACCCCTGTAAAACGTGCATCATTGGCCAAAAAGTCTTTGTTAAACCATGCAATGACGCGATTAATGTTGCAAGTGGCACTTTGACTCCACTAATTATTCAGGACATGGCAAGAGACAGAAAAACAGGGAGCTCTCATAAGTCAGAAGGAGAGCTGGAGCAATGTGTAATCCTTGTTTTTACCAACATAAGCTCTTTAGGGATTAGGGATTGTTATTATATTTGTGTCTTGTTAAGCTGAGTACCTTGACTGTGCTGAATAAATAATAAAATAATTAAGAACAGCGGTGATCTGAAACATGAAGGAGAGCAGAAAGAGTGCGGAAAGTAAAGTGAGATTATTTTGTTATTCAGTCAGTTATAGTCTCATGGGAATTGTGAGCTTTTAGGGTTTTCATATATGCAAACGAAAGGGTAAATGTTTGATTTGGGCCACCCAGGATGATTTCCCTAGTCCTGTGTATTCAGCTGAGCGAATGAATGAAATCAATAAGTGTGAATGTTTGTCAAATTACATTTGGACCTAATGAGAGAGAAAGCTGATCATCATGCTCGAGAGGGAGCAAAGGATGTAGACTCCAAAACATGATGGAAAAAGGAAGAATTACATTCTGCTCTGCTTCATACCCAGCCTTTGTCACCGCACAATCTGAGTGCTTTCCAGTAGCGCATTAAGCAGTATGACTAACATCTGTCACATCAAGACCTGTTCTCCCTGTCACTTCTACCACCACCACCACCACTCCCCTTGAAAAGTGGGAGCATTTGATGTGCATGAGACAGATTCATTTTGGAAGGTTTTGGGAGGGGGGCCTTTGTTGGTTTTGGTTTTGGTTTTGGTTTTTTTTTGTAATGCACAGACAGCTCTCTGTTTGGATTGGGGAATGCAGTGGAGTCATATTTGAAATAGAGATGATAAGGTCTGCAGTAGTCCTGCAGAGGTTTGTTAACCTCTCACACACTCATCAGTTCCTAAAGGTAAAAGGTTCCTCTGTGGACTTTTACAGAAAAGGGCAGGTTTTGAGTCTGATACAGAACTCTATGGGAGGGTGTCATCCACAGATTGAATCATAGAATCATAGAATGGTTTAGGTTGGAAGGGACCTTGAAGATCATCGAGTTCCAACCCCCCTGCCATAGGCAGAGACACCTCCCACCAGACCAGCCTGCCCAAGGCCACGTCCAGCCTGGCCTTGAACACCTCCAGGGATGGGGCCTCAGAACCTCTCTGGGCAACCTGTTCCAGTCCCTTACCACCCTCAAAGTGAAAAGCTTCTTCCTAATGTTCAATCTAAACCTGCCCTCTTCCAGTTTGAAGCCATTCCCCTCGTCCTATCGCTACATGCCCTAGTAAAAAACCCCATCAATAGGGTTGTGTAAGGACTTTGGGGACACCCCACGTCTGAGTCAAATCTTGAGGTTCAAACTCAGCTCTTAAGTCCCATACAAGTCAGGAAGAGTTTTGCTGTAGGAGGAACAGAGGATTTCACAATTTGGTCTTGCTAATGATAACACTGATAAAACTCCAAGGTTTGTCGATATTGATTCTGTTATACTCTCTTCTCCACAGATGATAGTGCTGATGCTGATTTGAACTGCATTGGCATTCATGAAGTTATTTCTCATTTTAACACTCAAATAACTGGAAGCAGGACCAGGACATCTGGGTTTCAGATTTTCCCTGAAATGTGGTTGCTGGGATTTGTGTTGTTGGTTTTTGCAGAGAACAAAATATATTCAGTCAGGCTGTAAAAGAGAAAATAATCCATTCCAGTGATTTTAAATCTTTTTTTATTTCAGAATTATTAACATCTTCAGTTGGAGGTATTCCTCTCTAAGAGATGTCACCTATTTGCATTTCACTTGCTTTCTCTCAGTTTTCTTTTGCAGATCTGTTAGAACTTGTCTACAAATCCCATTGTGGTGTTGAAAATCATTGATCTGTCTAAATTAAGACTTGTATAGAGCTTTCACAGGCAAGAGAGTCACTGTAACCATCATGATTCTATTGAAAATTTTGCTTTATTTGATCTTTCTTTTTTTGTAATTTGCACCTTCAGAAATTATGACTTCATGTGAAGAGCTGAGCTTTCAGTTACGTATAAAAGAAAAATTTGAAAATATGACCCCAGTGCAGCCTTTTGATAACTTGTTGATATTTTCAGGACAGTAATTAACGATTTTAGTATATTCAGGGTTAACCATACTGCAGGTATTCAGAGTAGTTATCAGGAGAACGACGCTGCCTCCCCTCTCCCTTCCAGGGCTACCAGAGTATGGCAGAAATTACAGTTGATGCTATTGGCACAGAAAAAGAGGCATGAGTTGGAAGCATCCAGGAGCCCAGGGTACATCCTATGGTTCTGGTCCTCCAACTCATTCCAGGGTACGTGAATTAACTCATTATTATTATTATTTATATCGGTCTTGAAACTGGGAATGTGTTAAGATGAAGAATGGAAAATTAATTGACATATTGAATTGAAAATGATCCGAGGGCTGGAGCACCCCTGCTATGAGGACAGGCTGACAGAGCTGGGGTTGTTCAGCCTGGAGAAGAGAAGGCTCTGCAGAGACCTTATAGCAGCCTTCCAGTACTTAAAGGGGGCCTATAAGAAAGATGGGGACAGACTTCTTAGTAGGACTTGTTGCAGTAGGATGAGAGGTAATGCCTTTAAACTAAAAGAGGAGAGATTAAGACTAGATTTAAGGAAGAAGCATTTTATGCTGAGGGTGGTGAGACACTGGCCCAGGTTGCCCAGAGAGGTGGGAGATGCCCCATCCCTGGAAACGTGACAGGTCAGGTTGGACGGGGCTCTGAGCAACCTGATCTAGTGGAAGATGTCCCCGCTCATCGAAGCAGGGTTGGACTAGATGACCTTTAAAGGTCTCTTGCAACCCAAACCGTCCTATGATTCTATGGAGACTCAAATTGGAATTGTGGAGGGAAGAGGGATATATAGTGAGCTGCTGCAATATTAAGGGCCTGGCAGATAGCAGGTTAGAGAAGCACATAATTATTTCTCATTGGGTCTTTTGGTTGGAAGGGGAAAGGTGTCTACACCATCTGGCAGCTTCTTTGTGATTCAGTCCCAGCTGGTTCTGCTAGTGAGGGCTCCCAAAGAGACTAGAAAGCTGGCCTTGTTCACTAGAAACTGTTGTGAGTTGGCTCGTATGCTCAAAGTCAGAAGAGGCTGTTCAAAAATCAAAATTTTGGAGGCTCACACAGAAAATTTTAATAACTTTCAGGCCAAATCTCATGACTTTGAGAGTTCAGCTCATCAGTTCTGGAGTTCCTGGGATTGCTGGTCTTCTTGCCCTGGAAAGGTTTAAACCTATGCTTACTGCTAGGCACTGGATAAAGCCCTACAAACACCATGTCATTTATAGACTCCAACATGTCTGTGAGTCTTTGCAGAACTCATGTCTTACACTATAAAGTCTTTAACAGAGATGTCAAAAGTTCAAATGAAATCATTTAGTTATATGTTTATATGAACAGAATATTGAAAAAAATGCATTGTACAGCATATGTTTCCATTATTTCCGTTGTTATTTTTTATGTAGATTTTTTCTGTCCATGGTTGTGCCTGATTCTTGTCATGTCAATGAGGTGGAATGAGGGCTCAACCTCCTTTGAAAAAGCAGTAGCCAAGTTTCATTGCCTGGGTGGTTAACACTCACCTACCACCTTTCCAGTTCAGCTCCTGTAACCTCCACTTCACTTTTAGCCCCCCTTAACTCTGTCCAAGCTGCTGCAAATAAAGCAATCATCATTGCTTCCTGATATAGACTATCCCTTTTCTTCTTCCTTCTCTTTTCATCCTTAAAATCATCTGCAGGATCTGGTTGCTCTGCACCAATTTGAAGCGCATTGTTCGGGAGCCCACACAGCCCGCCCTGGCAGCATCTCATTTCAGCTCATGTCGTTTCATGTGCGCTGCCTCTCGCACCTAGTTTCACTCTCATCTCAGAGCAAGCTTCAGGCGTTGCATCCCTCTCCTCTTTCATTTGCCTGCTTTCAGGCTCGCTGCTCCTGAGAAGCGATCACCCTCCCTCTTAGCAATCCTCCCTCAGTCGCTGTTGATGTGGTAATAATTCACCAGTGCAAAAGCTGAATATATAAATTGAGGATTAAAAAAGATTAAGAATAGCGGCATAATTAAATCAAACCTGTGATCTCTTGTTTTTCTTACTCTTTCCTCTCCCATTTCTCCAGGAACGAGACCCCTACTCTTGCACTGCAAGGCAGAATTCAGTATAAGAGCAATAGAGGTGTGTACGTATGTGTGTATGTGTCGCAGGGGGACAATCAGGAACAGAGCTTCAAGCCCTAAGATCTAGAACCTGGAAACGGGTCTGTAAGGACACTCCTTTTTACATCCTAAGAAAATTATGACAGTGTCTTCTCACTTAGAGAGCCCAAATTCCTGTTGAATAAGAGTCATTGCTTGTCCATCTGTTTGCTTTTTTTTTAATTAGTTAGACTGACAAGAAGCTGCCTGCCACATTTTTTGTTGAATTCATTCTATTTAGCATGGGCTGGCTGCAAAGCAACTCCCTGCTTCAGTCAGATGGAGAGACCTGACAGATGGGACATCTTTCAAGGTCATTTTTGCATGTGTCTGTGGGTATATGTGGCCAGAATAACCTTCCCTGTGTCA